>JAXRKP010000404.1:250000-285000 GCA_037039925.1 Doris montereyensis
TTGTTACAATGAAATATATAATATCTTTCAAATTACACAAGATTAGAAGTATTGGAGGAAACAAAATGTTTTAAAACAAGAATGAAAAGGTTTGATTTCATTTAGTGTAAATAGCCATTTGTGCGGGAGAAAAACTACATGCGAGTATGAAGCACGTAACAGGCTGCTGTAATGTATACTTCCCTGGAAGTTCAGAAGGACTTTGCATGAAATGACCTGGTGGAGGATAAAAATGTGAGCTTGATTGGGAATACAGACTACAAATCCATCACTTAATGCCCAAAGTTGAATCCTAAACTGTCAGCTGTGGACAAGCAAGAGCTGTACCTGTAGTATTCCCTGACCTCCTTGGGACCAAAAAATTAGTTCATGGAGTAAGCCTCTCAGGGGGATTTCATAGGCGTTCAAAGAAGCATCTTGGTTGGGACTTTGTCATATATTTGGGGATCCCGTGTTTCGTCTAACATGTTTCGGGAATATGGACCGTACTGTATGAGTGTTTTACTGAATAAGTACTATAAGTATTACGACTGAACATAAGTTCTTTTATACACAGAAACATTTATTAGCATTTTCTCTTTTCTTACTTCTCTGTTGCAGCATTATCTGATATCCTAACAACAAGAGAATAGGAATTCTCGGTTTCTGCATCCAGTGTTTTCTGGGTTTGAATTTCCAAGGTTGAAGAATCAAACGTGAACACATCGTTAACATTGCCACCTGGAGTGAGAAAAATGAAATTAAACAAAATTGTATGATGAAATATCACAACTTTTTTTTATAAAAATGAAAATATCTCTGTGTGACAATGCAAATCTGTGTGTGTGTGTGTGTGTGTGTGTGGGGGGGGGGGGGGGGGGGGAGTTTGGATAATAACAATAGCGTTAAATATCCTGTCACTTCAACATAATATAAATAATAATAAGAAAACTGACTCACACATTTACGAATTTCAACACATTACATTGGTCATATCACTTAACACCTGAGAAGAGGCTCAAGTGACACCAACTCTTATTTTCTTCATTATCCTCAACTGATGCTGCTAAATTACATCACTGTAAATGAATCCGCTTAAGCACACGGTTCTCCTAAGTGCAGGGTTTCTTGTCTCCCGACGACCGTGCACCTAGCCAGAGACTACTAACTGCATTGCCAAGGGAAAAGGAACTAAATCTTTTGACAGCTCATTGTTTACTGACACACACATGTCAGAAAATTTACAAAATTTGCGAGGACTACATACACAAATTCCTTCACGACCTTTTATTTGTTATACCAGATACATTCTTTCCTTACTGATAATTCTGTATGACAGCCGTCCTTCCTCTCCTGTGTCACTGTCCGATCCAGTAACTGTAACAACTGAGGTGCCAACAGGACTATTTTCTAGTATCTAAAATGATGAAAGGATATTCAGTATGGAAACATTTAATTTTGTTCTTGACATAGAAATATGATAATACAATTTCATTTAATATTGTAACATTTAAAACCTATAAAAATAAGGATAATTGAAAAGTCAGCATTTTAACTTCAATGTACTTTCTCAAAAATAAATAGCATGTTGCAACTGACCGGTGTGTCAACCAAAACATGCTAGCTTCCACGCCCTTGTTCCTCTCACATTGTGTGCTCAGACTATTCATATAAACATTACAAGTTCTTCATATCATTAGTGTTATTTCGAGGATGGACCAATGAAAGTCGCAGAGAAGTGGGTAAAAACGTTTGTATCATAATAATACGAAGTACGTAAACATGACTGTATCATATTACGAAGCGGGTAAACACGTCTGTATCATATGACAACAATATTTGCAACAGGTCAACACACCGTGTGTTCACGGCGTCAGGGCTCAGCGCTACAATCGTGTAACCGAGTTTACACAGTGTCTCAGGGCTGAATGAGTAAATGCTACAAGAGAAAGTGTATAATCAAGCAGAAAGAAACTTTATGGTACTAGTTCCTAAGACAATGGAAATTAAAGGAACAAGAAGACATCTTTATCTAGGACAAAAGCACAAAAAAAAACATAACGAAAAGAAAACTTTCTGATATACCGTTTTCCTTGACGAAATTGAGATCCTCAATTGCAAGATAAAATTATGTGTTGCTTACTGTAATAATTGCAAGATAAAATGATTGGTTGCTTGCTGAAATAATTGCGAGATAAAATGAAATGTCGCTTACTGAAATAATTGCAATATAAAATGATATATCGCTTACTGGAATAATTGCAATATAACATGCGTACTGGAATAATCACAAGATAAAATGGTGTGTTGCTTACTGGAATAATTGCAATATAAAATGATGTATCACTTTCTGAAATAATTGCAATATAACATATGTCACTTACTGGAATAATTGCAACATAGAAGGATGTGTCACTTACTGGAATAATTGCAATATAAAATGATGTACTGGAATAATTGCAATATAAAATGATGTGTCATTTACTGAAATAATTGCAATATAAAATGATGTGTCGCTTACTGGAATAATTGCAATATAAAATAATGTCACTTACTGGAATGATTGTAATATAAAATGATGTGTCACTTACTGGAATAATTACAATATAAAATGATGTCGCTTACTAGAATAATTACAATACAAAATGATGTGTCGCTTATTGGAATAATTGCAATATAGAATGGTGTGTCACTTCCTGGAATAATTGCAATATAAAATGATTATGTCACTACCGGAATAATTATGATATAAAATGGATGTTTCGCTTACTGGAATAATTGCAATATATGTCACTTACTGAAATAATTGCAATATAAAATGATATATCACTTACTGGAATAATTGCAATATAAAATGATATCATGTACTGGAATCAAATTGCAATATAAAATGATATGTCACTTACTGGAAGAATTGCAATATAAAATGATGTGTCACTTATTACTGGATAATTGCAATATAAAATGATGTGCCACTTACTGAAATAATTGCAATATAAAATGATGTGTCACTTACTGAAATAATTGCAATATAAAATGATGTGTCACTTACTGGACTAATTGAAGATAAAATGATGTGAAGCCACTTACTGGAATAATTGCAATATAAAATGATGTACCACTTACTGGAATAATTGCAATATAAAATGATGTGCCACTTACTGAAATAATTGCAATATAAAATGATGTGTCACTTACTGGACTAATTGAAGATAAAATGATGTGAAATAATTGCAACTTATGGAATAATTGCAATATAAAATGATGTACCACTTACTGGAATAATTGCAATATAAAATGATGTGGAATAATTGCAATATAAAATAATGTCACTTTGCAATTAAAATTGCAATAAAAATTGCAATATAAAGGATTATGTCACTTACCGGAATAATTGCAATACAAAATGATGTGTCGCTTTCTGTAATAATTATAAGACAAAAAATAATTTGTTGCTGACTGGAATAATTGCAATATATAATGATATGTCACTTACGGGAATAATTGCAATATAAAATGACATGTTGCTTACTGAAATAGGAGACGGTGGTGTCAGACTTCCAGTTGGAGTAAATTCATTATCCGATGGTGTGATGCTCACTGAAACGGAGGCTGTAGCTGAGTTGACGCTGTCCGACACAACAACCTAATAAAATAAGAATGCATTTTTAGAAAGCATTGCAATGTTTACCTTGGTCTATAAAGCATGTATCATAATGTGTACAAGAACAATCAAGATAAAGAAAGCTGTGTTGCTTCTATGAATAAAATAAACAATTTAAGATTTAATTCAGCACATACAAAAAATGACATCAACTACAATAATAAGGCACTTTTGCATACACTGGGAAAGCAAAACCAATAAGCTTTGGTACATATTCCATTGATTTCCTCCCATCAATATAATTTTTGCAATGGTTTCCCCCTTCAGTCATACAAACTCTTACTCTGATGACGTTGTATGTTTTGTCAGCAGCATCCAAATCAAAATCGACCGCAAATTCAAACTGACCAACTGTGCTTCCGCTGAATTTCCAATCACTAGCTGTATCATAAAGATATAAATAGAGACCATTCATATAAAGCAAACATCTGTGAAATATCAAAGAATTGCTAATCTTAAGAAAGTGAAAGACAACAATGATCATCCTCGCTACCATGAAGATTGCATGAATGAACTTTTTATTTAAAACAGACAAAAACAGAGAGACATAACAAAAAATCATTTCTACCATATCAAGTCAAGAGATGAAATCCACTGCAAAAAAAATGAAAGTGTGAAGGGAGATAAAATATGAATATGCAGATATATATGTGTGCACGTGTATGATGTTAATTCTATTCATTTCACTTATACATATCTTAAAATACTGCACTGTCATGTAAAATTCCTTTGTAAAGGTCAAACAAAGTGCACTTATGTGATCTTATTCCATCTTTTGCAGATATTGTACACAAGAAAAAGACCAACTATGGAATGCTCAAACTATAGAGGGATATCACTACTTAGTGTACCAGGAAAAGTGCACCTGTGTTTTATTGACTTAGAAAAGGCATTTGACAATGTGAGGAGGGACGAACTATGGCAGTCCTTAAAAAAGAACACAACGTAGAGCAAAATTCAATAGAAGCCATTAAAAGTTTTACAATAAACCAACATGTGCAGTGAGAGTAGCTGGAACTGTATCTGAAGAATTTGATGTAGATATAGGAGTAAGACAGGGTTGTATCCTAAGTCCTCTTTTGTTTATCACATTTATGTTCAGTCGCAAAGACATCCTCAAAAACAGAAGAAAATGAATGTAGGTATGTGGAAGCTCAAACCAGTAAATGTATCAATGCTTTCATTTGCCGATGATTTAGTTCTGTTTGGAAAATCAGAAAGAGACCTTCAGTCGAATATCAACATGATGAATAATGAATTAAATAAAGAGGAATGAATAAATGCAAAGAAAACCAAAACAATGCTAGTAACTAGGAAGCTAAAACACAAAATCTTTAATTGGGCAGGGAAAATTTAGACCAAATTCAATGCTACAATTACCTAGGAGTAATGATTAACTCAGAGGGAAAACTAAGAGAAGAAATTAGCCAGAGAATTTAAAAGGCAAGTGCTATATATAACCATATAGGAAAGGCATTTGTAGGTAAACAAAAATTGTCAACAAAAACCAAAATGGCAGTATACAACACAGTTTATTGTCCTACTCTCCTCTATGGCAGCGAAACCTGGACCTTAGACAGTAGAGAATACAGTAGAGTACAGGCAGCTGAAATGAAATATCTAGGAAGAGTAGTAGGGAAAACTAAAAGAGACAAAATCAGAAACACAACAATAAGAGATCAAACCAAAGCGATGGCATAAAAACTAAAATAAAAATAAATCAACTGAGATGGTTTGGGCATGTGAACAGAATGAATGACAATAGAATACCTAAATCAGTATACAGTGCTAAAACTCAAGGTAAAAGACCAAAAGGCAGACCTCAGAGAAAGTGGGAAGAAGATATAAAAGAAGCATTAAAGCAAAGAAGTTTCACTTTCGCAGAAGAAAATAGAAAATGTCAGGACGGCAGCCTGGAGAAAGATCATGTCTGGCATCTAAGCCCATACACCGGAAGGTAAAATGGGAGCTGATAAAGAAAAGAAAGAAAGATGTGTCTTTCTATCTAAATAAAAAGATTATCTTAAATTCTTGTCAACAAAGAATGATATGAACGAAATATAATAAATGTTACATAATTATTCATTTCTCTGGGCATTTTTCTGAAAATATCAACTGTTCAAATAATACGAAAGATTTCAAAATGGTGTGTTCTTGGCAAAAGTGTGATATGATAGCAAAAGAATTTATGTCCTTTGGCTGTGTCTACAAAGACACACTTTTGTTGATGTTCAATTTTTTCTTAGTAGTTATTTTGGGGGCTTTTTTGGAGATAGTGGCGTCGGTGGCCAAGCAGTCAGGCTGCCAGACTGGGGATCATGAGAAAGTTCGAATCTAGCAAAGCCAAGTCCGACATTGTGTTCCTTGGGAAAGACACTTAACACGTATTTTCGCCACTTTACCCAGGTGCAAATGGGTACAAGCATTAGCTTGGGAGTGAAAAGCTGCATCAGACTAGTGTCCTGGCCAGGAGGTGATTATTGTCACCTGTTTTGCTTCATGCTATAGAAACAGGGATAATCTCTGGCTCTATGGGCCTTAAGGGGCCTTGAAGGAACTTTACTTTTGGAGATAAGATTGAACACATTACAATATGATCACAATACACATGAATGAAAACTCACCAATTGAATTTCCAATGACAACCGAATCAACACTGTAAGTGAAAGTAGTGGCTGAGACATCGCCATCTGTGGCAGAGAACTAATGGGCGAAGGTGAAAAAAACATTTAAATGTTAATGTTACACTTAAATACTATTTATGATCGTGTTAATGACGCACAGATGTAGGGCAGAGATTTGTTTCATGGCAATATACCCAGTCCACTATAAGTGGTGATCTCAGTCAATTATGGCGAGACAGTAAGAATGATGACATGTAAAATAATGAAAAGAAAGTGAAAGAAAACAAGTAGAACCTACCAGCAGCAGCTTCCGCCAACTGCTCACAATGTAGTAACATAAGTAGGCCATCCGCTATTTGTTGTGATTTTAGGGTGACTTAAAGGGAAACAGCAAGGTGAAAGGTAAGTGAAAGAGAGAAAGGTTGTGAAGTAAGCTTAAGATTTTTAAAAATATTTTTAAAATGTGATTTTCCAAAGAGTTTTACTAAGAGCTGAAGAGTTCAGAAAATCACATTTTAAAAATATTTTTAAAAATCTTAAGCTTACTACAGTACATCCCGTATTCCCCGAATACATGTTTTGAAAACATGGAATCCCCAAATTCATAATAAAAAGTCTCAAGATCCGTCTTTGTGCGCCCCTACGATATTCCCTTAAACACTTATTGAACAAACTAATTTTCTGGTCCCAAAGAGTTCAGGAACACAGGCTGCACAGTACATCAATATACCAATAACTAAGTAACTAAACTGACAGGTATTTCTAAAAGTATTTGTCAAAATAATTAGCAAGTTACAGCATCTCTTTACCGTGTGAATGACAGAATTTGCCTTGGCACTTGTTTCTGCGATATTTATGATTGCGGATGGCGGACTTGAAAACTGAGGTGCGATATCATTGACATCTGTCAATATCACGGTAACACTCGTTGATATGATATGAGATCCTGTGCTGCCGTCAGTTGCCTTGATGGATAAAATTTATGTATGAGAAAATAACGGTGGGAGAAGTACAATATGAAGGTGCACAGGGGGACTAGATACACATACTTGCATGAATGCATACATACATACATACATACATACATACATACATACATACACATACATACATACATGCATACAAACATGCATACATCCTACCTACCTACCTACAAACATACCTATCTATCTACAAATATACATCCATACATACATCCATACATACACTCAAACACGGTGATAACAAACACCCTTATAGCAAAACTAACAATATAAAGAAATAACTTCCTGGTCTGGATATTTTGCTTTATAATTTGGGGTTGTCCCAACGAAATACTCCAATGGTTTGTAGTGAAATAAATGCTGATAGCGAAGGCATTCTCCGGTCCTGATCATCCCCTGTTTTTCATTATAAGTATAGATTGAGCTAGATCTAGACATGTCGGTGCACACAGTTAAGTTCACTCTGCGTTTATTCTGACTGCAAGAATGGTGTGCTGAAAGACAGGCACGCCAGTGCCGGGGACTCGGTAGTCCAAAGGTAGAGGCAAGGTATTGGCCTCTCAATCAAAAGGAAGTGGGTTTGAGCTCTGCCAACGTTTGAAAGATTTTCGAGTTTTTCTCAAGCAAAATCTACCCTCCTGGTCCAGGTAGGTGGAAAAACACCTAGTCCCATCGGAGACGGACGATAAAAGAGGTCCTGTGTGCAAATTACAACACTCTGTGCACGTCAAAGATCCCTTAAAACCCCGAGATCACCTTAGTTGTGGATGTGGGTAAATCAAATCAAATCAAATCAAATCAAATCAAAAGCCACAGTGCCTTTCACGGAAATGCCCAGGACAGCCTGTTCCATCATCAGCCTGCCAGTCCCATTCTATCACTCCGCCTCTGACGGGTCTTCAACTTCAATTTTTGTTATCAGGCTACCGCTATAACTCTGGCTGACATTGTTCCCGTCGACCTGATCTTGTTCGTCTTTCATTTGGAATCAACAGCATCGTTGTGTGTGTGTGGCGATCATAAATCAGGTTCTATCATCTCATGTGTCTTTGTGTGTGTGTGTGTTTGTGTGAATACAACTACATGCATGTATGCGTGGAGAGAAGTGGGCAATCGCCGCCTGGGTTCTATCATCTCATGTGTCTCTGTGCGTGGGTGTGTGTGTCTGTTTGTGTGCATACACCTACATGCATGTATGTGTGGAGAGAAGTGGGTGATCGTCGCTCAGGTTCTATAATCACTTGTCATGTGTATCTGTGTATTTATCCGTGTGCATGCATTTCTGTGTATGAGTGGAGAGAAGGCAACTTGGGCGGTCATCGCTCGGGTTCTATTATCACATGTGTATGTGTCTGTGTGTTTGTTTGTGTGCAAGCGCCTGTATCCGTTTCTGCGTATGAGCAAGGAGAGGGGATTGTGGGCAATCGTCGCTCGGGTTCTATTATCACATGTGTTTGTGTGTGTGTGTGAGTTTGTGTGCGTGCATCTGCATGTGTTTATGTGTACGAGTGAGGAGAAGGGAATGAGGGCGATCGTCTCTCAGGTTCTTTCATCCCATGTCTATGTCACAACAAATGATAGTTAACCAAACAGCACATGCGCATAGAGCATTAAGTAATTTCTTGGATATGCGCTATAAAAATGCTATTCATTATTATTATTATTATGAAATAAATAAGGGTTTATTTTATGTTTTGCTTGGGATTTTTTTATTTGTTGTTGCTCGTTTTGTGTTTTTTTATTAGTATCATTATGCAATGACCTTTTGGTTATAATGAAATAGCGATATCACACACAAAAATCGTCGTGGGTCCAGCATGTCGTTATAACACGGGTTTACAGATACACACATACTTACATACATACAGATACATACATACATACATACATACATAAACATAGGGACAGATGGTTGGATGTGTAAACAGACTTAAGTCATATATGCAGAGAGATAGATAGAGAGGCAAATAGATATATAGACAGATAGGAAGATCAAATATGTACATTGATGGATAGATAGATAGATAGATAGATAGATAGATAGATAGATAGATAGATAGATAGATAGAAAGATAGATAGATAGATAGATAGATATATATGTATATATATATATATATATATATATATATAGAGAGAGAGAGAGAGAGAGAGAGAGAGAGAGAGAGAGAGAGAGAGAGAGAGAGAGAGAGAGAGAGAGAGAGAGAGAGAGAGAGAGAGAGAGAGAGAGAGAGAGAGAGAGAGAGAGAGAGAGAGAGAGAGAGAGAGAGACAGAGAGAGACAGACAGACAGAGATAGAGACAGACAGACAGACAGACAGAGATAAAGACAGAGATTGATGGAGAGATAGATAGATAGATAGATAGATAGATAAGAGAGAGAGAGAGAGAGAGAGAGAGAGAGAGAGAGAGAGAGAGAGAGAGAGAGAGAGAGAGAGAGAGAGAGAGAGAGAGAGAGAGAGAGAGCAGAGAAGAAAGAAAGAGACAGGCAGACAGGCAGACAAACAGATAGAGGGACAGGAACAGTATGAGGTTTTTGGACAGGGCTACGCCTGGATTGAAATGCAGCTGAATTTGTAGGGCATCCTTATAAACAAAGATGTCATTGGAAGCTTTCAACTTATTAGGTGCAATGTCAAAATACATTTTAAAATAAAATGACAACTCAAGACAAACCTCGAGAGAAATGACATAGTTTGAAACTCCCCCATCGCGGTCTAAAGTTGATTGAGTGGTGACCCGGCCAAGGGTTGGGTCAATCGTAAATATTCCTGATAACGACGTTTGTGCCTGTAAGAAAAGTTTCACATAACGCAATGGCTCATAAGGGTTTAGAAAAGAAAACAAAACATGCTGGAATGCACATAATATGGCCTGTCAGTTTTTCATTAGAAGAAACATTTCACCCGTGAAATTGTTTAAACACATATGTCCACGACATATGGGATATTAGATTTGTCTTTTAAATGAACAAACACATATTGGAGGCTTTGAACCAATAGAAAAGCTCATTTTACACACAATCTTAACCAAGGTTGCCACTTTTCTTTCCACCTTGAAACTTTAATCTTATAAGTCAAGGAGCAGACTTACTTGTTTAGATCTTTCAAAAGTTCAACTCTAGCTGCATAAGTCCATTTTATGCATAACAGATTATTTTCCCCCCTTCACTACATTTTAAAGACTAACGTAGCTATCAAATTGTAATCCAAAAAGTATAAAATAATATCTACAGCCCTATTCGATCTTTTCTTTCGTATTTTGCTTCTCCTGAAGAATTACGTCCATAAGGACTTAAAGTGTGTAGACAGCTTCATCAACGATTTACAACTTTCCTAAACATCTTAAAGAGAAATGCAGCAATAAGTACTTTGGTTAAACCATCAAGATTATGATAGCTGTGTTTGGGACCCACACCATCAGACATACTCACAAATACAAGAAATTCAGAAAGATCAAAAGAATGCAGCCTGTTTTGTAACAAACGATTATACGTATACAAAGGAAATACCAAAACCGATATAATATATTAGTTAAAATATGGAAGATACACTTGGAAGAACAAAGAGCCAGGAATAAAATGTGAAAACAAGATTAAATAAATCAATTTGAATCCGCCCTATCCATCCATTTGAGCGCTGTTTCTTTTTAAAAAATTTTAATTGTATCATACCACAATCTTTCCTCCTCTTGTTTTTTTCCTTTTCTAACCTCGACATCAACTTCAGTTCACGTTGTTACAAACGCTATAAATTTCTCCTTTCTCCTCTTTTCAAAATCTATGAATATCATGAGGCTCGCCATCTTCAATTGGCTGGTCAAGCCAGTGGAAAAGCCTCAAATCTGAACTGCCTTTCACTCATTTCGACCATGGAACGTTTCCCAGGTGAACACGCGTTGGGATTAGTGTCAGGGTTAGTATTAGTGTAAGGTAATCGGGGAGTAGAGTCCTGAGTTTTCTAGAAATGATGTGGTAGTTTGCCATTGCTTTCCACACCACCTTTACTTTTGCAGAGTCTGAATAGACCTGGTCACCCAATTCATTGCTGGGTCAACAGGGGGGGGGAATCAAAACCGGGCCTCCTGCGTAGTAGTCAAACACTCTATCCACTGAGCTACCGGTGCCTCTGATATGAAAGTAAGACACATGCACGCACACAAAAAGTGATATTATGACTCTTTCAAATGATCCACACAGCTGTTGATGAAAATTGTACCATCAAAGACCGACGAGATGCTGTAAGTAATGTCTCTGCCAACATCATCATCTGCATCTGTTGCAGCTACTGTAAACAGAGTTGTCCCAAGAGCAACATTTTCTCCTTGGTTATATGTCGTTGGACCAGTTGCATCAGGAGTGGGACTGATTGCCGCCCACACAGGGTCATTGTCGTTTTCAGCTGTCACCTAGGAAACAATGTAAAGTGTTAAGTGGGGGCGGGGCGCATCCTGCAGTGATTTTTTGCTTTTGATTTAGGTTTTGTAATTTTAGTACATATATGAGTAACTGTCAAAATATAGTCATCCTATATATTTGAAAAGTTTGTAGCGTCCTTGGTTGCCAACAAAATGGACACCATCTTGAATTTTCAAAATCTATCTCCTCTCTTAGTTATGAATAAAATCACTCAAAAACTGGCTGATAGTTTTTTCCATTAAATATCTAAAGAATGACATCAGGCTTTTTTAGAAATTTTGGGTAGTTTTTATTTAATGAAATTTTGAAAATAGAATATATTGTTTATACGTAAAAATGGCATTTTTATTACAAAAAAATGTTCTCTCTCAAAAAGTTTACAAGATATATAAAAAAAACCAATGTCATTCTATTAACATTGACAAGAAGAACCTGAGTGCGAAATATTATACAAATCGGTCGGTAAATGACGGAGGAGATAGAATTTTAGTGTGAAAAACTACATTTCAGGAAAAGTGCAAATAAAGAAATGAAAAGAAATTAACATAAAGCAAACGCTTCAGACAGGCTGCCCTTCTTGTAGCAGCAACCTTTACTCTTCCGACAGTCTCTGGCATTGTTATTAATGTAAAGAGGATTGTAAAATTAGGTTTAGATGTGCATTGCTGTGAAAAACCCTCTTATACTTGTGTGTGTCTTTACATACACGCATAATGCTGGCCTCAACCTCCTATGTCACAAAGTGCTCTGCCGATCAACGACGTGCAGTGCTCTCAAAAGCCAAGTGAAAGAACTGTGTTGCCACATTGGCGATTAACCACTGCTTGAGGATTTTCAGTGCCAATCATCTCAGTCAATGTTAGGGTAATTTACGTCAAAATTTTGACTGTTTTTATCTACCCTCGCTTACAAAAATATTTTGTAAAAAATAAATATGTCAAATGGACATTTTTTTGCCATAAGCTTGTAGATAAATAACCGTTCTACCCGAATATGCAAAGAACAGAAAGTCAACATTTTGGTCCCAAACTCACCAATTCACCCCCCCCCCCCCCCCCAAATATTTAACCCTGTCAAGTCACACGGCCAATACCTGAATAAGAAGATTAAGAAGTCAAAATCTACATGTGAGTGATAAATATAGCTGCCTACTTTTCAAATTGAAAACAGACTCGGACCGTGCAAACTAATTTGTAACTTGCATGATAACCAGTAATTTTCTAGAAGACTGATAATTTAACTTACCCTTTAAGGTAAACAACGAAAAATCTGCTGATTGCTAGCACTCTTGGCAAAGTGGGACGGTAGTTTTGCAAATTCAAAATGGCATCTACGGACTTTCACTCGAATCTCGCTAAGAGTTTCTTTTTGAAAATATGGTAAACCTTTATTTCATATATTTACTTTTCAAGGTAAATACAGACTTACAGACCCAAAACTCAAAAAATGTACTTAATACGTTTTTTTATTTACTGGTTGGCAGCTATGGAAAAAGAATGAAATGGATTAACAGTTCATGTTACCATACAAGAGTGGACTAACTGACTTTATATCATGCAAACTCCACCAAGCCACATTATTTGAGAGGTGTCGTAGTGAAACCGTAGTGTTGTGAGTTTGTAATCACGACAGCACTAGTTCAAAACCCTTGGCTGGCCCAGGGCGTTTTTTAACCATATTGAACTCTTAGGAAAGGTACTTCACTCTACTTTTCTCACTCGACTCAGGTTTGAATGAGTACCAAGCTATAGGTAGAGAAAGATCTTGTCAAAGTGTTGTTAGTACGAAATGCCTAACAGGTCGCTGTAATGTACACTCACAAAGGAGTTGCGAAGGACTCAAAATGAAATGGCCTACTAGGGAACAATCGATGTCCAGTCGGTGAGCCTGCATTTGTGCGGAGATACTGAATTTCTTTTCTTTCTTTCTTTATCAGTTCCCACTCTACCTTTCGGTGTATGGGTTCAGATGCCCGATATGATCTTTCTCCAGGGTGCCCTGTCCTGACATTTTCTGTTTCCTTCCAAAAAAGTTAAATTTCTATGCTTCAATGCCTCTTTTATATCTTCTTCCCACTTTCTCCGAGGTCTGCCTTTGGTCTTTTACCTTGGGATTTAGCACTGTATACTGATTTAGCTATTCTATTGTCATTCATTTTGTTTACATGCCCAAATCATCTCAATTGATTTGTTTCTATCTTAGTTTTTATGCCATCTGCTTTGGTTTGATCTCTTATTGTTGTGTTTCTGATTTTGTTTCTTTTTAGTTTTCCCTACTACTCTTATTAGATATTTCATTTCTACTGCCTGTTCTCTACTGTCTAAAGTCCAAGTTTCGCTGCCATAGAGGAGAGTAGGACAATAAACTGTATTGTATACTGCCATTTTGGTTTTTGTTGACAATTCTTGCTTAGCTACAAATGTCTTTCCTAGATAGTTATATATTGTACTTGCCTTTTTGATTCTCTGGCTGATTTCTTCTCTTAGTTTTTCCTCTGAGTTAATCATTACTCCTAGGTAATTGTAGCTTTGAACTTGTTCTAAATGCTCCCTGCCCAATTTAAGATTTTGTGTTTTAGCTTCCCTAGTTACTAGCATTGTTTTGGTTTTTTTGCATTTACTCTCATTCCTCTTTTATTTAGTTCATTGTTCATAATGTTGATATTCGACTGAAAGTCATTTTCTGATTTTCCAAACAGAACTAAATCATCGGCAAATGAAAGCATTGATACATTTACTGGTTTGAGCATCCACATACCTACATTCATTTTCTTCATTTCTGAGGATGCCTTTGCGACTAAAATCCATAAATATGATAAACAAAAGAGGATTTAGGATAAAACCCTGTCTTACTCCTATGTCTACATCAAATTCTGCAAATATGTTTCCAGCTACTCTCACTGCACATGTTGGTTTACTGTAAAAACTTTTAATGGCTTCTATTAAATTTTGCTCTACATTGTGTTCTTTTAAGGAATGCCATAGTTCGTCCCTTCTCACAGTATCAAATGCCTTTTTTAAGTCAATAAAACACAGGTGCAAGTCAATGTTTCTCTCAAAGAATTTTTCTATTATTTGTCTAATTGTAAATATGTGGTCTTGTACACTTCTTCCTGTTCTAAATCCACTATGATGCTCTTCAATCTGATCCTCTACTCTTTTCTTAGTCTCACTTCTAGTATCCTGGCATATACTTTTCCTGGAACGCTAAGTAATGATATCCCTCTATAGTTTGAGCATTCCATAGTTGATTCTTTCTTATGTGTTGGTACTACCATTTCCTTTTTCCAGTCGTCTGGTACCTGTTTAGACTTCCATGCTTGCTGGCATATTGCATGTAGTAGTTTGTCTGCCTCTCTCCCTTGGTTTTTAATAATTCTGGATAAAGTTGATCTGCTCCTGGGGCTTTTCCTAATTTCACTTGTCTTATAGCTGTTTGGATTTCTTCCATTGATATATCTACATCTTCAGCTGTCTCCTCTGGATTACTTGTTACTCTTACTAATTGATCTTTACTCCTTGTTTCATACGTTCTGGAGGGATTATGTAATTGGTGAAAATGCTTTCCATCATTTCGCTGTCTTCTTTCATTATTTCTCCTTTGACATTCTTAATTTGTCGTATTGGGCATGCTTTGGTCTTTTGTCATGCTCTTCATTTCCCCCCAGAACAGCTTTTGATTCCCTTGATAGCTTTCTTGAAGTCTTTGTACAAACTCTTCCCATTGTTCCTGTTTTGCTTTCCTCACTTCCTCTTTGACGATAGTTCTTTTATTCACATAATCTATCCTATGCTCTGGTCCCTTTGTTTGCAAGTAATTCTTCCGGACATCCTTCTTTTCTTTGATCTTAGTCTTGACATTCTCATTCCACCATGCTGTTCTTTTCTTATCTCCTTTAATTTGTTTCCTACCACAGACCTCTTCAGTACAACTGAGGAGTGTTTCTTTATGCATCTCCCACTTTTCTTCTATTGTGCTATCATTCAGATCAATCTGGCTTTCACTGATAAATCTTTTTATCCTAGATTGGTATACGTGTTTTACTTCTGGTTTATTTAGTTCCTCTATTTTGAGCTTTCTTCTCTTTCCTTTTCTGTTTGTTTTCCTCAGTCAGTAATTTCATTTTGGCAATCACTAAGTGACGATCACTAAATATTTCTGATCCTCTGTTTACGCTTGCATCCAATGTACTGTAAAAAGGGAACTGCTAACTATTATGTAGTCTATGATTGACTTTTCACACCTGTCTTCATTTACTCTTGTATATTTGTGGATATCTTTATGAGGAAAAAAGGTGTTGGCTATTTTCATGTTATTCTTTAGGCAAAAATCTATTAGTCTCTCTCCATTTGGAGAAGTTGTTGTCTCTTTTCTTTACCTATTACTCCTCCTGACGTTTCTACATTGTTGCCTACTCTTGCGTTTAAATTTCCTAAAAGCATTAGTTCCTGTTTGAATTTAAGATTCTCTGCATCTATTTGTAAATCGTTTTTGAAGATATCTTTTTTTTCTTTAGTTGCTTCTTTCGTTTGGTCCTTAAGTTATTAATAATTTAATTTCTCTTCCTTTTGGATTAATATTTACCTCTAATAGCCGTGGGTTTATAAATTTCCAACTTTCTAGTAGCTTTTCATGCCTTTTCTGCACTAGGAGGCCTACTCCTGCTCTAGCTCTATCTTTGACATCTACTCCTGAGAAGATTAAAATATGATTCAGTCCTATATTTTCTATTCCTTGTCCTTTTTTCTTTGTTTTTGTAATGGCCAAAATGTTTAATTCAAATTTTTTCATTTCTTCAACTAATTTTAACTCTTTTCCATTTATTGCCCTAATATTCCATGTTCCAAAAATCACAGTCCGTGTTCGTTTCCATTTTCGTCGTTGAAAGGTCAAGCCGGGTATATTATATTTAGTTCTCTGCATCAGTTTGGTTTTGGATAAACAGATGATTAGCCCATTGTACCCTAGGTAGATGGTGGGGCTGCCACCTTGAGGCCCCCTACCAGGCCTTGTTATTTTCTGTCAGGGTTAACTCCCTTAGCCTTTGGTCATTCAAGACCAGCCTTGCAAGGCAGCAGGTTGTTATTTTCTGTCAGGATTAACTCCCTTAGCCTTTGGTCAGTCAAGACCGGCCTGCAAGGCAGCAGGTTGTTTTCTGTCAGGGTTAACTCCCTTAGCCTTTGGTCAGCCAAGACCCGCCTGCAAAGCAGCAGGAGACTCGTGGAGGGTGGGATCGCCTACTCCCTGTACAGGAGCTTACCTGTCCACTGCCCGGGCAAACAAACTATTGGATCAAATCAGTATTTGAAGTGATTGGAAAAAGATTTGCTTGCCTGTAATCAAGGGAACTTCTTAATATTACTAGATCTAATTGTTCGATTTCATTACGATAAAAAGCCTGCGCAACCTAAAGTATCGAGTACTGATTTGATGTAATAAGTGTACTTGATATCACTCATACCTGATACTGTAATGTCTGAGTTTACCGCAGTAAAGGTTTGAGAGACCCAGCTTTTAAAATAAAGAAATCAGAAGCCACCATTGTCTCCGGGCATGCTTATACATATATATATATATATATATATAAATATATATAAATATATAAATATATATATGTGACATAAATGCTTACTGTGACATAAACAGTTGCAGTGACAGACAAAGCACCAGTTGTAGGGGTGTCTGCCACCCTAACTGTCAAAGTGATGCTCTGTGGTGGTGTTTCATAATCTTGGGCAGCAGCCACTGTAATCACGCCTGCACTGGACACACTGTCGACGGAATAAAAGAAGAAAAACACTGTAAGAGGCCTTACACTCACAAAATATTTTATATTTATTTCAGTTGCATTGTCCTCATTTCTGTCTGTTTCTATCTTCACATACTTGGTTTTGAGAAACACACCTCTGACACATGTTTACTTGGCAAAGGCATCAACCATAGCCCAAGGATATGCATAGTCTGAAGCCGATACTTTCTTCTATGACCTATAGCCAAACTTAATACTAGCTATATTTACCTGAGCATGATAATTATAGATTTGTCATCAATTGTGTTGTCTAATGACTGCATCAGCCGATGACTGAGTTGTCAGCTTAGACTTACTGCCTCAGGGTGAGTGGATACCACAACATTATTCCTGCATTGTTTGCTTTGATTTGATTTAAATTTTACTCATATCCCAAACTTAGGTGATCCCCTTGGTTTTTGGTGGATTTTTTTATTTTGCCCGTACTGCCCGCCGTAAACAGCCAAGGGATCTCTGACATGCACAGAGTGTTGTGATCTGCACACGGTACCTCCTTTATATCATCCATCTCCGATGGGACTCGGTGTCGATCCACCTACCGGGACCAGGGGATGGGTTTTACTTGAAAAATAATTAAGAAAATTTATCACCACCATCAGAGCTTGAACCCACAACCTATTGGTTGAGAGGCCGACACCTTGCATCTGGAACACTGAGTCCCCTGTGTTGTCTGCATTCAATTTTCTTATTAAAAAGAGACAAATTTGTACATTGGCAATTTTTTTCATGGCTTTTTTTCCTTTGATGAAGGTGGCTGGTGGAAAGCAAGAGGGAGCTTTTTACCCAAAAGGTATCAAGCACCTCCCAAGCACAATACTAGAGATTATTGGAGACTTCGCAGACTATGATTCAACACCTTTGTGGCCATGTGCCCGTAAATTCTATGGGCCGGTTTGTACATGCTATATGCCATGTGCCCGTAAATTCTATGCGCCGGTTTGTGCATGCTATATGCCATGTGCCCGTGGAATTTACGAGCTCAGGCCAGTTAGTTTTGTGCATGCTATATGCTATGTGCCCATGGAATTTAGGCCAGTTAGTTTTGTGTATGCTATATGTCATGTGGCCGAGGAATTTACGGGCTCAGGCCAGTTAGTTTTGTGTATGCTATATGTCATGTGGCCGAGGAATTTACGGGCTCAGGCCAGTTAGTTTTGTGCATGCTATATGTCATGTGGCCGAGGAATTTACGGGCTCAGGTCAGTTAGTTTTGTGCATGCCATGTGGCTGTAGAATTTACAGACTTATGATATGATGTGTTTCAAAAGGTTTGTTGACTGATTTAATGGACACAACTGCATAAAACACTTGCATTTATTGTTTGAATAACTTCCATTCAGAGATAAACCATTAATTTCTCCCGGCACTGCTATGTTTTATCTCCTGGGCTGCAAAGGGGTTACACAGTTACTTTTTCCACAGACGTTTACACCCACAACTCTGTGCAATAAGGCTCTAAGTGGGCTCAACTTTATGACATTCCTCAACAGCAACCTGCCAAGTCATCTGATATTATAGTCTGTTTCATCCCAAGCATTGAACAAGTCACAGAGCTGGAAGATCATTAGTTGGTCATTTAGTGTTTTTCCTCTTTTACTGATGAACATGCATGAATTATGTGTTTGTGTATACTTCAAGGCAAGAACCAGTTCACTTTTCCCCCCAATACTGGTGTCTTTGATAACATTTATATTAATGTTATAATAATAATACTTAAAATTTCAAGTCAAAGTTAAAGCGAAATGGATAGAGAAAGAGCCAAATCTCATGAAAAAACTACAGACCTAAAATCTGTGTTGGCGGGACAGCGTATAGGCCAACGCATTATTGTTGTTGAGAGTGCTGTCAATATCAGTGCAGGCCAAGGTTACAATAGCTGTTCCACCTGTGTAAAACATGTAAATAGCAATATATCACATAGCCAGACAAGAGCTCATTAAAGCACCTTAAACTTTGGGATAAAAAAAAATCTTAAATCGAACCTCCAATGGTCCAAATGGGATGTTCTTAGACCGCTTCTATTGACTGCATCAGAGATCATGAGGGACTTTGCAAATCCTGATTCAACGAGCAAATTTCTTACAGACTGGCACACCCTTAACAAGGCTCTAAGTCAGTTGTTCTCAACCAGAAGGGGGAAGGGGGGGGGGGGGTGAATTTCAGGGTTTTCTGGGAGGGGGGGGATTATTATGTCCACAGGTTGGCAAACTCTGTTATTTATTGGAATGCACCTTTTGAAGCAGACACTTTTGAAAAGGGGGGAATGACATTTGTCATATGGTGAAAGGAGGCACGGACTAAAACTGTTTGAGAATCATTGCTCTTAGTGGGCTCAATGTCAAGACATTGATGAACAGAACCCTGCAAACATGACATGTGTTACATGTTAACACATGTTAACACAAATCAATTCTAAAGCTAATACACTGTACTATAATTAATCACTGATCTAAACACATGCATGAGAAGGTTGCAGTGGACTTTTTTCAAAATTATGCAACAATTTCAAATGTTGTATGATTTTGGAAGTTTGTGTCTAAAGAAAATTAGAATTAGATGTCACCATAACTTATTTATCTGATATGATTTGATTTGATTTTACCCACATCCACAAATAAGGTGATCTCTGGGTTTTTGGCAGGATTTTAAATTTTGCCCAGACTAACCTGATCTTTAATGTGCACAGTGTTGTGATCTGCACACGAGACCTCCTTTTCATCATCCATCACTGATGGGACTAGATGTCGATCCACCTACCTGGACCAGGGGATAGATTTCACTAAAAAAAAATCTCGAGAAAATTTTTCAACCAACGTCGGGGCTCAAACCCACGACCTTTTGATTGAGAGACCGACACCTTGCCTTTGGACTACCAAGTCCTTTTTATTTATTCGAAACGCTTCACATTTTTTAACACACAAGGAATACATGTCACTACAACTGACTAGTCCTCATTCAATACTGAAGTATCATGAAAAATGAAATAAAATTCTTCAATAATGAATAAGGAAAACACCATCAATCATGGGTACGTCATAAATTATGACTTAAAATCATCCAACTCAACCAAAGGACACAGAAAAACCCCCAGATGTTTCAGGTTTAACCCTTTGTCAGACAACAAGCAGTATGCACTACACCAGGGGTTCCCTAACTGACTGCATGAACCCCAAGGGAGTTCGTGGGACATTTCTGAGAGTCAAAACTAGAGTACGATTTGTTGCAATAAAATCTAATCTTAAACCCATTGCGACAAGATAATAAACACTTTTGAATGACCTTAGAGTGTTTCCTGTCAACATCATACCTGCGTAAGCTTAATACTTTATGATATACTTTGTTCATCTGTTGTTATCATTACAATGTTACACTATGAACTTGATTTTTTTACAAAACACTGTAATGCGTAATAACAATATAATTCAGGCTCAGATCACGTCTCAAGAAGTTTGGGGTTCGAGGAGACTCTGACATGCACAGGAGGTTCGTTGGGGGACATTAGTGTTAGGGAAACCCTGCACTGCACACTCTTGTATGCAACCATCACTCAGTGCGATATGAGAGAAAGGACAGGAAGGGAGAGAAGTGGAAAAAGAGGAGAGTAGAGGAAATCAAGAAAAGAGAAGAGAAAGGAGAGTAAATAAGAAAAATGTATGAAGGAATACGTGAAAAGTGAAGAAGAGAAAAGAATATAAAAGAGAATGAAGAGCAAAGAGAACTGTTTTTATTTTCCTCGTTTTCTCTTTTCATTTTACAGTCCTTTCTTCTCCTTTTCTTTTCTTCATTCTGATCCCTCTAGTAAAGTTCTTTCAAGGCCATTATGGCCCAAAGAGCCAGAGCTTATCCCGGTTTCTATAGCACAGCTAAACAGGTGATACTAATCACCTCCTGGATAGAACAATAGTCTGACGTAGGTCTTTACTCCCAAGCTAATGCTTGTACCCATTTGCACCTGGGTTTGAGTGAGGAAATGCGTGTTACGTGTCTTTCCCAAGGAACATAATGTTGGACCTAGCCTTGCTAGGATTTGAACTCTGGACCTATGATCCCAAGTCCAGGAGCCTAACCACTTGACCACCTCTCCTTTATTACTTTCCTTTTTAAAAAATATATATACATTTCCTCTGCTTTTCTCCCTTTACTCATTCTCATAGCTCTAACCTTTTCAAATCGAAAACAGAGTGACCACGCAATCTTCTTCTAACTTAAACGACGCCTGTCATATTCCTGAAAACATTGATATTTTATCATGAATTAGCCACCCCTTTAAAGTAACACAAATTCCGCTAATTGTTTGCTTTTCTGGCAATGCGATGATAGTTTTGCAAACTCAAAACGGCGTCTCTAGACTTCCATTCCAACCTCTCATGAGTCTCAGCCGTTAACTTACGACTTATTAAAAACAAAAAGTTTATCCTCAGACACACACATTTTTCAAGGTAAATAGACTTACGAACTCAAAGCCCCCAAAAAACGTACTAAATACACTTTTAACATATTGGTTGGCAGCTATGTTTT
Source organism: Doris montereyensis (assembly GCA_037039925.1). Classification (NCBI taxonomy): domain Eukaryota; kingdom Metazoa; phylum Mollusca; class Gastropoda; order Nudibranchia; family Dorididae; genus Doris; species Doris montereyensis. Next base: position 271,992 of record JAXRKP010000404.1, read on the forward strand.
CTGTTTTTTTCCTGACATCATACACATCCAATTGTATGGTGGCTGAAAACGGTGTAGTGCATACTTATTTATATATATATATGTGTTGTCTGTTGGGGGATCAAACCCTAAACGCCACATACAATGGAACCCACGGGAAATCAACTCGCCTGTCGTCAATTCTCAGTTGTGATCAACTCCTGTCTTCACCGGTCCCATTTTTTCCTCATTATTTCATGGAATATTAACTCGGATTACATCAGCAGCTGTGAGACTAAACACGCTTAAACTTAACTCCGATAAATTAAATCCCATGGCTGTAGTAAAATAAAAAATAGTGTTTTACATCCAACGCGTAACCTAGAGTGCACTCTTGACTAAGCTCCGCTTAAAGATGCAAAAAGGACTCGATGAGTTCTAACAACGATGTCTCCAAAAGATTTTAAGAATATGGTATCTGGATCACTTAAAAAGTGCAGCTCTAGATAGAACAGGAATGTCGGAAGTCTCAAAGAATTCAAAGAAATGCGACTAAAACGGGTTTGGCCATATCCCAAGGATGAACCCAGGGAGTTGATACATCAAGTCCACAATGCTCTGGGAAATCAATATGAAAAGGAAAGAGGCTACCCAAAGACCACTTGAAGAGCACAGTGGATAAAGATCCAACATCCGGAGGAATTTATTGGGATGTAGCAGAGGATTTCAGGACAGACATGAGTGGCAACAATGGACACTAATCAATGCCCCAACTGTATACATTAAAGACTACCTGACACCTAACAAGATGACTAATCATATAACAGTGTAACACTTATTTCAATAGGCACCACTTACCATCGGAAATAAATGCTTACCATTGTTTGAATTTTCTGGTAAATTGAAGTAGTTTATGATATTTGTGCAAGTTGGCGCATTGTCATTGATGTCATTTACTGTCAATGTTAAAGTTGCTGTTGCAGAATTAGTTCTTCCATTATCAAAGACTGAAGAAAAATAAGGTGAAAGCATCATCACATGACATATCTAAAAAACATGAACAAATGCTAAATGTGTCAGGAGATGAAGAACTAACAAGACATCATAAAAGTAACAATAGAAATCAAACCATAAAACTTCATTTTCATGTCAGCATTGGTAAATGCATACAAGTGCAAATTAAAAAAATAAATGTGGTTTTGTTAATTTTTTTAGGATATACAACAGCTTATTATTGGCAGGTCCAGTACTGACCCCAAAATGTCCGGTGCATGTCCATACTTATAAAATTTAAGGAGAAAGTGTAGACACAGGAGCACAAATTTGGGGGAAGGACTATTTCTGTGAAGTTGAGTTTCCTAGTGACTCTGTCAATTTTGTCCAGGATTTGAAGTTTCTGTTGTAAATCATTTTCTGGTTTATTCATTTAACCAATTTTCAAAGTGTAGATCTGTATGATAACAGTCAAGCCTACAAATTCAAATTTTTGCTATGGAGGCTAAAGAAAAGGACCTGATCAGTGTTTACTCATTAACTGGCATAACCCACACTAGAATCATCTGCCATTGTTTACGCCTGAACTGTCATCAAGTAATTATGCAAATTTGAATGAGGAAAACTGGATAAAAAGCCTCATCCAATGGGACCAATGTGATTAAATTAATAAATCTTACAACTTCTTCAATTCATAATCCTCATGCTAAAATTAAGACAACAGACAGACAAGGATAAAAGTTTCCGAGTATGAGAAAATTTGTTTTGGAAAAGTTATAAGCTGTATGAAAAATTTAATGCAAAAAAAAGGACATCTGGAATCTATTTTGCTGTTTATACACTGAGGAGGTGAGAGCGCGTGGATCCCTTGATTTTCTCTCGCCACGAAGACCCGTAAATGGTCACGTTTGGAGCTGCATCGGTCAATGCCAGATAGAAATTGCTGACCTTGTCCCTCGATCGCGATGAGCCTGGTCTAAAGACGCCATTATTGTATGCCACTTTTCGGCATCAAGAAAGAGATGTGGGCGGAGTCCGGAAAACTGTTCAATTCTTTGCATGATGACAAACCGTGGATCCAATGGGACAAAGGATGTGCTCTACAGTTATGAAGAGAAGATTGGTCAACGTTTAGTGCATTAGGATCTACAATGGAAAGGTAATGAAGGGTGGTTGCAATTCATGACTACAATAGAATAGCGATCGGATTTACATATATGATAAAAAAAACAGAATATTTAATTAATTAGGGACATATTTTATGATTCTTTTGAGAAAGAATACCTGCAGTTGCTGTTGAGACCAGGCATTTAGGCGAAAATCTTGGTTTTGAACGGTCATTTAGGATATCTTTATTTTAAAAATCGATTTTCACTGGAGATTGCGGGCATTTAGGCGGTCGGCATTTAGGCGGGCACTACTGTATGATTAATAATGAATCAACATTCTGAAGAATAATACCAGCATGGCTTAGGAATAATGTACCTGTGATGTCCCTGCACCAATGTAGATTTACCAATTTCATGTAATATGATCTCCCAGTAGGGACTTTTCATTCAAATTCCTTGTAAACTCACAGAGAAAAACTTATCAAAGGAATTTGCTGGTTTTTTTAGATGCTCTATTAGAAAACAATGACAAAATCTGTTTTGGTCTAAGGACAGGTTCTACTGCATATCTAAAAAAAAACAAGATTTTTCAGTATCTCCCCAAAGAGACGATCAAGTTCTCAAACTTCAGGCCTTAAGAACTACACGGCTCAAATTTATTTTGGTTTCTGGAGCTGAATTGGTACAATTTAGAGCGTGCAATGGACTGAACATATCTAGAATTGTTGCAGGATTTACCTAACAGCCAAGGGCAGTACTCATTGCTTCTGGCCCTGAAATGGCAGCCAGTGAAGAGTCTTTCAACAAGGACATAACTTAGGGCCCAATGAAACCAGGAACTAAGGTTCAAAGCATGAATCAAGCTGTCATTCCCTTGACACCTGGACTTGTATATGGTAAAATAAAGATGAAACGAGAGTTGCATTAACCTAAGCTCTCAAACCAGTGTCATTGTTTTGAGAAACTGGGGAAGCCCAGATATATCTACTTAATCAATTTTTGATACAGGCTGAATTTATTTAATTAAAAAGAGTGCACTGACCAGTCAAAATAGGTTTATATATCGAGTTCACTGTCCTAGGTAACATCCACATCAACTTTGGATGTTGGGAACGTGATTGAACCATCAACAGTGTTTATGTTGAAGATTCTACTATCAGCTCCTGTTTCATTCAAATATCACAATTCAGGGTTTAATGAGATAATACACATAAGCAGATATCTTACTCAAAACAAATATCAAAACTGATACAAAATTAAAAAAGACTAAATATAATATATGTAATAGATCTAGACAAACATCTAATTTGTAATTGTTCTCAATAAAATACCCAAAACCTAATAATAAGAATAATAATTCATAATTTATATAGCTGATATCCATAACAATATGCTCAAAAGTGCTTTACTAACAATGTGATATGGAACATTATAATACAAGCAGGTCGACATTGATAATATAGTGCCATACCTACATAATAGAAGATAAATAATATTAATAATTTATAATTTATATAACGAATTAAAAATTATTTTCCTATTCACATTCTGCTGATTTTACCATTACAGTGTTGTATTTACAAAGTGGAACAACTTTATATTGTGACCTAATTTGTGAATGAAAATCATTGCCTATTGTAACTTGCCCATATAGGCATAAATCATATTAAACTTTATATTCTCAGTGGTAATACATTATAGATCTAGATTTTCTAAAAGTTCTATTATCCTCAGGAATGTGTTAAGTTGTTGTAATAACATTAGATCTAGATTTACATCATATCTATGACAATATGATATATGATATAGATCTATGTCTACATTTAATAAGCTTCAAATGAAAACACGAAAGAAAAAAAGTCACCAGATAATTCATAGGTTAACACTTCAAGTGTGTCAACATCGGTAGCACTGAACAAGAAACCGGGTCATAGCTAACTGCTTCCTCTTCATTTATTGTCTGATCAACATCGGTTTCATTGGTCAAAACAGGAGGGTTGTCGTTAGCATCTATGATATTGATTGGCACGATGACTCTACATGGTCAGGACCTACAGTAAGTTTGGTACAAGGATAAATCAATCAATAGAATTTAGCTACGCTAATATATCTAGATTAAGACCTAGAATTCTGGCATTCCTTAAGAATTGATGTCCTGTTTGACACGAAGTGAATGCAACTGCAAACTTTTTTTTTACTTTAAATATAAATCTATATCTGTATAGATCAATATAAAGCTGAACGTCTTTTACATTGACCATTTATAACTGAGGAACCAGTGCAACCATAACCTCCCTATTTTTTATAGAGCAGCTAGGCGTTCTTAGCAAATAAGGTGCTCGGATCAAATCAATGTTTCAATTGATTGGAAAAATATATATTTATTTTGCCTGCAATCACAAAACTTTTTATTGTTACCAAATCCAGATTTCTTGATCTTCGTTCATGACAATAAAGCCTGCATAATTTGTGTTCGAGGTAACTCTTCTGTGTAATTTTAAATTTGAGTATTAATTTGACCTAATAGCCACAGGAATATCACCCATAAACAAAGATGGCATTTATGAGTGGTAACCACAGTCAAAGTTCATGGATCGGCTTTATGATAAAGAGAAATCATAATCCAACATTATTTACGGGCATGCTTACAAGGAGGCCCTCCTTACAGTGATTTGTTTTGCTTTTGAGTTAAGGTTTATGTCAACATGTACACTGAGTAACTGTATGGGCAAGATCTGGTCATCCTATATCATTGAAAAGTTTGTAGTCTGGTCTTTGGTTGCCTTAGAAACTGGTACCATCATCTTGATTTTTTACCCAATTTTTAAATCAAAACATTTGCAGAGGAACTTTTCATTCAATAACTAAAACTGACGCGGTTTTTTTAAATATTTTGGATAGGTTTTTTTAATGAATTTTTGAAAATAAAAAAAATAATTTCTCAAAAAACTTTTGCAAGATATAAAAAAACCTGATGTAATTCTATTAACATTGACAAGAGGAACCTGTGTGCCAAATATAATACAAATCGTTCGATAAATGGCGGAGGAGATAGAATTTTAGTGTAAAAAAACTACATTTCGAAAAAATGCAAGTAAAAACATCAAAAGAAAATAACACAAAACAAATGCTTCAGACGGATTTCCCTTGTTGTATCAGCCCCTGTTACTCTTTCAAAATAATGCTTGCCAACTCAAAATGGCTGATTTCGCTGTATACAGACCACCAGCAGTGACCATTTCTTATTTCACCAAATATTTTACTAGAATGATGGAGACTTCAACGAATCATACGACAATATTATTGTCATGGGAGACCTCAATTTTAACATGAAATGTGTTGAGAAGTCCAAAAGAAACTTGAAGACCTTTGTGACATTTATGATATGAATAATGTGATAACCCAAAGTACATGTTTCAAAAATATACACAACCCATCCCTTATTATTGATGTAATTCTCACTAACAAAATAGAATTGTGATAGACAAGTAAATTTCAGCACAGGGGTGAGAAACTATCACAATCTTATCTCAACATGTATTTTAAAAAAATACCAACGGAAAACCAATAAAAGAAATGCTATAGAAGTTTTAAAACATTTGACTCAGAAAAATACCAAGATTTAAAATTTACTATGACCAGTAAGACCGATGGATTTCAAAACGATATAGATGTTAATACTCAATATGAAGACCTCATACAAAATGTACTTTCAGTAGCAAATAAACATGCGCCAATCAAACATAGGTACCCGCATAAAAATGCCACTTGACCTTACATGAAAAGCACACTCAGAAAGGCCATATATCGTAAAAGAATGTCATACAACAAATACCAAAAGAATAAGAACAAAGACAGTTGGGCAACTTTAAAAAATGTAGAAATTGTGTCACAAAACTGAAGAGAAAATCTATCAAAAAAAATTTTTTGACCACTTGCACTGGTGGCCAAAAGAGTAGGGATTTCTGGCCCACTATAAAGCCCTTTCTTTCCAACAAAATCAAATCGAGTGAGCAAAAAATAATTCTGAGAAAGAATGACAAAGTTGATAAATAATACACAAGAAGTGTGCAAAACTATCAACAATTTCTTTGTTAACGTTGCTGAAAAGACATTGGTAACAGCATATCACTAGATTCAGAATTACATAGCTTAGCATTAAGGTCATAAAAGAAAACACACCAAAAGCACCAAACTTTGAATTCAAAGAAACTAACCTGTAACAATTGGAAAAATTGTCAATAATTTAAATGTCAGAAAGTCAACTGGCGAGGACACAATATCTGCCAAACTCCTTAAATTGAATGAGCATATATGCAATATATAAATAAGTCTATTAGAACAAGTGCATTTCCAGATGCTTAAAGATGGCACAGGTAATACTCATTATTTAGAAAATGACCCATTAGATATAAAAAATTAGAGACCAGTAAGCATCCTACCTATAATTTCCAAGATCTTTGAAAAAGTCATGACTACTTCAACTATCCGAATGTCACAATGATTTTCATGATTTTCTTTGCGCTTTTAGAAAAAGCCATGGGTGACAAACGATTATACTTAGACTTATAGAAGACTGGAAGTTATCCTTGGATAGAAATCACTATGTCACTGTCATATTTATGGACCTATCTAAAGCCTTTGATTGTTTGCTCCACGACATTCTTTTACACAAATTATCGGGCATGGTTTCTCGCAAAACTCTGTTTCTCTGCTACAAAAGCTATCTTTTAGATAAAAGCAGCTCAGTAAAGCTTGGGTCTTCTGTCAGTGGTTGGGAATCTATTGAAAAAGGTGTGCCTCAAGTATCCATTCTAGGTCCCTTATTATTTAATGTTTTTATTAATGATATCTTTTTATTCACCAAAGAGGAACTCTCTATAATTATGCAGATGATAACACATTGTCTTACAATCATCCTGATTTTGGTAAGTTTGTGGATACTTTGGAACAGGAAAGCAGTGAGCTATAAACTGGTTCCGCATGAACTGTATGCAAGCAAATCCCAAAAATTCAAACCCTTGTTCTAGGCAAACGGACATTGTCCAAGTAACCCATTTTCAAATTGACTCATCTCTCTATATCTTGTGAAGAAACTGTCCAAAAAAAGAGAAAGATTATCGATTAAAGTTTGATGCCCAGATAAAGATTTTTAAACTATAGCCATCAAAACTTTCAAATTTTTTGCTTAAATTATCCTGGGCAATGCACAGGTAAGCACCTATCAGGGAATAGATTATCTTTTCTCCATGAGTCTCCTGCTCCTTTAGCAGAAAGCGGTGGTCTTGTTTTATCAAAGGCTAATAGTTAACACTGACAGAAAATAACAACCTGCTGCCTTAGCTGGTCTTGAATGACTAAAGGCTAAGGGAGTTAACCTGACAGAAAATAACAACCTGGCCTCAAGGTGGCAGCCCCACCATCTACCTAGGGTCAGTGAGCTAATCCTGCTTATCCAGCAACCTGATTCAGAGAAGTAAAAGGAATCGCCTGGCTTGATCTTTGGAAGACAAACTTGGAAACGAACACTGGACTGTGATTTTTGGAACATGGAACGTTAAGGCAATAAATGGAAAAGAGTTTAGAATTAGTTGGAAAAAATGGAAAAATTCAAAGTAGATATTTTGGCCATTACAGAAACAAAGAAAAAGGACAAGGAATAGAAAATGTAGGACCAAATCATATTTTAATCTTCTCAGGAGTAGATGTCAAAGATAGAGCTAGAGCAGGAGTAGGCCTCTAGTGCATAAAAGGCATGAAAAGCTACTAGAAAGTTGGAAATTTATAAGCCCAGTGTGCTATTAGAGGTAAATATTAAACCAAAAGGAAGAGAAATTAAATTATTAATAGCTTATGGACCAAACGAAGACGCAACTAAAGAAGAAAAAGATATCTTTGAAAATGATTTACAAATAGCTGCAGAGAATCTTAAATCCAAACAGGAACTAATGCTTTTAGGAGATTTAAACGCTAGAGTAGACAACAATGTAGAAACGTCAGTTGGAGTAATAGGTAAAGAAAAAGAGACAACAACTTCTCCAAATGGAAGAGAGACTAATAGATTTTTTGCCTAAAGAATAACATGAAAATAGCCAACACCTTTTTTCCTCATAAAGATATCCACAAATATACAAGAGTAAATGAAGACAGGTGTGAAAAGTCAATGATAGACTACATAATAGTTAGCAGCTTTTTTACAGTACATTGGATGCAAGAGTAAACAGAGGAGCAGAAATATTTAGTGATCATCACTTAGTGATTGTCAAAATGAGATTACTGACTGAGGAAAACAAACAGAAAAGGAAAGAGAAGAAAACTACTAAACTCAAAATAGAGGAACTAAATAAACCAGTAGTAAAACAGGTGTATCAATCTAGGATAAAAAGATTTCATCAGATGGATCTGAATGATAGCACAATAGAAGAAAAGTGGCAGATGTATAAAGAAACACTCCTCAGTTGTACTGAAGAGGTCTGTGGAAGGAAACAAATTAAAGGAGATAGGAAAAGAACAGCATGGTGGAATGAGAACGTCAAGACTAAGATCAAAGAAAAGAAGGATGCCTGGAAGAAATACTTGCAAACAAAGAGACCAGAGGATAGGATAGATTACGTGAATGAAAGAACTATCGCCAAAGAGGAAGTGAGGAAAGCAAAACAGGAACAATGGGAAGAGTTTGGACAGACTCAAAGAAAGCTATCAAGGAAATCAAAAGCTGTTCTGGGGGGCAATGAAGAGCATGAGAAAGACTAAAGCATGCCCAATACGACAAATTAAGAATGTCAAGGAGAAATAATGAAAGAAGACAGCGAAATGATGGAAACATGGAGAAAAGCATTTTCAACAATTACATAATCCCTCCAGAACGTTTGAAACAAGGAGTTAGGATCAATTAGTCAATTAGTAAGAGTATCAAGTAATCCAGAGGAGACAGCTGAAGATGTAGATATATCAATGGAAAAAATCCAAACAGCTATAAGAAAAGTGAAATTAGGAAAAGCCACAGGAGCAGATCAAGTTTATCCAGAAATGATTAAAAACCAAGGGAGAGAGGCAGACAAACTACTACATGCAATATGCCAACAAGCATGGAAGTCCAAACAGGTGCCAGACGACTGGAAAAAGGGAACGGGTAGTACCAATACATAAGAAAGGATCAACTATGGAATGCTCAAACTATAGACGGATATCACTACTTAGCGTTCCAGGAAAAGTATATGCCAGGATACTGAAAATGAGACTAAGGAAAAAAATAGAGGATCAGATTGAAGAGCATCAGAGTGGATTTAGACCAGGAAAAAGTGTACAAGACCACATATTTACAATTAGACAAATAATAGAAAAATTCCTTGAGAGAAACATTGCCTGCACCTGTGTTTTATTGACTTAGAAAAGGCATTTGACACTGTGAGGATAGGATGAACTATGGCATTCCTTAAAAGAACACAATGTAGAGCAAAATTTAATAGAAGCCATTAAAGTTTTTACAATAAACCAACATGCGCAGTGAGAGTAGCTGGAAACATATCTGCAGAATTTGATGTAGGTATAGGAGTAAGACAGGTTTGTGTTTTAAGTCCTCTTTTGTTTATGACATTTATGGATTCAGTCGCAAAGGCATCCTCAAAAATGAAGAAAATGAATGTGGGTATGTGGAAGCTCAAACCAGTAAATGTATCAATGCTTTCATTTGTCGATGATTTAGTTCTGTTTGGAAAATCAGAAAAGTGACCTTCAGTCGAATATCATTATGAATAATGAACTAAATAAAAGAGGAATGAGAGTAAATGCAAAGAAAACCAAAACAATGCTAGTAACAAGTGAAGCTAAAACACAAAACCTTAAATTGGGCAGGGAGAATTCAGAACAAGTTCAAAGCTACAATTACCTAGGAGTAATGATTAACTCAGAGGGAAAACTAAGAGAAGAAATCAGACAGTGAGACAGAGAATCAAAAAGGCAAATACAATATATAACCATCTAGGAAAGGCATTTATAGGTAAGCAAGAATTGTCAACAAAAACCAAAATGGCAGTACACAATACAGTTTATTTTCCTACTCTCCTCTATGACAGCGAAACCTGGACCTTAGATATTAGAGATTACAGTAGAGTACAGACAGCTGAAATGAAATATCTAAGAAGAGTAGTAGGGAAATCTAAAAGAGACAAAATCAAAAACACAACAATAAGAGATCAAACCAAAGCAGATGGCATAAAAACTAAGATAGAAACAAATCAATTGAGATGGTTTGGGCATGTAAACAGAATGAATGACAATAGAATAGCTAAATCAATATAGAGTGCTAAAGCCCAAGGTAAAAGACCAAAAGGCAGACCTCGGAGAAAGTGGGAAGAAGATATAAGAGGCATTGAAGCATAGAAATCTAACTTTTTGGAAGGAAACACAAAACGCCAGGACAGAGAATCCTGGAGAAAGATCATCTCGGGCATCTGAACCCATACACGAAAGGTAGAATGGGAACTGATAAAGAAAGAAATGTGGAAACAATGCCTCTATATCTGTGCCCATCAAGGGCTCCTATAAATATATAATTAGGGGTCAAATACAAATCAGTACTGTTCTGACTGTAAATTTTGTTTCATTTTACGACGGTCAGTTCAGGTACAGACTTAGAGGTTCTGGCCAGAGAAATAGCCCCTATCATAAAGGCCTTATTTCTCAATGTGTACAGCTTTTTTTAAAAGAAATTGTTGATATTATATTCTGACAGAGCCCATTCACGTTTTTCTCTATCCCCTGGCATCCCAACCGACGAACGTCACCTTCACCCTTAGCAACCTGCTCACCCCCCCTCTCCATCCTACTAACACACTAGATCTACTAGGCCCTATCCTGGCCTGTTTTGTGTTGCCAAGTGCTGGTGAGCAAGTGCTGGTGAGCTGATCACAGCTAGGATGCATCCAACAGTCTTTTTCTGATCATGTTATCGGTGACAGCTCTTTGTACTTTCACTTTGGAATTATATTGACTGTAATGTAGTTGGAGATTGGTGTTTTGAAGGTATCGACAGAGAGATTTTCTTGATGCTTTGAGCCATCGAGCAGTTTAAAAAAAAATTAAGTATCGGTAGGTGGCAGTTTGTTTCACTTTAAACTGGGACAAGGGCGTAAACATAGACTGTGCGCAAATTGCGCCAGTGAGAAGCTGTACTAACACTAGTTACGCACAAATTTTGTCAATGGGGAAATAAGAGAAAATAAATAATTTTGACTTCTAAATTAAAAGAAAAGAATTTCAACATGACTGCTGTTTATTCTTTATGTTTTTCTTCATCTCATGGGTCCTTTTCTTTGTTGTAAGAGTAGCAACTAGGTCTAGAGATCTTTTTTTTCTTCTTCTCTCAAAATATGCAGATCGAGTGCAGGTTAGGGAGGTCTACTATAAAAGTAGGTCTAGTCATAGACCTCATGAGACTCAAATACATGTAGATTCAGAATTTGAAGTAAAGTGAAAATTTAAGATCTTTCTTTCTTTGAAAAAGCGACAGACAGAGAAGACTAAAAAAATAAAGAAAGGTGGAGAAGATGAAAAAAGACAGAAATGCAACAAAGGCGTAACAGAAAAAAAAAAAGCTGAAGAAAAAAGGCGACAAAGACATGAAAGATAAAGAAAGGTGAAAAGATTTTTAAAAAAGAAAAGAAGAATCACGTAACGTCATGAAAATACAAAAGATGAAAACAAGTGACAAAAATGAAGATGAAAGCGATAAATGAAAAAGACAGGAAAGGCGACAAAGACAGAGAAGATGAAAAAGACTTAAAAACGACGACTAAGACAGAGAAAATGAAAAAGATTGAAGAAAGATTAAGGTAAAATAATTTAAGAAAAGAGATAAACGAAGAAGACAAAAAAATTGAAGAAAGACGGCAAAGGCGATGAAGATGAAAAAATTGAAGAAAGATGGACCAGAAAAACAAATTTGAAGAAAGACGGAGAAAACTAAAAGATTGAAGAAAGACGGAGAAGACGAAAAAACATTGAAGAAAGACAGACTAGACAAAAACATTGAGGAAAGATGGTAAAGACGGAGAAGACGAAAACTTTTAATACAAGCGACAGACAGAGAAGACGAAAAATTTAAAGAAAAGCAACAACCGGAAAGCACTAAAATTTTGAAAAAGGACGGCAAGGATGGAGAGGATGAAAAAGGTCAAATGAGGTGATGAAGATCTTAAAAAAGAAATTGAAGAAAATGACGAGGATAAGCAAGTGAAGACAACAATGGCATGAGGAGAAAAGAGAGGATGACGAGATTGACATATATCGGTTTCCATGTTGAGGTTATGTTTATGGATTGGTTTGATGTGGATGAGTAGGCCTAATCTCAGCAGAAAGGTGAGCAAGTGTTTGACCTAGATTAATAAAGGCAGACCGAGATAGCTCTAAATTTCTTAATCTTTAGACACGCAGTCTTAGTTTACTGGCCGGTGAAAAAAAGTTACGTATGTTTGCACGTGACTAGCTGCGCCAGACACAGGGTGTGCACAGTCTATGTTTACGGCCCAATACACTGATGTGATGAAGGTATTAACAGATGAATTTTCTCGATGTTATGGTCAGTGATCAATGCTACAAGACTATGATCACTGTTTGAGCACCAAAACTGTGATCAATAAGCCATGATCATGAGCAATCAAGAACTTTTCGAGGCTCACCCAGGCCTAGTAGTTCAGTTGGTATCAACGAATAAAAGAAATCAAGTCTTGCCTAATTAATCCCAGTCCATAGATCTAATATCTAATCTAGACATAGATCTACATATATAGCCTTTAATATAGTCTAGATCTAGATCATGATCCTCTGATTTGTAACCAAATTTTATTCTTGTAGATCTAGATTTAGACATAGATACAATCTAGATACTTCAAAAATGTAGGCCTTGACCACTGAAAAAAAGGCCTTTTACACTTAGAACTCGCTACCAA
>JAXRKP010000404.1:290000-295000 GCA_037039925.1 Doris montereyensis
TCGATTCGTTCTCTTCACCCTATGTGTTCTCGGGCTGGGAACTGTCACATGATGGTACATGTGGCCACATTAGAAATGTTTTGATGATTTCTCTTATCTTGTTAAAAACGAATGAAAACGTGTTCAGGAAACAACATGCTCAGATTTAAAAAGAGCTGGTATGCCATTTTCTTCACATATTCGAACCTGGTTATTTGTTTGGTCTTTCAGGTCTTTTGAGTGTTTTTCTGTCTTTTCCTTGTTCTCCTTCATTCATGGCATTGTACATTACTTCGGCTGCGTAAAGATCTGAAGATCTTCCAGTTTGTGCAATATCTTAAAAATTTGAGGATGTGGTGAATTGAGAATTTCTTGGAAATATGCGTTGAACTTTTCATAGCAGTTGGTTGTTTTGGCTTTCCTCAGGTCGTCAGAGACCCACATTTTGGGAGTAAATCCTTGCTTTATATGTAATGTTTCAACAGGTAATCTTCAAACGTTTTTCTCTAGTCTGTATTGGTGTCAATGTTGAGACGTCAAGGGCAAAAACACTCAAAACACGTGGTACATCCTCTAGAGTTAGAAACGGCATTCCAAAAATAATCCTGAGCCAAAAAACGTATTTCTGAATTCTGGTTTTCATAGTCTGGCTTCATTCGAAGATCGTTAACCTTTAAAACTCCTGGAGTGGCAACCACAGTCACTGCTGACCTTGCATGCCATAGTAGATCCAGCGTCTGAGTGTCGGATAATGCTGGATGGATGCAAATCAATAACGTAAGTCTTGAAATCAAAAAACCCTATACCATATATAAATACCCACGCTTTCCAAAAACACCATAAACGCGATACACATTCACTGGAGCACGAGGTTAAAAAAAAAGTTTGAATTCAAATCAACGGGCTTAATCCGATCACAAAAGAACAAACCCCATAATTTATCGAATCACTTGTCCAAATGGTTCATTCAACTGGCCCAAATAGATTAATATTTCGACAATTTGTCCAAATGGAATGAAATTTCGACTACCAGTTCAAGGGAATAACATTTCGACTAGTCCAAATGGAATAATATTTAAGGGTGTACCAAACGAAACAATATTTTACGAATGTTCCAAAGGATCCATATTCGACAAGTGGTCAAACTGAATAATAGTTCGACTACTGGTCCAAATGGAATTATATTTTGACTACTGGTCCAAGTGGAATGAAATTTCGACGACTGGTCGAAACGGAATAATATTTCGATGACCCGGCCAAATTGAATGATATTTCGAATACTGGTCAAAATGGAATAATATTTCGACTATTGGTCCAAATGGAATGATATTTCAACTACTGGTCCAAATGGAATAATATTTCGACTACTGTTCCAAATGGAATAATATTTCGACTACTGGTCCAAATCGCATAATATTTCGATTACTGATCCGAATGGAATTATATTTGAACTACTGGTCGAAATGGAATAATATTTCGACGACTAGTCTAAATGGAAGGATATGTCGACGACTAGTCTAAATGGAAGGATATGTCGACAACTGGTCCAAATGCAACGATATGTCGACAACTGGTCCAAAAAGCAATAATATGTCGACAACTGGTCCAAATGCAATGATATGTCGACAACTGGTCCAAATCGAACAATATTTCAACTACTGGTACAAATGTAATGATATTCGACAACTGGTCCAAATGTAATGATATGTCGACAACTGGTCCAAATGGAATGATATGTCGACTACTGGTCCAAATGGAATGATATGTCGACTACTGGTCCAAATGGAATGATATGTCGACGACTGGTCCAAATGGAATGATATGTCGACTACTGGTCCAAATGGAATAATATGTCGTCAACTGGTCCAAATGGAATGATATGTCGACTACTGGTCCAAATGGAACAATATTTTGACTACTGGTCCAGATGGAATGATGTGTCGTCAACTGGTCCAAATGGAATGATATGTCGACTGCTGGTCCAAATGGAATAATATTTTGACTACTGGTCCAAATGGAATGATGTGTCGTCAACTGGTCAAAATGGAATGATATGTTGTCAATTGGTCCAAATGGAATGATATGTCGACTACTGGTCCAAATGGAATAACAGCTCGACTGCTGGTCCAGATGGAATAATATTTCGACGACTGGTCAAAATGGAAGAATATTTTGACTACTGGTCCAAAGGAATGATATTTCGACTATTGGTCCAAATGGAATGATATGTCGACAACTAGTTCAAATGGAATTATATTTCGACTACTGGTCCAAATGAAATGATATTTCGACGACTGGTTGAAATGAAATAATATTTCGACGACTGGTCCAAGTGGAATGGTATTTCGACGACTGGTCCAAAGGGTATGATATTTCGACGACTGGTCCAAACGGAATGATATTTCGACTACTGGTCCAAATGGAATAATGTTTCGACGACTGCTCCAAATGGAATGATATTTCGACTACTGGTCCAAATGGAATGATCTTTCGACGACTGGTCCAAACGGAATAACATTTCAACTACTGGTCCAAACGGAATAACATTTCGATTACAGATCCAAATGGAATGATACTTCCGTTACCGGTCCAAATGGAATGATAGTTTGACTACTGGTCCAATTGGAATGATATTCTCTCCGGCCCAAATAGAATGATACTTTCACTACCGGTCCAAATGGAATGCTAATTTCACTACCGGTCCACTTGGAATGATGCTTTCACTACCGGTCCAAATGGAATGATACTTTCACTACTGGTCCAAATGGAATGATAGTTTGACTACCGGTCAAATGGAATGATACTTTCACTACCGGTCCAAATGGAATGATACTTTCACTAATGGTCCAAATGGAATGATTTTCGACTACTGGTCCAAACGGAATAACAGTTCAACTGCTGGTCCAAATGGAAGGATACTTTCACTACCGGTCCAAATGGAATGGTATTTCGACTACTGGTCCAAACGGAATGACATTTTTGACGACTGGTCAAATGGAATGATATTTTCGACTACTGGTCCAAATGGAATGCTATTTTCAGTTACTGGTCCAAATGGAATGGTATTTTCGATTACTGGTCAGATAGAATGGTATTTGCGATTACTGGTCAAATGGAATGCTTTTCTATTACTGGTCCAAATGGAATGATGGTTTCGATTACTGGTCCAAACGGAATTATATTTTCGATCACTGGTCCAAATAGAATGGTAGTTTCGTTACTGGTCCAAATGGAATGATATTTTCTATTACTGGTCAAATGGAATGGTAGTTTCGATTACTGGTCCAAATGGAATGATATTTTCGATTACTGGTCCAAATGGAATGGTAGTTTCGATTACTGGTCCAAATGGAATGATATTTTCAGTTACTGGTCCAAATGGAATGCTATTTTCGATTACTGGTCCAAGTGGAACGATATTTGATTACTGGTCAAATGGAATGATAGTTTGACTACTGGTCCAAATGGAATGATACTTTGACTACAGGTCCAAAAGGGAATGATACTTTGACTACTGGTCAAACGGAATATCATTTCCACTACTGATCCAAATACGTATGGTATTTCGACTACTGGTCCAAATAGAATGGTATTTCGACTGGTCCTGTATTTCGACTACCAAATAGAATGGTATTTCGACTACTGGTACAAATAGAATGGTATTTCGACTACTGGTACAAATAGAATGGTATTTCGACTACTGGTACAAAAAATGAATGATATGTTCGACTACTGGTCCAACTGGACTGTTACCGTGAACACATAAACATCCTTTTCGAGCTTAGGAGCGCGTGGCACAGTGGGTAATGAGCTCAAGCATGTAAAAGTAAATCAGGTTTGATTCTGGCGCGCAAGCGTGATATATTTAAAACGAAATACTTTTCACATATCACAGTTATTTTCCTGGTCTATTTGGTACAAATCTAACGGCTATTACCCACACCAGAATACATGTGCTGCAATGTGCGTTTTCTTGCAAATGTAAAAAGGTTCGCCTTTCAACATTTCTATTTGATTTTGCTTGATTGAAAATTCCACGATGTCCAGTGATCTTAAATTTTTAAAGAAAAATTTTGTACCAAATCTTGTGATTGCCTCATATGAATGATTGGGGTAATTAAATTCTAATAAACCAAGCACAGCATTGGTTTTCATGTTTACTTAAAAATAAAAATAAAAAAAAACATTTTGTTATAAACCAGTGGGATGAAACATAAAAAGTAGGAAAAAACAATATTACCCAGAGAAGTTAACAGCAGCAGAACCAGTGACATCATTTTCTCCAATGCCACTGTGGCAGCAAGGCCGTGCGGTCGATGTGCACCCTCCCTGGACTCTTTGTGGGGTAAAGATGTTGCCAAGTACTGATAGAGAAACAATACAGCAATTATCCAATTTCAATCCATAAAAGGGACTCAGAGGCAATGGGGGAGGGGAGGGAAATGGGGAGGGAAGGGATACATAGACGGGTCTCATGTACGGTTCTTATGACCTTGCATGCCATAGTAGGTCCAGCGTCTGGGTGTCAGATAATGCCGAATGGATGTAAATATTAACATAAATCTTGAAAGCAAAAACCCATCCACGATTCCTAGTGGATTGGCTCTAGTTTTTCATTTGATCTGATTTGACTTGATTTGATTTGATTCGATTTGATTGATTCAATTTGATTCGACGTGATGTGATTTGATTTGATTCGATTTGATTCGCTTTGATATGATTTGAAGGTGATCTTGGGATTGGCTCTAGCACACTATCTGTCACACATAATGTGTGATTGACATTGAGGTCGCTGGCTCTTTGTTCTGCACGTTAAAGAAACCGTAGCTTTCCGCGTCCGGACAGTGGACAGGTAGGCGGCACCTGTGCGGTGGTAGAAGATTCTGCCCTCCACGAGTCTCCTGCTGCCTTGCAGGCGGTCTTGATTGACCAAAGGCTGAGGGAGTTAACTCTGACAGAAAACAACAACCTGCTGCCTTGCAGGCTGGTCTTGAATGACTAAAGGCTAAGGGAGTTAACCC
>JAXRKP010000404.1:302500-322844 GCA_037039925.1 Doris montereyensis
TGTCGCAGATTTTGGTCCCAAGATGGTGTTAGTACGCAGATAGTAAATGCTTGTGGCCTGTTGACTAAAGTTGTCAGATTTGAGATCATGAGGTCCTGGGTTCGAATTATAGCAATAATAGGTCCGACATTTAGACTCCTATTGAGAATTTGATTTGATTTTTTAATTTGATTTACCCACATCCACAACTAAAGTGATCTCGGTGGGTTTTTTGTAGGATTTTTAATTTTGCGTAGACTGCCCTGTAAACAGCCAAGGGATCTTTAACGAGTACATAGTGTTGTGATCTGCACACAGGACCTTTTTATGATCCGTCTCCGATGGGACTAGGTGTCGAATCATCTACCTGGACCACAGAACACTAAAACAGTTTAGTGTTCTGTGATGGGGGATGTGATTTTGCTGAAAAAAACTCGAGAACATTTTTCAACCGTTGGGATGGGCTCGAACCCATTACCTTCTGGTTGAGAGGATGACACCTTGCATCTGGTCTACCAAGTCCCCTTATTGAGAAAGACAATTAACACGCATCCCCCCCCCCCCACTTGATCCAGGTGGTTCTTTGTTGTCTTCCTTTTCCTGACTGATTTGGTCATGCAGTGAGTGGAGGGGGGGATTCGATAGCTCAGAGGCAAGGTGTCGGCCTCTCCACCAAAAGATCGTGGGTTCAAGCCCCGACAAGGTTGAACAATTTTCTGATTTTTTTAGTAAAATCAACACCCCCCCCCCCATGATCCAGATAGATGGATCGACAACTAGTCCCATCGGAGACGGACGATAAAAAGGGGGCCCCGTGTGCATATCACAACTCTCTGTGCACTTTAAAGATCCCTTTGCTGTTTATAAGGCAGTCACGGTACAATAAAAAAAAATTATCATCATCATCACAAGGGGATTTATTCTATATTTGAGTTATCAGAACCCTTGGAACCGAAACTCTTAGCTTACGGCCTCAGAAGGCCAGCTGTGGATCCCCGCAGCTTAACCCGTTCTATAAAACCCTGAGATCACCTTAGCTGTGCATGTGGGTAAAAATCAGAATCATAGCATGCAGTGTGAAGAAGTCCTAGAAAGACCATTGTCTTCTTTTTCTCATTCTGGCCAGTCCGTCTGTGCCTTCTAGTGGGTGGTCGGCGGGCTCTCATGGTAAGTCCTACCGTACTTCTTTTCTTTGCTTCTGTCATTTTCCTGTCCTCTTGCTGTTTCCTCATATTTCATTTTGATAGCATCGCATACAGTGCATAGTGTTTTTTATTCGACGCTGGACCACAACGCTTGAATACAGCTTATGCACCTTTTTAATCAGATAAGACTTGACGTAAATACGTTATAGTCCGTATCTCCGTACAAGTGCAGGCTCACCGACTGTACATCATTTTATTCCTCCAGCAGGCCATTTCATTCAAAGTCCTTCTCAACTCCCGGGGATCATAATATAGTACACAAGCCTGTTAGGCTTTCGCACTAACACTCAGACAATATCTTTCTCTACCTATAGCTGGGTACTCATTCACACCTGAGTCAAGAGAGGAAATAAAAGTGATGTACCTTTCCTAAGACAAACGTTGTGAAAAAGCTCACCTGTGCCAGCCGTGGGCTCGAACCAGTGTCGTCGTGATTACCAGCCCACAACACTACGGTTCAGCAACAACGCTTCTTATACATGAATTTGTATACACTTTACAGCTACGAGTATTTAATTCAGCTGATTGCTGCAATAAAAAAACAAACAAACAGTTTTGCAGGCAAAGGGATATCACAAACACTAGGCCTTGCTTATCTTTCTGAGAATGTCTATGGTCTCCATTTATCAGATTTTACATAGGGCGCCAATGCCGGTTTGACTGTAATGTAGATAAGAGTCCTTCAGAGATGACTGAAACATTGTATGACTTTATGAAGAACAGAACAAAGTGACAAAGGAAAACACGATGGCTGTAGGCCACACACACACACACACACACACACACACACACACACACACACACACACACACACAACACACACACGAAGCAAGGGGTAAGGAAAACGAGAATAGCAAATAGACAGAAAAGGTGCAATAACACTCTAGAGTTCATTGTTAAACATGTTTGTGATGACGAGCGGTGTGTGGAGGAGATTGGTGAGTTTATCTATGAAGTTTATATGGTCCGCCATATAGTGGAGTCATAAATGAGTAATCTGTGACCGTGTCGCTGAAAGGTTGCTTTTTCTACTATTTGATATTCTAAGGGTATTAATAAATAATATTAGCCCCTAGGCACCTCTTGAAATGGTGGGCTGATTTTTACAATTCACACATTTGCTTTAGGTCGAAATGCACCTTGAAAACACGATAAAACAATACAGACAGTAAACTAGACTCATCACGGTATATTTATCAAATCGTGTCTGTTTACATGTTTAGCACAAGTGTTATTATTTCGGGCAGTGGACAGGTCAAGACCTGTACGGGGAGTAGATGATCCTGCCCTCCACGAGTCTCATGTTGCCTTGCAGGTCGGTAGCTAACCAGAGGCTAAGGGAGTTAACCCAGGACAGAAAATAACAACCTACTGCCTTGCAGGCTGGTCTTGAATGACCAAAGGCTAAGGGAGTTAACCCTAACAGAAAATAACAAGGCCTGGTAGGGGGCCTCAAGGTGGCAGCCCCACCATCTACCTAGGGTACAGTGGGCTAATCCCTGCTTATCCCAAACCTAACTGATGTAGAGAACTAAATATAATATACCGGCTTGACCTTTCAACGACGAAAATGAAAACGAACACGGACTGTGATTTTTGGAACATGGAATATTAGGGCAATAAATGGAAAAGAGTTAGAATCAGTTGAGGAAATGGAAAAATTCAAAGTAGACATTTTGGCTATTACAGAAACGAAGAAAAAAGGACAAGGAATAGAAAATGTAGGACCAAATAATATTTTAATCTTCTCATGAGTAGATGTCAAAGATAGAGCTAGAGCAGGAATAGGTTCCTAATGCATAAAAGGCATGAAAAGCTACTAGAAATCTGGAAATTTATAAGCCCACGGCTATTAGATGTAAACATTACACCAAAAGGACGAGAAATTAAATCATTAATAGCTTATGGATCAAACGAAGACGCCAATAAATAAGAAAAAGATACCTTTGAAAACGATTTACAAATGGCTGCAGAGAATCTTAAACACAAACAGGAACTAATGGTT
Organism: Doris montereyensis; assembly: GCA_037039925.1. Classification (NCBI taxonomy): domain Eukaryota; kingdom Metazoa; phylum Mollusca; class Gastropoda; order Nudibranchia; family Dorididae; genus Doris; species Doris montereyensis. The sequence goes on from JAXRKP010000404.1 coordinate 305,690, forward strand.
TTAGGAGATGTCAACGCTAGAGTAGGCAACCATATAGAAACATCAGGAGGAGTAATAGGTAAAGAAGGAAAGACAAGAACTTTTTCCAAATGGAGAGAGACAAATAGATTGCTGTCTAAAGAATAACATGAAAATAGCCAACACCTTTTTTCCTCATAAAAGATATCCACAAATATACAAGAGTAAATGAAGACAGGTGTGAAAAGTCAATCATAGACTACATAATATTTAGCAGCTCCTTTTTACAGTACATTGGATGCAAGAGTAAACAGAGGAGTAGAAATATTTAGTGATCATCACTTAGTGGTTGCTAAAATGAGATTACTGACTGAAGAAAACAAACAGAAAAAGAAAGAGAAGAAAGCTACTGAACTCAAAATAGAGGATCTAAATAAACCAGTAGTAAAACAGGTATACCACTCTAGGATAAAAAAGATTTATCAGTGAAAGACAGATGGGTTTGAAAGATAGCACAATAGAAGAAAAGTGGCAAATGTATGAAGAAACACTTCTCAGTTGTACTGAAGAGATCTCTGGTAGCAAACAAATTAAAGGAGATATGAAAAGAACAGCATGGTGGAATGAGAATGTCAAGACTAAGATCAAAGAAAAGAAGGATGCTTGGAAGAAATACTTGCAAACAAAGGGACCAGAGGATAGGATAAATTACGTGAATAAAAGAACTATCGCCAAAGAGGAAGTTAGGAAAGCAAAAAAGGAACAATGGGAAGAGTTTGGACAAAGACTTCAAGAAAGCTATAAAGGAAATCAAGAGCTGTTCTGTGGGGCATAGGCCAGTAAAAATCGTCATGAAAATGTCGTGAACCCGGACATGAGAGATAACAACCAAATGTTTGTCTTAACTTGTTTTTAGGGTGTTTAGTATTACCAAAAAAGATTCAACCAAAATCGACCATGGGGAACATGTAATTTAAACAAAATAAACGTAAAAAAAGGTCAGTTTTCAAATTCGTAAAACACAAAAATGCTTTTATTTTTAAAATTGACAGAATATTTATAATTTTATAAGCGTTTTAAAATTTAAAAAGGTCATGGTCATTGCCAAGGTCATCTTGAAAAAATAGTTCAAATATTGCCGTGTTTGGTATCAAATCAAACGTCTGGACAATACAATTAAAGAATTTAAGTTGTTTATGCAAGTTACTGATATTTAGATGACCTATGGTGGTAAAATACCATTAAGATAATAAAAAATATGTCTTTTTTAAAGAAGAAAATATGGTCACACAAAAACACGAAAATAAATCAGAGTTCTGGCATAACATGCTGCCTTGACATGTTTATGCCAAATTTCATCAAAATTAAATTGTAAACTTTGGAAGATTAGTAGAAATAGTAAAATTAGGTCGAAATAAGCATTTTTCCTGATTTCAAATGTGGACCCCCCCCCCCATCCCATCCCCATTCCTAACTACAGTTATGCTCATATCCAAATAACCAAAAAGTTCAAAGGCAAACATAAATAATCAACCACTAAAACATAATAAATTTGCATGAAACAAAAGTGTCCACAATCAAAACTACTAATGAGGTATTCACAGTTATTTTACCATCAAACAATTCAAGTTCTGACTGCTTTCAATTGTATTTGGTGTGGCAAATTACGTTATACTGTATCCGTTCGTGAAGCATTTTCACACTGTCCGCTGTAATGACAATGTATGCTGCAAGGGATGTTGTACTGCTTTTACATGAACAGCGGATTTCACGTAGCAGTTTATCTGGGGCCGGAGCATTGTCAATGTCAGTTATCACTGTGCTCACAATGTTGTCACTCACAGTAAAGCCATAGTCAACTAAGTCAAGGACAGTGAGCAGATTTAGCCCTGTACTAACCTGGTGGTGCACTCCTAAGGGCATGGAATTGTGCGGCTCTATCTGTTGGGGGCATTCGTTCAAGTGGCACGTATTTTGAGGAGATAAACTGCTGATATCGAAGATCAGTAAGTTGAGTAGGGCTCAGGTTTTGTGGTCCACTGCAGTAGAGGAATGACAGGAATTCGACTCCTGGTTAGGTGATGTCCTTTGTATTTGTATCTGTTTGCCCAAAAATAGTTATCTTCTGTTGCCACTGCTCTGACTTCTGCCACAGCTTGGAAGCCTTCAGTTTACCCATTCGAAGATAGCAGATGTGTCACATCCTGACACGGCATGTGTGCAAACAGGATGCAGCTGCACATTTCCTCACCTATGGCCATTTTGGCTGCTTGAATTGAAATCATTTGGACATTATTAGTTTATTATGTTTCATATAGACTTTCATGTCCTTGCTTACATGGTACAGAAGCATTACCAGTATATCTGTAACATTACCCATAACAACCACAATAAAACCTTCAGTTGCAAACTGAAATGTCTTTTTTACAATAATTATATCCACATCCCCTTCTTCTTCGAATGAACAACACAAATGTCAGATTCTTCTGCTGAAGACCCTAACGGTCGCACCAAGGCTTGCTTTTTCTGAAGATTGGCAAGGAACGACTCTTTGTCATTTGGCAGATTTGTGTTATAATCAAGATGAACAACTAGATGTGGTGTGTATACAGTCTTTCTTCTCTTTTGTTCAGGCGCTTTGGTTGTTACAGTTTCATAACTGTCAAAGACCAAACAAAGTCTAATACGTTGTGTCCAGTTGTGGAGCAAACAGTTGACGAATTGCTGACATAGTGTTTCCACTGTTCCAACCTTTGGCCAGCTTGTAGGCGCCATCATACACTAGAAAATGAGGTTTCTCGTTGACGTCGTCTACAACAATGTTTGGGGCCATGTTGATAATGTGAGTAGCAAGGAGAGATTGTCTGTTTTCCTCATACTCCCGTCGTCATGAAATAAGGCAGGAGCCACAGGTGTTAGCTCATACTTGAACACAGAAGATTCAAGGAGATCACGGACGCAAACCATGGAAAGCAGTCGCTGGTACATATCAGAAGATGACATAAAGATGTTGTCGTTTAGGATTCGTACGGGTTTACGCATCACCTTGAGTGTCACAGCTTGGTCACTTTTTTTAAAGGAAACCTTTGCCATAGCATATACTAGTTATTTTAGCATGTACTTTCCAGCCAATCATAAGTGCATCATCAACGTTGACCCTACTATCGGCGACTACACTTGTAGCAATATTACTGATAAATACATTTTTCTATAGGCTTGAACATACCGTGGGCCTCCAGAAATAACAGACACTTCCTCAGGTCATCAGTGTTGCGTCTTCAATAAGCCCGACCACATCTTTTTTTCTTTAAAAAAGGCATATTTTATATTATCTGAATAGTATTTTTATCGCCATAGGTCACCTAAATGTCAATAATTGCATAAACAACATAAATTTTGTGTTTGTCTTGTCAAGACATTTAATTTGATACCAAACACGACAATATGTGAGCTATTTTTCAAGATGACCTTGACAATGAGCTTGACCTTTTAAAATTTTAAAATGCCAATAAAATGATAACTATTTGGTCAATTTTAAAAATAAAAGCATTTTTGTGTTTCAAATGAATATTTCTTTGATTCTGTAAAAAACAAAAATATTTTTTTACGAATTTGAAAATGACCTTTTTCGACCTTTATTTCCTTTAAATTACATGTTCCCCATGGTCGATTTTGGTTGAATTTTTATTGGTAATACTAAACACCCTAAAGAACAAGTTTACACAAATATTTGGTTGTTATCTTTCATGTCCGGATTCAATGTCCATTTTTACTTCCTAGGCAATGAAGAGCATGACAAAGACCAAAGCATGTCCAATACGACAAATTAAGAATGCCAAAGGATAAATAATAAAAGGAGACAGCGAAATCATGGAAACATGGAGAAAGCATTTTCAACTATTACATAATCCCTCCAGAACGTATGAAAGAAGGAGTAAAGATCAATTAGTAAAAGTAACAAGTAATGCAGAGGAGACAGCTGAAGATGTAGATTTATCAATAGAAGAAATCCAAACAGCTATAAGTATAAGTAAAGTGAAATAAGGAAAAGCCCCAGGAGCAGATCAAGTTTATCCAGAAATCATTAAAAACCAAGGGAGAGAGGCAGACAAACTGCTACATGCAATATGCCAACAAGCATGGAAGTCCAAACAGGTGACAGACGACTGTGAAAATGGAACAGCAGTACCAATACATAAGAAATGATCAACTATGGAATGCTCAAACTATAGAGGGATATCACTACTTAGCGTTCCAGGAAAAGTATATGCCAAGATATTGGAAATGAGACTAAGGAAAAGAATAGAGGATCAGATTGAAGAGCATCAGAGTGGATTAAGACCAAGAAGAAGTGTACAACACCACATATTTACAATAAGACAAACAATAGAAAAAATCCTTGAGAGAAACATTGACCTGCACCTGTGTTTTATTGACTTAGAAAAGGCATTTGACACTGTGAGGAGGGACAAACTATGGCGTTCCTTAAAAGAACACAATGTGGAGCAACATGTAATGGAACCCATTAAAAGTTTTTACAATAAACCAACATGTGCAGTGAGAGTAGCTGGAAACATATCTGCAGAATTTGATGTAGATATAGGAGTAAGACACTGTTGTATCCTAAGTCCTCTTTCGTTTATCACATTTATGGATTCAGTCGCAAAGGCATCTTCAAAAATGAAGAAATTGAATGTAGGTATGTGGAAGCTCAAACCAGTTAATGTATCAATGCTTTCATTTGCTGGTGATTTAGTTCTGTTTGGAAAATGTGACCTTCAGTCGAATATCAACATTATGAACAATGAAGTAAATAAAAGAGAAATGAGAGTAAATGCAAAGAAAACCAAAACAATGGTAGTAACTAGGGAAGTTAAAACACGAAAAAGAAAATTGGGCAGGGAGAATTTAAAACAAGTTCAAAGCTACAATTACCTAGGAGTAATGATTAACTCAGAGGGAAAACTAAGAGACGAAATCAGCCAGAGAATCAAAAAGGCAATGACGATAAATAACCATTGAGGAAATACATTTATAGGTAAACAAGAATTGTCAGCAAAAACCAAAATGGCAGTATACAACACAGTTTATTGTCCTACTCTCCTCTATGGCAGCGAATTCTGAACCTTAGACAGTAGAGAATACAGTAGAGTACAGGCACTGAAATGAAATGTCTAAGAAGAGTAGTAGGGGAAACTAAAAGAGACAAAATCAGAAACACAGCAATAACAGATCAAACTAAAGCAGAAGGCATAAAAACTAAGATAGAAACAAATCAATTGAGATCGTTCGGGCATGTAAACATAACAAATGACAATAGAATAGCTTAATCAGCATACAGTGCTAAAGCCCAATGTAAAAGGCCAAAAATAAGACCTCGGAGAAAGTGTGAAGTAGTTATATAAGAGGCATTAAATTATAGAAATTTATCTTTTTTGGAAGGAAACAGGAAAATGCCAGGACATGGCATCCTGGAGAAAGATCCTCTCACGCAACTGAACCCATACACCAAAAGGTAGAATGGAACTGATTAAGAAAGAAAGAAAGAAAGAAAGAAAAGAAAGTAGTAGTAGTAGTAGTAGTAGTAGCAGTAGTAGTAGTAGTAGTAGTAGTAGTAGTAGTAGTAGTAGTAGTAGTAATGAGTAATGATAGTGGTAGTGGTAGTGGTAGTAGTGGTAATGGTAGCGGTAATGGTAGGGGTAGTGGTAGTGGTAGTTGTAGTTTTAGTGGTAGTGATAGTGGTAATGGTAGTGGTAGTAGTGGTAGTGGTAGTGACAGTGGTAGTGGTAGTGGTGGTAATACTAGTAGTAGTAGTAGTAGTAGTAGTAGTAGTAGTAGTAGTAGTAGTAGTAGTAGTAGTAGTAGTAGTAGTTGTAGTAGTAGCAGTAGTAGTAGTAGTAGTAGTAGTAGTTGTTGTTGTTGTAGTAGTAGTAGTGTTAATTGTAGTTGTAGTAGTAGTAGTAGTAGTAGTAGTAGCAGTAGTAATAGTAGTAGTAGTAGTAGTAGTAGTAGTAGTAGTAGTAGTAGTAGTAGCAGTAGTAGTAGTAGTAGTAGTAGTAGTAGTAGTAGTAGTAGTAGTTGTTGTACTAGTAGTAGTTGTTAAGTTAAAAAACATTTTAAAAAACCAAAGGAATTCGTCAGTTTGAGCGAATGGTACATGTGCTATGTACAAATCTCAAATTCAAGATGTGTTGTCATGATAAATGTAAGGCTACATGCATTAAAGAGTCGTCACGCTACGTTTTTGTAATAACGGGGAAAAATTCGACTAAATCGCGATCATGCTTGAGTGAACCGAGTACATTATATATAACACTTTTAGATACATTCAAATCTCGTTTGAAAACGCACTGTTTTTGTTAGGCTTTTTATGTCATTGAATATCAATCTAGAATGTACAGCGGGGAATAGTCTAGATCTCTTTTATGTATAATATAATATAGTGAGCAGCAAAAGAAAGTTTTCACTTCTCTCATGTTTACCGCCGGACGGGGAAATGGCGACTAAATGGTGAATTAGGTGGTGGCTGCCGACACCGAGCCGACTGGTCATCCATGTTGAGGGCTGGCGTGGGGCAAACAACCCCCACCCTGTAAAAAAGAAAATTGTTACAGAAACACGAATACAGAAAATAAAAACACCACCTTGGGAGAAAATGGAGTCCTGTTACAAAACGGATGACGTTCATTGGCGAAAGCCGAAAGGAAGTTACCGGACCGAGGCCTCCATCTTCAAGCAAGAATTCTCTCCGTAATTGTATCGTAGAATGTGCGAACCATGTATGAAGTAGACAAGTGTAAACAGGCTATCCAATAGATGCACCAAAACAAGTTGCACATACTAGGAATCGCAGAATCCCACTGGATACAATTTGGACAGAAACACCTTCGAACAGAACAACACATTTGTATTCTGGAAAAGACAAAGGATCACACCGAGAAGGAGTTGCTCTCATCTCAAGTAAAGTAGCACACAAAACACTTAGAGGATTGGAAGTCCTTGGTTTAAGGATCATTATGGCGTCATTTTCATCAAGAAACAATAGGATCAACATCAAAAATGTAAATCTACGCTCCGACAAATGATGCAGGTGATGACGAGAAGGACGAATTCTACAACCGGTTACATGGTGTGAGAAAAGCCATCCTCTAGGGATGTCAATATCGTGATGGGAGATGCAAATGTGAAAGTAGGAACAGACAACACTGGCTATGAAGAAATAATGGGCAAACATGGATTGGGAGAGATGAACGACAATGGAGAAAGGTTTGCAAATATGTGATCCTCCAATTGATTGGTTATTGGCGGTACCATTTTTCCACACAAGAAGATACATAAGGCCACTTGGGTATCATCAGATGGAAACACAGAAAATCAAATTGATCATTTCTGTATATCTCATAAATTTAGGCGCTCATTGGAAAATGTTCGAGTTTTCAGAGGCGCAGATATAGGATCAGACAATCATCTACTCTTAGCAGTGTTGAAACTAGAGCTTAGGAAATACAACAACAGAGATGGTTTCAGGCCACCAAAATTCCAAGTCAATCTCTTACAAAGAGACAAGAAAGAACAATTTCAGGTCTGCCTCGAAAACAAATTTCAGCCTCTAGAATGTATCGATTGGCACCCATTGGAATCAAGTAAAAGAAATATTTACAGAGACGTGTACATAAATTTTAGGAAGAAAGAACTACAAGCACAAGAAGTGGATTTGAGAAATATCACTTGACAAAATAGCAGTCAGGAGGAGGAAGAAAGAATAATTGAACAGCGGCAGGACAAGGATTGAAAATGAAAAAGCTAGAAGGAAATATGCCGTGGCAGCCACACAGGTAAAGAAAGGTATCAGGATGGATAAGGACAAATTTGACACGGAACTTGCAGAAAGAGCCGAAAAAGCTGCACAGAGTGGACACACAAGAATGGTATACAAACGGCAAAACTGTTAGCAAGTAAAGGCCGGCCAACAACTGAACCAGTGAAGGATATGAATGGCAACCCCATTTTGACAAGGAAGTATAGAAAAGACGATGGGTGGAACATTTTGAACATCTACTAAACAGACCACCCACGGAAAATCCGCCAAACATCATGCCTGCAAGAAGAGATCTCTCTATCAGCTGTGGATCACTAACACGAGCAGACATTGCAAAGGCTTTAGCTAAATTACATTCAAACAAGGCAGCAGGTCCAGACTCTATACCACCAGAGGCGTTAAAGACAGACATACCTAAAACAGTCAATATTTTACATGGATTGTTTGAAAAGGTATTGAATGAAGAGCAGTTCCCAACAGATTGGAAAGAAGGACATCTCGTAAAACTTCCGAAGAAATGGGATCTTAGCAACTGTAATAATTACAAAGGAATAACTCTCCTCTCCATCCCAAGTAAGGTTTTTAATAGAGTTTTATTAGAAAGAATCAAGGATGCCACAGATAAACACTTCAGAGACCAGCAGGCAGGCTTCCAGAAAAAAACATTCTTGTACAGACCAGATTGCAACCTTAAGAATCATCATTGAACAGTGTGTTGAATGGAACTCATCACTGATAATAAACTTTGTTGATTATGAAAAGGCATTTAACAGTGTTGATAGGGCCACCTTATGGAAAATCATGAAGCACTATGGTATACCCCAGAGAATAGTCAACCTAACCAAAAGATGTATAATTGCATTAATTGCAGGATTTTACATGATGGATAACTTACAGACAGCTTTGAGATAAAAACAGGTGTAAGACAAGGTTGCCTATTATCACCATTCCTCTTTATTCAAGCAATTGATTGGCTTATAAAAGAAATAACAAAAGGAAGAGGAAATGACATTCAGTGGACAGTATGGACCCATCTAGATGATCTTGATTTTGCAGATGACCTTGCACTATTATCACACAACAACCAGCAGATGCAGAGTACACTGACAAAGTTTTTCAGAATTATCCAATTCTATTGGCCTCAGAATACATCTGAAAAAATCAAAGATACTTAAAATGAAAACAGCAAGCTCTGATCCACTCACTGTGGACAGTAAGCCTTTGGAAGTAGTAGACAACTTTACCTATCTTGGCAGTGTAGTAGATAATGTAGGGGGAACAACAGCAGATATCAAGACAAGAATAGGAAAATAAAGAATAGCATTCAGGAATTTAAACAAGATCGGGAAGGATCGCACCATCACCACTAAAACAAAGATTGGACTTTTTAACTCCAATGTCAAATCGGTATTGTTATATGGATGTGAGATCTGGAGCCCCTCTAAGACCTGGAGTAGAAAACTTCAGAGCTTTGTCAACATTTGCCTTAGGAAGATACTATGAATTCAGTGGTTAGATAAAATCCAAAAATGAAACACTCTGGGGAAAAACAGCGCAGAAACCAATAGCAGAAGAAATAGGACAGCGGAGATGGAGATGGATAGGACACACCCTCAGAAAATCTCAGAGAAGCACTGCAAGACGTGCCTTTCAGTGGAATCCACAGGGACAGAGGGTTAGGGAATGCCACCAATATCTTGGAGAAGGTTAGTGGAACAGGACTTGAGGAGAGGGGGTCTTTTGGAGGGACTTATCAAGTGTTGCCCAAGATAGGAATAAGTAGAAGTCTGTGGTTCGTGGCCTATACCCTGATATAGGGTGAAAAGGCAATGACGATGATGATGATTTGCTTTTAATGTATATATGAGTAACTGTCAAAATACAGCCATCCTATATCATTGAAAATTTTGTAGCGTCCTTGGTTACCATAGAAACGGCCGCCATCTTGGATTTTGATCCAATTTTCCAAATCTATTTCCTCCGTTAGTTATGAATAAAATCTCTCGAAACATGTGCAGATCGTCTTTTCCATTCAATATCTAAAGAGTGACATGGTTTTGTTTTTGTTTTTTGGATAGTTGTTTCTTTATGAATTTTGAAAATAATATATGATATATATATATATATATATATATATATATATATATATATATATATATATATATATATATATATATATATATATATATATATATATATATATTATATATATATATATATATATATATATATATATATAGTATTCTCTCTCTCTCTATCTCTCCCATGGCGGAGGCCGTTGGGACGCTACCGATGACCAAATAACCAGTCTTCTCCACTCCTTCCTGTCCTCCGCCCGTCTCATCAACTCACTAAGCTTCAGACCCGTCCATTCAGTGATATTGTCCTTCCATCTCTTTTTTTGTTTGCCTCTTCTCCTGCATCCTCTAACAGTTCCTTGAAGCACGGTTTTTGGAAGTCCTCCTTCTCTCACCAAGTGTCCAAACCATTTCATTTTTGCGCCTTTTGACAGTGATGAGGAGGTCTTCGTAAGGACCAATGGTTTGTCTGATTCTGTCTCTGACTTTTTCATTGCTGATATGGTGTTTGTGAAAGATACGGGCAGTCTTCTAAAGCACATCATTTTTCTTCTTTATATCTGCAGTTAGTGTTGATGTTTTCGCAGGCGTAAAAAAAACACTGAGTGAACTAGGGAATGCATAAGTTTTAGCTTTGAGCTAAGGGAGACTTTGCTGTCTTTCCAGACGATTCCAATCTTGGCTAATGCGAATGTTGTCATTGCACTCCTTTGTTAATACTTCAGGTTTTGATCCTTCGTCCGACAGTATTGATCCCAGATATTTAAACTTATGCACAATTTCAAGCTTCTCTCTGTTGGTGATGATGTCAGTATGGATTCCAGTGTCACTGTTGGTCATCCGTTTTGTCTTGGTTACACTGAATTCCATGCCGTATGCTGTGGAAGATGTATCTAGTCTTCTGACCACATTATTCAGTTCTTGCTCTGTGCCTGCGAGTCCGTCAATATCATCTGCGAAACGCAGGTTTTTGATTGTTCTTCCATCAATGCTCACTGTTACTTGGTGGCCGTCGAGTGCGTCTGTCATAATTTTGTCGAGGAAGGCATTGAAAAGGGTCGGAGAGAGCAAGTACCCTTGTCGTACTCCAACAGTGGTTCTGAACCAGTCTCCAACCTCCCCGTTTAGATATACTGCACTGCTGGCCTTGTTATAGAGGTTCTGTGTGACACGGATAATGTTGGCGTTGATTTTGTAGTGGTTCATGGTCGCCCAGAGTGCAGCATGCCACACTCTATCGAAAGCTTTCTTGAAGTCTGATGAAGAAGTTGAAGATTTCTATAATCAAGTGCAGAAGTCATTGATGAAACACCGAAAAAGAACACTCTTGTTATACAAGGGGACTGGAATGCCAAGATCGGAGTAGATGCACAGAAAGACTAAAAAGACACATGCGGACGCTATTGTAACAGAGAAACTAACGAGAGAGGATTAAAACTGCTATAATTCGCCACATTCAATGACCTGAAAGTGACCAACACATTCAGCCATCATAAGGCATCTAGACGGTGGACCTGGCACAGCCCAAACGGTACCCACCACCAGATAGACTACATCCTGGTGAGAAGACGCTTCCATACATCAGTCAACACTGCCAGGACACGCAGCTTCCCGGGAGCGGATATCAACAGCGACCACGAACTAGTCATGATGATCTTCCGCTTACACCTCAAGAAGATGAAGAAGCAGGACCACACTAGAATAAAATTTGACCTGAAAATTGCAAGACCCGAAAGCGGCACAAAGTTTTAAGGCTAAGATTGGAGGCAAATTAGCACCACTCCTAATACTCGACGCATACGGCAGTGATATAGACACTTTCATTGACACTTTCAACACCGCAGTGACCGAGACGGCCAATGAAGTCCTCGGCAAGAAGCGGCCCATCAAGAAGCCTTGGGTCACACAGGACTTGCTTAAACAATGTGAACTTAAGAAGTCAAAGTATGACAGTGAAGATGGAGCAAAGCAGTAAAGACAAGCAGACAAGATGGTGAAGAAGGGCATGCAGGAAGCAAAAGAGAAATGGATCTCAGCCCATTGCAACGATATCGAACGTAACCTCAATTTAAACAACACCCGGAAAGAGTATCAATAGTCAAACACCTTACGAGCAGTAAACATGGACGACTCAATGCTGTTCTCGACAAAAACGGGAAGTGCATGACCGAGAGCAAAGAGATCATACACAGGTGGACAGAGTATTGCTCAGACCTCTACTCATGCGTAGTAGGCGACACAGAAAAGTTCAACACACATCTGACAATAGACACAGAGAATTTCCATCCTTCGAGAAGAAATGGAGGAAGCAGTAAAATCTCTGAAGAAAGGAAATGCTGCAGGCATAGACAATATCCCAGGAGAACCTGTCCAAGCAGGGTGTGAAGCCATGATAGACGCTTTAAGTGTAATCTGCCAGAAGATCTGGGAGTCAGGAAGATGGCCGACTCAATGGACCCAGTCTTTAGTAATCACCCTTCCCAAGAAACGAAACCTACAGCAGTGCAACAACTACCGCGCAATCAGTCTCATTTGCAATCCTAGCAAAGTTATGCTCAGAATCATACTGAACAGACTGAAGCCGCAGGCCCAGGCAATCATAAATGAGGAGCAGGCAGGATTTAGAGCAGAGCGCAGTACAACTGAGCAGAAATTTAACCTCAGAATTTTGTGAGAACGATACCTTCAACACCATCAAGAGCTCTACCACGTATATATCATTGTGCATATACAAAAGGAGAATTTTATTACAAAAAATATTTTTTTTCTCAATATGTTAACAAGATTTTGTTTAAAACGACGTCACTTTGTTAACATTGACAAGAGGAACATAAAAGCTACACATCATAAAATGAAGAAGGAGATAGAATTTTAGTTTGAAAAACTGCATTTCGAGAAAATGCAAGTAAAGAAAATAACATAACGCACATGCCTCAAACGGGTTGCCCTTCTTGTAGCAGCCTCCTCACTCTTTCGACAATCTCTGGCATTGTTACTAATTTAAAGACAATTGTAAATCTGGGTTTAGATGCACACTGTTGTGAAAACAGACGTCAAAATTACTATTGGGGGGGTTCCTCTATCCCTATGCTTGTGTGCATATTTACTACATTCAGGCCGACGTGCAACGCCTCTTACGTCACACAGCGCTGGGTCAAATCGACGTGCGGTGTCGACGAAAGCCAAGCCAAACTTCTGCTATCACATTTGGTGATTAACCGCCAATACACGGGTTTTTACTGTCATCTCTCAGTCAGTGTTAGGGTAATTGAAATCAAAATTTTAACTGTTTTTACCTACCTCCACTTACAAAATATGTTGTAACAAAAATAGTATACGTCATATGGACATTTTCTGCCATAAATGTGTAGATAACTTATCGTTCTACCCGAATAAATTTAGCCCTTTATTGTGTGTAAATAAAAATTTACAAACCAGTTTTTATCTGTATCCGTTTCTCTACATTACAACATGACTGAAAATTCCTATATAAAAATTATACGTTTTAAAGCTTTTTATGGGTGCACCATTATAACACAGAGACGAAAACAAGAGTAAAAATAAGCGATGGGTACTATTATGTCCAAAATGCTTCCGAAAACTTAGTGAAAACGATGAATTGCTTGTGGCGTATTTTCCGTTACAATTCATTTGATTTCTTGTTCATAGTATGTCGGTCTACCCACTCCAATTTCTGAATTCCATTTCACCATTTCACCATGTCTCTCTCTCTCTCGCCTCTCTCTCTCTCTCTCTCTCTCTCTCTCTCTCTCTCTCTCTCTCTCTCTCTCTCTCTCTCTCTCTCTCTCTCTCTCTCTCTCTCTCTCTCTCTCTCTCTCTCTCTCTCTCTCTCTCTCTCTCTTCGCCAGCCCTTTTCCCATGTCCCATTCAACTTATGTATTGCATACATAACAGGAGCCTCCCCACCCTCCCCTAGCTTTCTATCCCTGTATTAATTTCTTCTTTTCTTTGGACGTTGAGGTTTCTATTGAACCAAGCTGACGCCGTGCGTCACAGCACTAGTAATCCATCACAACCATGACAAGATATGTTATTGGTGTTGTTGTTGTTGTTATTGTTGTTGTTGTTGTTGCTGTTGCTGTTGCTATTATTGTTGCCATTTTGGTTTGTTTGCACTTCCCCACTTACTCACGGCCTCTTGTATTCTTCTTTCGCCTCAGGTTTTCTTTCCTCCCCATAGTGGATAAATTCTTTATCTTATCATTACAATTACAATTATAGATATAGTCATTTCATTATCATCATTATTGATAACTTAAATCGAAACATAATTAGCAGCCTTCTTTCAGTCAGAACAAAAAGAGAGAGACACGGTAAGTCTTTATTACCTACTGGTGTCAGACTTTTCAACTCTCATCGAGAGCTTCAGTAGACATTTATTCAACCGTTTTCATTGATCCGGAAATATACACATACCTATTATACTCATAGATAAATGTTTTGGTGGGGTGGGGTTTTTTAAAAAAATCATATCGCAATGTGCTATCGATCTTAGCCTCTTAAAATGTTTTATGGATAGTATTGCTTATAATTTCTGGATTTTAAATTAGTCTCCTTTCCTAATCCTAGTCCTATTTTTGTTGTTGTTGTTGTTGCAATCTTAAAATTCCCGTTTATGTTCAATGATCTTGGGCTGATTTTCATTGTTACAAATGTCCTATCATCTCGAACATGTATGAATAAATAGTTTCGAATTGAATTGAATTTAAACTCCATTATTGCTATCTTTATTGTCGTTATTGTCTTATCGTTATCACTAGTGTGATTGTCAGTATTATTGTTGATAATGTTTTACTACATGTACTACTATTACAACTATTCTTATTTTTTATCCTTTTATTATTTATATTATGTTATTATTACTAGCATTATTGTTATTATTACTATTATTATATAAGTATGATTATTATTACATTTTATCATCATTATCATCATTATAACCATTACTGTGAATAATATTAATATAATGATGATGACGATGAGATGACAATGAAGAGGATGATGATTATGATGATGACGATGATGACGATGATGATGGTGAACAGGAGGGAGGGAGAGAGAGAGAGAGAGAGAGAGAGAGAGAGAGAGAGAGAGAGAGAGAGAGAGAGAGAGAGAGAGAGAGAGAGGAGAGAGAGGGAGGGAGGGAGGGAGGGAGAGAGAGAGAGAGTGAGAGAGGGAGAGAGGGAGAGAGGGGAGAGAGAGATAGAGAAAAGAAAGAGAGAGAGAGAGAGAGAGAGAAAGAGAGAGAGAGAGAGAGAGAGAGAGAGAGAGAGAGAGAGAGAGAGAGAGAGAGAGAGAGAGAGAGAGAGAGAGAGAGAGAGAGAGAGAGAGAGAGAGAGAGAGAGAGAGAGAGAGAGAGAGAGAGAGAGAGAGAGAGAGAGAGAGAGAGAGAGAGAGAGATCTGTTTTCAATGTTGTCTATTAAATCAGTGATTTTATCAAATCCATCCCTTTAAATTTTGTACTTTTCATCCAACTTGACATTCTGGTTCACATTTATTTTTAAAAATGTTGTTATTAGTCTATTCAATATAATAATATACAGTTGATAAATTGTTTAATCAATGTTTTTTTCTTTCAATGATGAAATGATCAGCGTCTGACAGGTGGCTTGTATTTTGTGTTCTCTGTGTTCTGTTCTCTTTATCAGATTTATATTTTATTGAAGACGTCTTTTGTCCCAAGTTTTTGAAGAATGTAAGTTATAGATTTTATCAGATATATAATTTCAAATAATTATGTCTATCAGCTAGTTATTTAACGAGGACGGTTTTATTATTCACAATCCACAATGGATCTTTTCACATATTATTATGCAGTTGCCATATAAAAGCTTTTCAACTCTTGTTTTGATAACCGCACCCAGTTATACAAACAACACACGGAGTTGTTTCACGCTTCCAAGTCTCGGGGTCTGTTTCACTGTGCCACCACTCTACAGGCCACCGATAGGAACACGGAGCGGTGTGAGAAAACGTGTAAAGAACACGTCTCCACGCCCAAAAATCCCGACGCTTCTACAAGAGGCTGTGATGCGTTCAATCTCGCACATTTCCAACGTTAACTAGGTGCTCACATTGACATCACCGACCTCTTATCTCAGATTTTTTTTTAAATTTAAAAGACAAAAGGCTACAATGGTTTCAGCTCAAGGTTCTACATAATATACTAAGTACTAATAAAAGTGTATCAAAGTACAATAATCCCCAGTTTGCATAACGTATATTTGTATAATGTAAAAATTAAAAATATTGAGCATTTATTCTGGGAATGCAATGGAAAAATAAGAATTCTGGAATGTAATGCAAAAGTTCATTAAGAAGCATTATAAAGAAATGTGCACTATCGCTTTAGATTGGCATTTTGATTACCATACACCCGTTATTCAAACCAGCCAACAGACTTCACGATAGCCTACTGTTGACAAAATACTAATTGAAATACATGAAAGCTAAAGACAGTGAAAGCAAAATAGAGAAATATGGGAGGTATATCATACGGCCTAAATAACATAGCCCAACCCTGAAGGTATATGAACATGTATGCAGTGCCCATGCAGATACCAGGAACCCCTGACCCTGGTCCCAGGCTTTAGGTCAAACACAGCCCGCGTCCAGGTTCTTTAGGCCGATACAGCAACTCCACAGATTCAGGCTGCGATGACTATGTATGAGTGCTTTGAGAATAATGTATGGTGTAGGTCGACGTAACCGTTATAGTTGGGGCTACAATTTGTTCTTTTTTTCATATTTCTATTGTTGCCTACAATTTGTTTCTTTTTTTATATTTCTATTGTGTGCCTACAATTTGTTCTTTTTTCTATATTGCTATTGTGTGCCTACAATTTGTTCGGTGTTTTGTTCTGGTGTTTTAGTGAGGTTTTTTTTTTTACCCAAAATTACATGTGTGTTATGAAATGTGGCCATATTTTATTTGTAAGAGTAAATGCTTGTATGAGCATGTCTTGTTTGGCATATTCTTCCAAAGACTGGAGATTTCAGTAGAGTTAGTGGCGTCGAATTTAGACAGGTTCAATGACGCAATGTTTTGCATAGGTTCAAGATTTGTTCCTGTTTTAGATGTTGCCATGTCAAGTTGATGCCTAATGTTTTCAACTTCTCTGTGAAGAAGTTGTTGAATTCTTCACAGAGCTCGGTTTCTGAATTATTGGTAGGCAAACTGTCGTTTGATGATGTATGGTTTTTTAGTCCATTTATTACATTAAATAATTCTTAGGATGGTCTTTTTGTCTAAAATTATCTCTTCAAGTTTTTTCCTAT
>JAXRKP010000405.1:0-50000 GCA_037039925.1 Doris montereyensis
GGGGGACTCGCAAAGGGGGGGGGGGGAAACGCGAAGGTTAGGCGATTGACTGGGAGTAAACCTGAGCGCATACAATGTACACATATTATACATGTAATATAACTGTACATATTATGTAATATAAGCAAATCTGAAAGGTTCATAATAATAATTATTGGGGCGTGCGGTAATGTTGGAAGATTTTCTTAATATTATATTTTACATGTACAAACTACTACACTAGAGGGATGGGGGGGCTGGGGAAGGGAAGGTGGAGAATCTCCTGAGCGAGAAACTGCTTACGCCATCAGCGCCCGTTGCAGTCAGTCACAGCCTCGTTTTTGTGGGTGTGTTGATGGGAAGGTCAGGAGGGGGGGGAGAGAAAATACCCCAAAAAAGTGTGTCGACTTTGCCAGGTTTGAACTGTGGTATGGTTTCCCAGATGCCCCGGTAAATGGTCAGGTCGTACCAAAATGTGTGATATGTTTTAAAACTCTGAGCAATGACGCTCTGAGGCCAAGTCGTGCCATCTTCAAATGAAACACCATGACTTTCAAGATAAAACATCTCTTTGGCTCTATTAACAGGATAGGGAAAGGAAGACCCGTTTATAACAGGACTCCGGCAACATGGAAAGTACACCAAAGAAGTACAAAAAAGTGTGTATATTGTAGATCTATGCCTGATAATTCATAACCTTTTTTCAATACTGACTTTATCGAGACCCAATGCAGGTGTTTGAAGTGTACGATATGCCTAACGGAGAGGGGAGTGATGTGTATCTAGTACACGTACATTACCATTGGTTAATCAATATGCCTAGATGCTCATGTCTGTAACTGACAGGTCCAAGAGAAACTACACAGTAAAAGTATTGCCTGGCGCTATTCACATATGTGATTTTTTTATTATTTCCCTTATGAACCGCTCATAACCAGAGTCGGTTATATTATGACTGTAGCCTCCTTTCCTCCTCCCTAGGCAAGATGGGGGGGGGTTGGTAGCACATGTATGGGGGGTGGGGGTAGGATAGGTGTGTTGTGGGGAGGGTGGAGGTCCAGCCTTAAGGGATAGTAATGCAACGTATGTGATGGGAGGACTGATACTTTTGCTTTCCCATTAAATTATGTGTGAACTTGAAATCTCTTTAAAATTCCTAATGGAAGGAATGTTACTTTTTACTTACATTCACAACTAAGGTGATTTCGGAGTTTTTTAGTAGGTATTTTTAAGTTTGCCAGACTGTCCTGTAAACGGCTAAGTGATATTTAGTTAACAGTTGATGTGCCAACTTCGACTAGTCGAATTTCAGGTTAAGTCCCCTTGGTGCCAACTTGACCCCATTTGAATTTTGAAGGGACTTCTATAAACTGGTATTCAAATGTGACTAAACACCGGGAAAAGTCAATATTCAATATGGCTGCGCCCATGCTCTAAACTGTCAGCACGAAGTCAGTATTTACCACGTTTTCATCTGATTTTGTTTTTAATTTTTACGAATGGTAAACCTCAATCACAAATAATACAGACAATATTTGGCCGGACTACAGTTTACTGGACAGACATGTGAAACCTTGAGAAAAAAGGTTTAGGGTTAGATCTACTAGAATCTAGATCTAGATAGATCTAGAAAATCTAGATCTAGATCTAGAATCTAGGTCTAGGAGTTTAGGATTTAACTTCAGGGCTAGGGAGGGTTCTAGGGTCTGGTCAGTGGCCAGTCAGTAAAAACAAAAACAGTTTTTTTTATTTATTGAAATTAAGTTCACTGCTAGATATAGATCTAACATATGGATCTAGAATCTACATCAAACAGAACTGACCAGCGGTATTGGTTGTTAATAGCGGTGTAAGCCATGTTGATGCTTCACCACTCTGTCACTCTAGTGATCTCTAGATTTCTCTAAATCTAGCTAGATTCTAGATCTAAAATCAAGATCTAGATCTAGGCGATATCGGAGTTTAGGGTCCTAAATTATTTTTTATCGGAGTTTGATCCTACATTTTAATTTGTCGGAGTTTGTCACACTTTGTCGACCCTGCTGATCCCATGGCCCATACACAAAGTATTGAAGCGTTTTGGTCTCATGCAAAGAAGAAAATCAAGCGAATGCGTGGCACATCTCGCAATCGCTTCATCAGCTACCTACGGGAGTTTGAATGGAGATGGAGAAACGACACATTTGCTTCATCTGGGGGAAACACATTTGGGAAAATTCTAAATGAAATTAAAGTGCAATACCTGTGTAACTTTTCTTGAACTTGAAGAAATAAATATGTTTTTGGAAAACAAAATATTTTTAAAGTTGTTCTTAAAAAATCTTATTTTTAAGTTTAAATAAATCTTAGACCCTAAACTCCGAGATCGCCTAGATCTAGATTAGTAGTTCTGAAAAATATTGAAGCTTTACTCACTCTGTCATGAAATATTTTTTGGCATGCAACCTTTTAAAAATGCCCAACTCTGCCCATCGGACGTCATAATCAGTGGAAATGTAAAATAAGTACTAAGTACTACTAGTACCATTACATTTCAAATGCACCATGCTAGACCTAGATCTAGGCAAATTTCCTTTTAAAAATCTCATTATTACTATGCTTGTTTGTAATGAAGAATAGTAAGAAGCAGCCTAGACTAGATCTAGATTGGTTCTGAACTGCTGTGTAATTATGTAATACCTTTTTCTTACAAATACAGTGTAGTTTGTAGTAGAATCAAATTTATGGCAGATTGATGTTGGATGTAACATAAATCGGGATGGGGAAATAAGCGTCTTCCTATGTAATCAAGTAAACCTTTTTTTTTAATAATTCTAGAAATAAATTTTTGAAGGGAACGGTAGATATTTTACAATGAATGGACTCTACTACCCATCATTAATGACGGATGGACATCATTACTATTCGTCACTGATTCAGTTCACCATTAATGATGAATGAACCGTGGCATTATTCATCATTAATCATGAGTATGATCCGTTTAAATTAGGAATAATTTGGAAGACTCAATTTTGTCATGACTCTATATATTATAAATTTTAGTATCTAATGACAATACCTTGTAGTTATTATTTGACATTTTTCATTATTTCCCCCCGGTGTTGACAAATTACAGATGAATCTGGTGGTTGGGAACGATTCACGTTCAACATTAGATTTAGATTGGCGTGCATGGTTTGATTTACATATTTCTCACGCTCTCTCTCTCACTTTGTCGTTGAGTGTTTGTGTGTCTCTCTCTCCTTCTATCTTTCTTGGTCGTCAAGTACCAAAGCACTACTTGATCCGGCATCCGTATTTGGCAATACATCCGATGATAATGACTGAATAGCAGTTTTTCTATCTCAGGTACGTCATTAATGAGGAATAGTCACCCCAAATACCAACAGTCCCTCTTCCAATGTTAGTATGCGCTGAAGTGTTTTTATCTCTGCAGGACATCGAAGCATTCTTTCATGTCCCAATTTTGCAATACGTGTACCCACTTCATTTATGGAAAACTTTTGGTTCTCTCAAAATAATTGAAGGCGTCATTTCAATAGTGTGCATATGTCCATTTTCGTGAAAACGAAACAGATAATCCTAGGGAATAAAAAAGGAAATCATGCTTTCTTGAATAGTGTGATAATATAAAAATACATCACATTTGCAACCATTTGAAACTTGTAATTCCTAAAGCCAAGAGCCAAAGTCCATGGTTTTTGTATTTTTTCTCTAAATGACGTAATTGTGACTTAAGCACACTAAAATGACCCCTTCAATTTCAGAATGCTCCATTTTTAAACCACATCTTCGTCTAAGTTTGAAATTTTGTTCCTAGAGCTAGATCTAGATTTTGGCTACAGTAATAAAATCAAGCTTTCATTTAACAACGGCAGCTTTGATAGTGGTGCGGCATGGATTAAAACCAAAGTAGAGCTAGATCCTGGGAAAAAATTGTCCAAAAAACGTTGCTGCAAATAAATCAGGTAGAGTTGGGCGTGCTGACTCGGATGGGCTGAATTGGGTGGCCGGACCAAGACGTACATCTTTCATTTTCATGTTTTGCTTTCAGAATTAAAAGAAATAGAATGTCTGAGACAGTCAACAAGAGACTTTTCATCGGTGGGCTGTCCAAGGGTGTGTCAGAGGATGAGATTGCCGAAAGATTTTTCACCGATTTGGCAAGGTTTCAAATCTCAGTATGAAATCTCGCCAAGATGAAGAAGGTACTATTATTGCCTTTTTCTTTCTCTATGTTGTTATGAATTTGTTTCTAGGTAGAAATGTGCTAGATATCCTTCTGAAGATTTACAAAAAGTAATGCAAATGATTTATTACTGGTTATGTAGTGAACTTTTGTGTGCTTTTCCAAGAATTTAATTATATTATTACAGTAGTCACCGCCTCAATGCCTGCCACCATAATGTCTATTTTCTCCTAAATTCCCGCAATCTCAGTGAAACCGATTTTTTCCTGTATAAATTACCCCTCTTAATGCTGTTTCAAAAACAATATATTCACTTAAATGAGCTGTTTCAACTGCAACTGCAGATAAAATCTTCTCCAAATTATCGCATAGTTTGTCCGTAATTGATTAAAAATCTTTCTTCTTCCTGTTGTATTAATTCTCATGTAACTTATCTTTATGGCAAATTGTTGACAGGTATAAATGTATGCCAGTCAACAATTTGCCATGCATTGTAATCACCCTACATATACCTGTACAATGTAATGTAATGAAGGGCGATCAGTCTCCTCTTCTTAACTCCACCCACTGTATGTAACAGCACTTTGTCTCAGTGGATCACTGGTTTGTCACTTGGCAATTAAAATTGAAGTCTTCCAGACTCCGCCAATGGCTCTTTCTTGAAGTCATGAGTTGCACGAAATTACCTGGTGCTTTTAATTGACTGGCATGCATTGCATGTGAACAGTTATATTGCTCCCCCTTCCTATTATTGGCCGTAGTACCTTCAAATCTTGTGGCGAGCAATGGTCAACCTGCCCGCGTGTCATCACCTAAATGTTAGAAACAACCTGGTTAGGAATCTTTTTATCCTTGTCTGTCCATTGATCGTCCCTGATTTTTTGCCCTGACTGAATTTTGCCAAATGCCCCCATTTTCTCTGCTTCCCAAGCACCCGGCATTTAAACAGTAACTACTGTACCAACTGAAATTATATATTTTATTCATTTGGGATTTTAAAAAATACTTTTTAAGTGTTTTCCAAGCATAACTTTTTCTCAGATCTAGAATGAGGGGATGACACTTTTTATTTAGCTGAAACTCGGGCTCTTTTAGAGAACAGACTTATTTTCAGACTATCTGAGCCGGCTTCCTTGTTTTTCCTTTTAACACAGTTTATTTTACAAGAATTAGATTCACTAGTATCAGTATCTGGTTCATCTAAAATGAGAGGTGTTTATTAATATAACCAGCTTTGTTGTAAAAACTGTGCTGGCACTGATTTTTGGCTTTTATTTTGTTTACATGGTTGCATCCCTGTAGATAGAAAGGTATCATATAGATTTGTATACAAATATTAAAACTACATGCATGGTTTCTTTACTCTCCTTTATGTATACAGGAAATTGCACCAAGGTATTTGCTCATCTTGACATTGAGGGAAGTGAGGAAAACGTCAAGAAATGTAAGTTCTGTCCACTACTAAAATATTTTTATTTTTTATTTATCTTCAAGTCATTCACTGTTACTTGTTGATGTAAACATGTTGTTTTGGGTCTGTTTGTTTGGCTGGGTTCGATTTGTTTGGGGTTTTTTATTTCGTTTTTAATTGACCATGAAATTGTTGGCTATTTTTAAGGTTTCAGTACATATCAAGGTACCAAGTGGAAAGGGTCAGTCCTCCGACTTCAGTATGCAAAGGAGAATTTCTTACCAGGTAGATATCTTATTTCCATTTCGGTTTTTCCCTCTTGGGCAAAAAATCAAAAACGTGAAAAAATAACTTCTTCACAACCTGGCTCTATTGAAAATGATTTGTGTAGAAAACATATTATTATGTCCATGATTTATTTTCTAACTGAAAAAAGGCTCAAGGAACTTGTATAAAAATAAACCATTGTTAATTATTATTTTTTATATTGGTGAGTGAGATTGTATGTATACAAAAAAATAAAACAAATCAATAAAACATACTTTCCTTTGTGTAAACGCAGTGTTAGGGGATTCTCTTTGGCTTTTAAGCACAAAATTACAATCTTACATCTGCTGACCACAGAGAATAGTTGGCTATCAGAGGCGTTTTTCGTTTCACCACGTTTTAAAACTATTTTCTCTGTACATATTATTGTGAATATTTTTTATCAGTGGTTTTGATGGCATGAGCTGCATCAATTTTAGACCTCGATCATGGTTGGGTTTGGGGTTGTTGGTTGGTTTTTTGGGGCGGGGGGGTTATGTTTCATATCATTACAAGTAAAGAGGCTGTTAAGTTGCAGAGATTTTAAAAGAAATTGAGCATTCCTATATTGATATTAGTATGGTAAAGTAAGCCTCTACTTTTCTTCTTTCTTTCTTTTTTTTACTTTTTTTTTTTTATAACCATTTGTAATAAGTTTTAAAGACCAGCGTTATAGTATGTTTTGTTTTGTAACATGTTACTTGTCATGCCGTTTCTTACTTGGACTAAATTATGTGTTATATAATGTAAATGACTTTTTAACTTTTTAAAATATTTTATTTACAAAGGCTTGAAAAAGAGCGTGAAGCAGACTTGAATAAAGTTGAAGAAACTTCTTCCATCAGAGAGCAAAAGGCTAGTGGGAATGGAAGGCCCAGAATTCACAACATTGAATGGCCCTGCTGTTCCAGGAACTCCAATTCAGGAAAAACGTGAAATGTTTTTTCTTGCCATTTATCTGATCTTCTTTTGTCAATCATAAAGTGTCTTTTCTTTGTATTAGAATATGATATTTAGTGTCATCTTATTACAAAGAGTGACTTTCATGCCATTTATACGAATGATCCGTTTATTAAAGCTACTATGTTTATGAAGTGCACAGTTAGTGAAAGAAGAGCATCTGACGGTTTTTGTCAATTTTCTTTGTGATTTTCTGTCTCAGATATGCTTACACGGGACTAGTTTGATGTTTTCTACAAACCGCATCATGCTCATCGTTTTTTTTAAATTTGATCTATGGTTTGCTCAGAACCAGTACTGATAAAATCCATACACAGTTGTCATTGATTTGAATTTCTAAAAAACAAGACTAGATTTGTGAAAAAAAAACAAACCCATTCAATTCCACTTGCCTTTATTGACATATCTGACACTTGGATATTGCAGAAATGATTGCCATCTAGACATTGAGACCATTGCAGTCTACCATGATAGTTTTATATCATCGTTTCATTTTCTTCTTGTCTTAGGACTGGATTGTGGGAAAGTATGGTAGAGTTTTGCCCATTCTTAATGTCAAGAAATCATATAAAGTCAGGTGAGTTTGGGTAAATGACATTTGGTGGAAGACTAGAGATAATGAAATTATAATCATCATTTATCATGCGCAAGTCATGATGAATCTCAGAATTTGATTGATTGTAAATTAAATGGCATAGAGTTTAATGCAATTTCAACTTTGTTTAGCTAGGTAGAAAGTCATCGCCTCAGTTGATTATTCCCTAAGATTAAAATTAATTGCTTGCTTCAGTTTTGAAGTAATACTATTCCGCACAGGTTTTCAACTGAATGCTGGAGATAGCATCATATAATTTGATGTCATTCGCTTTTGAGATAAATAAGTAAATTGTCAACAGAGTGTTGGGTTTTTCTTTTGTTCTGTCGTTCATTTTGTTTTATTAGTGGGGGTCTTTTTTAGGATATCTTCTCTCTCTTTGTTGTTTTTGTTTTCATCTCAATTTCAAGGCGTTTCTTTTCTTGTTTGGGCGTTATTATCTTTATTGGGGGGGAGGAATTCTTTGTGTATTTGATGAGTTAATTAAGATATATTTGATATGTCTCTTAGTTTAAGATTTTATGACAACAGTGTTGTTGTTTTCTCTCAGAAAAATAGTTCATATATATAGTACAGCACTTTTTCTCCTATTTTCACTTAAGGCAATCAAGCACGATCCATCAAAGTTCTGTCATGCTGCTAAAGTGTTTAAAGACGAAAACGCAGAAGATGCCTCAAGCTCAAACTGTGACAGTCTCACATGGG
Organism: Doris montereyensis; assembly: GCA_037039925.1. Classification (NCBI taxonomy): domain Eukaryota; kingdom Metazoa; phylum Mollusca; class Gastropoda; order Nudibranchia; family Dorididae; genus Doris; species Doris montereyensis. The sequence continues at coordinate 8,146 of JAXRKP010000405.1, forward strand.
AAATTACTCAACCAGACAGCGAAATCACCAAAAAGAGGAAAGGGAATTTCCCCATCACCTATAAATAAAAAGTCAAGAAACTGCCCATAATGAAGGTCATCAACAGCTACATAGGCGATAAGATGACGTCACCTTTTCAAACCAGTACAGCTGCTAATAGGCGTACTAGTGATTTTGAAGTAGTCAAGATAGGGCAGACTCAGAATTCCACTGCTAAACATTCAGCTCCCAGCAGATTTGACAGTGATTATGAAGAAGAGGATACAGAATATGATGACAAGGGTTTCAAGCAATGTTAAACAAAATTAGCCAAAACACCTGCACAGGCGAAAGACAGTAAATTACATAGTTCTCAAAACAAGTCTGACAAGACAATAGAAAGAACATTCAAAGAAACATCAGGGGGAACCAGTAGTTTCATCGGATACAAATGCCGGCACGTCTAAAGTCCAAGTTCCAGCCAGGTCCCATGTAGTCAAAATGCGGTTCCAGCGCATATCTCAGATAGTAGGAGAAAAGTCCCAGGGTCGCAGGTCTCGGAATCTTAGTGGGTTTCACTCTAGGCCTAGTGAAAAAAGCCGCAAAGCAGAGGAGGCAAGAGCTCCATTGAGAGACATCATCAACGGACAAGTTAGCAGAACCAAAGGAACATTCTAATGCACTTGTCCAAAGTAAAGACACTTTGTCCTGTGAAAAGCAGATACCTCTGGAAAAGAGTCACTATCATCCAAGAGATGTGGTAAGAAAGCCAAAAGAATCTGTGCATCAGCCTTCATCTTTTGAGTCACGCAGCACACAGAATAGCCCCACGATCATAAAAAATCCCAGGGCAAAAACGAAAGAGAAAATGAAACTTCAAGATTCAGTCTCTCCCAAGACAGGAAACGATTCAAAAGCAATAACAAAGGTGGACAATTTTGTAGATTCCCATTCATCAGCCACAGAACTGGATGGTTGTGAATCTGCCTCATCAGCTGATACGGATGAAATTATTTCGGTGCAAAGAGTAAAGATAAATCTAATAAAGTCCCCACCAGCAGAAGCTCTTCACTCGGCAAAAGTTCTCTTCTTAACCAGAGCGTTGACTTGTCTGAATCTTTCCGCCTCTGCTCTGAAATTCTCAGCGACTCCCCTGGAGTTCATCCCATGTTGTGGCATCTGTTGCCTCAGATTCATATGACAGTGACCTTGACAGCAACGACTTTGAACTTGTAGCTAAGCTCGCCAAAAGACCGGCAATTCAGAGCCATCATCACCAGTGAAAAAGGACTCCTAAAAAAAATGGCTTTAGAGCCTTCATCTGAAGAAAATCTGCAAAAAAATCCAACTTAACAACTGAAAAAAGGGAAAAATCAATTTCTGCTGTGGGAAAATCAGTGGACGATCAGTTGAAGGATTCATCATCTACAGAAAAAAATTTCCCTTCAAAGGAAGCTGTTGCAGATTGCTACTTCAAACATTGAGGTATGTCTTCCTTCTTTTTTTTATACTTTCATGTCAGGCTAATGCATCTTACAGTAGTTTGAATGTAAAAATGAATTGTACATGAATTATGCAAGGAGTTTTATGTCTTGTTAATTTTAATTTATATCAAATGTTCACTTATTGCAAAGTGTTCTCCATAAAAAGAAGACAAAATGCATTTAAAGCCCCAACGTTCTTCAGTTTCCTGGTTGATTTACAATTAAAGTCGGGTCCCCTCTATAAGCATTAAGCATTACCTTTAATGTTTAATGGCAAGCTATTTGTGACTCATTATTCTTTAAAAACTCTTTCAGTCCAGTGATAAAAAGACACATCCTGATCAACTCTCCCGGAAAAAAAACAAGTAAGAGTTCACAGTTGTACATTGACAATTTATGACCAAAAACAACAAATTTAATCTGAGTAACTCTCACAAAGCCCTGTTAATTACATGGGTTTTTTTTTATATTTCAAAGATCTTCTTACTAAATTTGTATCACCTTTGAGAAAACAATGTTTTTCAGGGTTGTCTTTTGTTGTCGCAAATTTTGAATATCCTTTTGTACCTTGAGCATAAAAATATGATATATATAAGTATGAGAAAGACAGCAGCTCCTCTCTTAATACAATCAAAAAGGCCAACAGAGATGTAAAGATTCTTTTATTCCCTTTTCCATAAGGTTGGTGGGTCTTACTGGTAGGTCCTGCTTCTTTCCTTTCACTCTTTTACATGCATTTCTTTTTCTTTGCTATTTCCTCTTAATTCAACTTGAGATCACCACATCTGGTGGACAGGGTAAATTTCAATGAAACAAGCAAACTTTCCAATTTAGATGTCGCGTACAACAACTACAAAAATGTGAGTTTCGATCTCATATTGTGACTTTCCTAATGGACCACCCAATCGATACAATGATACCATCCAACCATTTATTTATTTTTTAAGACAGTTGTAGCAGTCTAAGAACCCAGTCGCCTTACACCCGAGTATGCCTACCCTCCGTTATTTCAGGAAACAGATTCTTTTTCTATATGATTTAGCCCATTAACAACCCAACTAGACTGGCTAACATTTTTAAGACACCTTACTTTTTAAAGTTGTCTAAACATGTCTTTTTTCATTGATTTTCAAATATGAAGTGAAAGCATTGCCATTAAACCAGATGATCAAGACGTGTTTCCCGCTGTAAGAAGTAGGTGTTGATAATAAATTATATTTCCCTGTCAGATGGCAAGGTACCAATTCACATGGGCCCAGCAAATAATGGACAATGTCTAACGTAAGCAACATCACTATGCACAATGTTTTGTGTCTGCAGAATGAACAATGGTCTAAATTCATCATTTCTTAATGTACGTTACATACACAATTGAAGTTAATGGCTGTAAAAAATCAAGTCAACGATGCGTCCTCAACCAATCTGGTGTAGATGAGTGAGGAAACTTTCATTGATTTGTTGTGTGCTTATCAGATAGGAATGGATGACTATTGGCAACATAAATCTCCGCCTCTACAGGGCTGACCTGTCCATCGGTAGACGTTCATTGCATGATTGACAGGTTGGGAGTTTAATTGAGATATTCTGGTATTTGTATGGATTATCTCCCATGAAGTTTGTTTACTTACCCAGTCTGCCTACGATTCCAATCCCAAGGGGTGGATTTTTAGACTGCTGTTACTGTATTTTTAATCGCTTCACTGTTTCATGGACTCAATAGATAGGCTGTATGCATCAAAGAAATATCCTTGTGTCAAATCTGTAAGTTGGCACACGTATTTGATTGTCAGACCTAGCAATACAATGCCATTCACTTCAGTTGAATTTAAGGAAAGTTGACAAATAAATTTTTCCCTCTGGGGTTTTTTTGTTTTTTATTTCTAGAATAAACATGTTGCTGACAATGAAAAACGACTACAAGCCCTTGATGAACAGATGAAATTGAAGGAACGGCAAAAGCAGATAGTGCGAACAGCTTTGGAGAATGTGGTATGGCAATGAAAACGTTATGTTATCAAAGACTGTGTTTGCTCATGTGTTGTGATTATAATATTTTTTAAACGTGGATAGGTTTTATTCATTCAGCGTTCATGAGAGTGATTCAATGGAAATTCAAGATCAATAACCGATGCGCGTGTTTGCTTGAATTTTCGTTTGTTTTATGTTTTTCCAGCAATGCTTGTTTTGCATTAAGATTTGAGAGGGGGGGTTGTATAAAAGAGAGATCAGAGGGGTCTTTGTAGTATTCCTTACTTCTTTGATTAATCCACACTGTGACTGCATTTTCCTTGAAATGTATTTACACTTTATGGAGACGCCGGTAGCTCAGTCGGTAGAGCGTCTGACTGCCACTCAGGAGGCCCGAGTTCGATTCTAGTCCAGGCAAATTTTTCTGGCCTCTCCTGTTGACCTAGCAGCGAAATGGGTAGCTAGGTCTATTCAGACTCGGCGAAAGTAAATCAGCGTGGAAAGCAATGTCAAGCTGCCACATTATGACGTATGCCAAGAAACAATCAGAGCTCTACTCCTGGTTGTCCTACGCTCAACTCTGGGTATGGAGCTCACTTTATTTTACTATTTACCCTGTTTATGCAGTGGTCCAATAGTATGCTGGCTTTAAGGGTTGGCGAGTTTGAATCTTGGAATTGAGGATCGATAGTAAATAGAAAGTTGGGTTTAGCAATGTAAGTAAGGGAGAATATCATTGTTTGCATGGAAATAGCATGGTACTCTGTGGATGGCAAAGATTGACAAGGAATTTGTCAACTGTGCTCACTAATCACTGCTTTCTTATTACTGGTCAAGAGCTTTTCTAAACCTGTCTTTGAATGGTTATCAAAGCATTTTAGGCCTTAAAGATGTATGGTGAAAGGGAGAAGAGCACTATTTTTTCTTTCTTGTGTTTTTTTGTTTTTGTTTTACTTCTGTTTAAAAATACACTTATGTTTATCAATTGAAATTCTAGTGGCACTTTTTACTTTATTGAAAACTTGATGTTTATGAATCTGTAGTCCCTTTTATTTATTTTGGTCTTAATGACTGTATTTGTTTCCATACTCTTAGATGCCTTTACTGCACACAGGAAGTCTGATTTCTTTTTCTTTTTGCTTATATTTCTTTTATTTATTCTTACAGTTGCAAAGTGTATTGTTTTTATAAAAATAACCTTTTTGCAGGTTTGATAATTAAAATGCATCATTAGCATTTCTAAAAAGAGCATTGTATTATTGCATTGTGGGGATATACGCTGTGGTAGGTATGTGTCGTAGAAACGTTTTCCTGAAATATTAATATAATCATTTTTATTTTCTTGTGAAATAAAAATGACTTATTGTGAATTGGTGTAACAGTATACTTTCTTTTGCAATGAACAGGATGGCACAAGTACAAAAAGAATTGTATTTAGTAGCAGTGATGAGGATGATGATGATGAAGACAACGGGAATAAGAAGTCGATTCTTACATCAGAAAAATCACCCATAAAAGCAGAAGAGGCTAAAAGTAAAAAGCTGTCAAAAGTATGTGGCTAGTCACAATTGCAACTATGCTTGATATGTGTTTTGAAAATCTATTGAAAATGTTGTCGTCAGTTTGAATTTTACGAGCGTGTGTGTCTGGTTATAGTTCTGTGAGCCGATAATAATCTCTTGATACCAGGAAAACTTGTCAAATAAGCTGTGATTGAAAATATGTTGTATTATTACAGAGATCTTACGATGATTATGAAAACGTGTTGTTTTTTTTATTATTATTTTAGTAGTGGTGGTAGTAGTAGTAGTAATAGTAGCATTCATGTTCTCATCATCATTATCATCTACACAATTCTGTGAAATTTTACAGCCCCTTTTATCGAACAGCTGTGAAAGGATAAATTATATGAATCTATTTCATGAAAGTATGTTACTGTGAGGGACAAAATTATCTCCATATGTCACTATATTGTTAAATGTTATATTCAACAAACTTTGATATAATTACCCTTTATTTCAGACATTATCACCAAAGCTCACGTTACTGGACAGCTCATCAAGTGATGAAAGTGACTATGAAGACATGTTTAAGTCCAAACCTCAATTTGAGGGTAAAAGAGGTGAAAAAGGTGGGTACCAACAGCTGACCGTTTTACAAAAATTAAGATTCAATGAGTTTGTGTTACTAAAATTTGGCCAAACTTGCAATTATGTGTCTAAGGGGGGAATGAGTTACTTCCAGAGATATTTTGTGTTTAACATGTATTTCTATTATAAAGTTTCCTTATTTCGTATTCTGTGATCTTCACTAACAATTCTCCTTTCTGATCTGTCCGAGCCCACTTATTTGAAGGGAGTGGAAGTACAGTTTTAAACATCCCATTAAGAAATGGTACACATAAACAACAACAGATAATTGATTTTTTTCAGTTCATGGCTTTTTCTTCACCATTGTTATCCACATCCTCCTTCAGTTGATGGCCAAAGTAGTCCGGGGTGTGGGGTTATTTGTGTTATGTTACTTTGAATTTTATCTGGGATTTATATGAACTTGTTTTGAAACTTCCATACAATTATAATATGTAGTATAAACTTCCTCATACTTTATCTGGATGTCCTGTTTGACTCTGGGAAATAAGCAAGTTTTGTTTATCGTGCAATCAGTAGTTAGTGCCAATCCGTGATGTCTGTTTTCGGATTTAATGTTACAGTAAAGTAATCATGATTATAGGGAGGCTTGTTTGGTTTAGGGTTGGGTTTTTTCTAAATCATCTCTATCCTGCATATTTCATTTACTGCATTACCTACACGTATCACATATATATATTGGTAACTAAAGCTTTCGGTGTGCTAATTGGTTTTTGTGCCAGTTTCAAATCGCAATGCTTTTGACATTTTCAGCTCATGGCCATGCAAAGGAAAATGGGAGATTCGCGTTTCCAACTGGACGAAAAATTCATGGAGTCAGAAGACAGCGACAATGAGAAAGAGGAGGCAGGTGAGTTCAAGAACATGCAGTTAACATCTTAAAACTTCAATGGTGAAGCTTTGTAGCAGCTTGTTGCGTTGAATAGTTCTGTCTCATTTTTATCACGATACGATCATAGCAAGTGGGAATTTCCGGGATGTTTGGCACAGAGGAGCACCTCCGTGTTTTTGTGTCTCATTTTTATACACACACAAGCACCAGCCGTCCGGGAAAACATAGGGTCAAGTCTAATTAGGATGGATGTCCCAAACAGAGAGAGAGTCATTTATCGCCGTTCAATGAGAGAGAGACAGAGGGGAAAAGGAAGGAGAGAGAGAGAGTAAAATTAGTAATACTAGTAAGCCTAGTAATAGTAGTAGTGTGGTACCGGTAGTAGGAGTAGTACATCTACAAACCTTTAGCATTCAAGATTTCATGCGCTTTTTTGTTATTATTTTCTAGAATTATGCCTCATTACTATTTTAAAATTGGTTTTGTCTTTTTCAAATCAGTTGGTTAAAACCATACAGATCTGACACTTCTGCTCTGTACATGTAAGAAAGACGCGCTCTCTCTCTCTCCCTCCTCCCTCCCTCCCTCTCTCTCACACACACACACACACACACACACACACATACTTCAAGTAGAGGAGGGGTTTTTGATGAGAGGTCGGGGGGGTAGTTATAATTGGCTTTGCCTTAGCAGTATGTACTGGAAAGTTTACACTACATTGTAGTTTTTTTCTGTTCATTTTATCTTGTACCTGTTTTCTTTTCAGCTAAAAGAGTTCAGAGCAGGATGGCTCCTTTGCAGATGAGAAGAAGATGAATCTTGAAATCTTAGAAAATGTAGTTGGAAAATCGAAATGGATCAGTTTACTGCGAAGTTGAAGAGGAAGACAAAACACATAATGTAAGGACATAAATCATAACCATAATAATTTGTGAGCTCAGTCTTATTTTCTTCGTATTCATCAGAGTTTTGTATTCTTATTATTTTGGTTGGTCTTTATTTGTGGATGGGGGTGTTTTTTTGGGGGTGCAAATATTTATATGCGTCTAAAGCTTTTTTAAAATATGTTTATTGTCTCGTTTCTTCATGTAAAGGATAAATCAACTTTATTTAGATTTGACAACAGTTTTCATTCATGAAGTGAATTTATTTTGCTTGAAAATGTTCATGGATGGTTGGCTGGTGCTACTGGTAGGTTTTTTTTTCTTTTTTCCTTTCACTCTGTCATAGTTCATTATCTTTCGTGCTTGTTAATTCACCCTGAGACCACTTCAAATTATGGATAGGGTAAATTCTATTTAGATAAATAAAATAAGCTTGAAATGTTCAAATTGTTATGTTCATGTTAATGTCAGGAAGATGTATATCGTGTTGCCTTTTTTTTCATTTGTCTCAGCTTAATTTCTATTATTGCTTTTTTCACAAAAACGATTAGATCTAGCTTTGTGTGGTTTTTTGTGTCCAAAAATTATTATTTCGTTTTGGACTTTCTACAGTGATATGAATGCCGTCAGATTTGACCCAACGAAAGTGAATGTCCAAAATCAAGAGTCAGAGGAGGATTCATCAGAGGAAGAAGAAGAAGAGATGTGAGTATGTGATGGTTGATACCTCACTCAGTCTTATGAAAGTCTTGCAATAAGATCTGAAAGTTAAGTCGCATGTACCTGTGACTCGCATGTCAAAACTCTATCATGTTAATAGGTGTTGCTCAGCTTTGAACTGAAAGACGATGAGCAAGTCTCATGTTAAAACATTGGTAAGGATAATCACCTTAGCTCAAATCACTCTGATATAGTTGAACAAGTTGCCAACAAAAAAAATGATACTACTTATGATAAACAATACCTCTGAAGAAATATAATTGAATAAAGCACCTTGAAATCAAACGCTAAATAAAGGAATTTGAATTCAAAAGTATGTGCGTGGAGAGTATTATGCAATAACTGAGTCATTTCTCATGAAGAAATTCTTGTTTAAGGTTAGCCATTCCTTTTAATAAGGCTGTGGTAGTGTTACAATCTGAAAAATAAATTTTTAAAAATCAAAATTGGAATTTGTTTAAATGTTATTTTCAGATGGCAGAAATTATTGAATTCCGTTTAATGACCATGCCACCTAGAATGTCATCTTTTATTGATGAGTCATTCAGTCTTGCTGCCCATCTTTTTGTAGAATAACGTAATGTTTTAAAACACGAGGCAGCCCGTCATTTCAAATTTTTAACAAGAATCTTTAAAACCAAGCTTTACATGAGGGCATTTTGTTAGTCTTCAGTTTGTTCGTCTTATTTTATGAACTGCTTTATTTATAACTTTTATTTTTAGCAAGAGTCATAATTGTATATCTATATGATTCTTAATCGATCTGTCAAATGCTATCCTTATCTCAATATGCTTTTTATGTAATCTGCAAGTGTGTTAATTAGTATTTTATTGAAAAGCGTCATGAAGCACTTCAATGGATGAGAGGTGCTCTAGATATTAAATATCAGTATTATTTATCCAACTTTTTCCATTATCATTGTGATGTAAGATGCCGAGCAGTTAGGCTGCCGGACTCGGGATTATGAGGTCCTGGGTTTGAATCCTAGCAAAGATAGGTCCGACGTTGTTTCCTTGGGAAAGACATTTTACATGTATTTTCCCCATTCGACCCAGGTGCTAATGGATAGAACTTCGGGAGTAAAAACCTGCATTAGACTAGCGTCCTGTCTAGGAGGTGAATATTATCACCTGTTTCATTTCCCGCTATAGAAACCAGGATATATTCCGGCTCAATGGGCTGTAATGGCATTGAAGGAACTTTAGTTATTTCCTTCAATTCCTCACAAAAAAGCATCTACAGTGGATTGGAGTGACAAAAGACAAGAAGTGACAACTCTGCAAAAGAGGACAGAACAAACTCTTTTCTTTGTTTTGTCCTCTTTGCTAGAAATGTCACTTCTTATCTTTTTATTCCTCTAAATTATCAGTTTGTTTGTGTTGTTGATAAAGGTCACGTCATTTTGATACTTAAATAAATTTAAAAGAAATTTTGAAAGGATTTTATATTGTGTAACTGTGTTAAAATTAAAAACATTAAATTTGGCATCAGAGAGAGAGAGAGAAAATAAAAATTGATAGGCACTTAATTTTACATGTAAAGTTTGTCTTTTCTCTTGTTGGCGAGTAACTTTTGTTTGAACTATGTTATATAACCCACAATGGAATTTTTTTTTTTTATTATATATATATACATGTATATATAAATATATATATATATATATATATATATATATATATTTCATTTGCAGGGCAGAATTTGACCATGTAACTGAGAACTGAAGTAACAGATAAATACAATGTACCTTCCATTTTTTTTTTTTTTTTTTTAATTAAGTGACAACATGAATCTATGATAAATGGTTTATGTTAAAAAGATGTTGGATTTACAAGCAATTTGATTTTGATTTTTATATATGTTTCAGGGAAATTGAACAGTCATCATCTCCGTGGACACCAAAGCCATACTGCCAGGGGAGAAAACCAAGTAGGAGAAAAATGAATTGATTTCTTTCTTTTTTATTAACACTTTCCTAATGTGTATTTTTCTCATTTGAAGACGATTTGATTCCGATTCTTTTAGACCGTGTCCCTCAACTGCAGGAAGTAGTTCTCTACCACATCTCTCCGTCATGTCTGGGGTTTTTGCCTCCCTTGGCTGTGTAACTCCTCAATGTTGTTGGATATTGTGTCCCTATCTGCTTTTAGGTTTTCTTATTGATCCGTAACCGCTTTCGGTTTCCATTCTGTATTTCTCACGGTCTACCTATTCTCTGAACGAGTATGTCCTTCCCATTTATCTTTGTTTTTTTATGACATTGTAAAGCTGACATCTGTTGTTTTGATTTTTTATCTTACAGTGATGTTTAGAATACAATCTTTCAGTTTTATGTTCAGCATCTTTCTCTCCACAGCATTTTTGTTTGTTTCGACTTTCTTTCTGGGGGCTTGGGTCAGAGTCCAGGTTTGACAAACCCTAAGTCATTGTTAGTAGTATGCATTGATTGAAGACTTTTTTTCTTGAGTTGTGACATGATGGTGAATAAATATCTCCTTGTATTTTCCGAACATACTCCATCCTGATTTTATTCTGGTGACTTTTTCATTTTTCGCTCTATATTCCTTTTCTTTTGTCTGGCCTACGTATAATTTCTTTGAAATTCTATTTACTGAGCTGAGCAGATTAGATGAATACTAAGCTGAGCAGATTCAGGTGAAATAAACTAATTAATTGACCAAAGAGAAGGGAGGGAGGGAGGCAGACAGACAGACTTACTCACTCATTCAAAGGCAGGGTGAGATGCATTGTGCAGGCTAATGTCACAAGATGTGGGTTGAAACTTTTGTGTATGTATCTTAAGAAACAGTGCTGTTTGTGAAGCAAAGTTAGTTCTGACTAAAAGTCTTACTTCAGATGATTTTCAGATGCTCATTTTTGCAACCATTTCAGTGTATGCCCCGATAGATGAATAGACAGAGAAGCATCATGTTGACTATGGGCACTACGTAATTATTGGAGATTCATTTTAATTGATCAGTTTTCATATTCTTGAATCAATTTTTGCAGAAAAGTTGTTTTGTAATGCACATATTAATATTCCACTAGAATGAATTATTCTTTGTCGTCTTCCGATTTACAGTAATTAAATTTATCTCGTTTTGTCTTGATTAAGGGGAGAAAAAACGAAGAAGAAAGAAGTGCCAAGCAAGTCAACCGTTACCATGGCGTCGTCCTTGGTGGATATGCTGAAGAGCCAGGCTAATGAAGAGGCAGACACGGCAGCGGATGACATGTCTTTCTCCTTGTTGCAACAGTTTGATCAGGACGTGGATGGTAAAGAAAACAGTGAAGAGGAAGATGCGGCTGGTAAGAAATTTTCACCATTATCATTGTTTTTTTTATTGTGAGTTTCCTGTATGACAGTAAGTTTGTAATACGTATGACTACACATGCAGACCAGTATTTTCTGTCAGATAACTGCTTCATTTGCACAAAAATTTAATCGGGTGGTGTTATCTGTGGTATAGCAATAGGCAATTGTATTCCACACTGGGAGGTCTTAAGTCCAGACCCTATTTTCGCCAGGCCTGATTCGGGAAAGACGCTGAACGTGTGTTTCCTCGCTTGGGGTCCCCCCCTCTCTTTTTCTCTCTCTTCTCTCTCTCTCTCTCTCTCTCTCTCTTTTTGTTTTACAGAGTGCCACCCTCCCTTCTCAATTTTTCCTTTCGTTTACCCCTATTCCTGCATTTACATTAAATTACACTATCACTAATTTAATCAACCCTCAATTGACGTTTATTTTCATAAACCCATTTTGGTTTTCTTTTCGGTCCTAATGAATCGTATACTTTCTTATCATAGTACTTTTACATTGACCATGCTATAATTGAATGTGAATGAAATGTCCCACAGATAAGGCTCCACTGAAACCTAAAGGAACAATAGGTTTGATGAAGATGGACACAGTTGAAAGCTCAGATGAAGATTCTGAAGAAGAGGACAGTACTGAGAGTGAGCGAAAGCTCAGATCCCGGTAAGGAGAAACTTATTTTATCATTTGAAAATGAAGTGCTTGGAGAGAGAGAGAGAAGTGTGCATGAGTGGGGTTGCTGATAGAGGTAGGTCTTACTCATATCTGTCTCTCTCTGTCTCTGTGTCTCTCTGTGTGTGTGTCTCTCTCTCTCTCTCTCTCTCTCTCTCTCTCTCTCTCTCTCTCTCTCTCTCTCTCTCTCTCTCTCTCTCTCTCTCTCTCTCTCTCTCTCTATCTATCTATCTCTCTCTCTCTCTCTCTCTCTCTCTCTCTCTCTCTCTCTCTCTCTCTCTCTCTCTCTCTCTCTCCCTCTCTTTCTCTCTCTTTCCCTCTCTCTCTTGTCTCATCTTATTTTTCCAGAGTGACTCCATCCCTTCTCTATTTTTCCGTTGATTTACCCCTATCCCTGCATATTTACATTAGATTACACTATTATTACTTGAATCAACCCTCAATTGACTTTTACTTTGGTAACCCATTTTGGTTTCGTTTTCAGTCCTAATGAAGCGTATGTTTTCTTATCACAGCACTTGTATATTAACCCGTACTCTCATTGAATGTGAATGAAATGTCCCACAGATAAAGCTCCGCTGAAACCTAAAGGAACAATAGGTTTGATGAAGATGGACACAGTTGAAAGCTCAGATGAAGATTCTGAAGAAGAGGACAGTACTGAGAGTGAGAGCGAGAGCTCAGATCCCGGTAAGGAGAAAGTTATTTTATCATCTGAAAATGAAGTGCATGGAGGAGAGAGAAGTGTGCATGAGTGGGGTTGCTGATAGAGGTAGGTCCTACTCATTTCTATTTACTCTTTTACGTCTTTCATCTTGTTGGTGAACAAAAGATAATTAAAAGAGTGAAAGAAATTATGTAGGATCTACCAGCAGCACTCACCAGGAAAACAATTAAAGAAATTAAGTTCCTTTAAGGCTATCATGGCCCATAGAGCCGGAGCTTATTGCAGTTTCTATAGGGTGAAGCGGAATAGGGGATAATATTACTAATCACCTCGTGGACAGAAGGCTAGTCTTATTACTCTTATACAGGTTTTTACTCCCAAACTAGTGCTTGCACCTGGGTCTTGAGTGGAGAAAATGCGTGTTAGGTGCCTTTCCCAAGGAACTTGGCGTTGGGTCTGGCTTTTACTAGGATTTGAATCCAGGACCTCATGATCCCAAGTCCGGCCATTTTCAGATTCGCCATGAGATCATTGCATATAGTGGATAAGATAAGTTCCAATGAAGCAAAACAAACAAAAAGTCCATTATCTTCATGTAAATGTGATAAGCTTTATGATGCCAGCTGGAGAAGAGTTAGGCTCATGAGATGAAATCATTGCATTCAAGGCCCTTCCCAGTACCCAACATATTAAATGGGAGGCTCAGATCAACAAGGTAATTGAGCCATAAGCAACCATTGTGCATGCTGTCCAGCTATAAATGTGATATGCGGGATGGTCTTTGTGTTTTTAAAAAAGGTGCTTTCAGCCTCAAAATGAAGTATGATGATACAATGACACAGAAGAATGGTATAATGATACAGAAGAATAATAATGGTATAATGACACAGAAGAATAATAAGTATAATAACACAGAAGAAGAATAAATAATGACACAGAAGAATAAAAATGGTATAATGACACAGAAGAAGAATAATGGTATAATGACACAGAAGAATAAAAATGGTATAATGACACAGAAGAATAATAATGATATAATGACACAGAAGAATAATAATGATATAATGACACAGAAGAAGAATAATGGTATAATGACACAGAATAATAATAATGATATCATGACACAGAAGAATAATAATGATATAATGAAACAGATAATAATAATAATGATATAATGACACAGAAGAAGAATAATGGTATAATGACACAGAAGAAGAATAATGATATAATGACACAGAAGAAGAATAATGGTATAATGACACAGAAAAATAAGAATGATATAATGACACAGAAGGAAGAAGAAGAATGATATAATGACACAGAAGAAGAAGAATGATATAATGCCACACAGAATAATAATAATGATACAATGACACAGAAGAAGAAGGAGAATGATATAATGACACAGAAGAAGAAGAAGAATGATATAATGACACAGAAGAAGAATGATATAATGACACAGAAGAAGAAAGAATGATATAATGACACAGAAGAAAAAAGACACAGAAGAAGAAGAATGATATAATGACACAGAAGAAGAAGAAGAATGATATAATGACACAGAAATAGAAGAATGATATAATGAATGAGAAGAATGATATAATGACACAGAAGAAGAAGAATGATATAATGACACAGAAGAAGAAGAATGATATAATGACAGAAGAAGAAGAATGATATAATGACACAGAAGAAGAAGAATGATATAATGACACAGAAGAAGAATGATATAATGACATATAATGAAGAAGAAGAAGAATGATATAATGACACAGATGAAGAATTATATAATGACGCAGAAGAAGAAGAAGAATGATATAATGACACAGAAGAAGAAGAAGAATGATATAATAACACAGAAGAAGAAGAGTGATATGACACAGAAGAAGAAGAAGAAGAATGATATAATGACACAGAAGAAGAAGAGTGATATGACACAGAAGAAGAAGAAGAATGGTATAATGACACAGAAGAAGAAGAATGATATAATGACACAGAAGAAGAAGAAGAATGATATAATGACAGAAGAGAAGAAGAAGAATGATATAATGACGCAGAAGAAGATGAATAATGATATAATGAAGAAGAAGAAGAATGATATAATGACACAGAAGAAGAAGAAGAATGATATAATGACGCAGAAGAAGAAGAAGAATGATATAATGACGCAGAAGAAGAAGAAGAATGATATAATGACGCAGAAGAAGAAGAATGATATAATGACACAGAAGAAGAAGAAGAATGATATAATGACACAGTAGAAGAATAAAAGTGATATAATGACACAGTAGAAGAATAAGAATGATATAATGACGCAGTAGAAGAATAAGAGTAAGAGTGATATAGTGATATAGAGAAGAAGAAGACGAAGAAGAATGACATAATGACTCAGTTGTGTGTATAAAAAATATGTCTTGCTCTTAGATTCTGTTGAAACGTCTTGTTCAGAAATTATGCACATGTAATTAACCCTTTTGTTGTTATTTAATCTTCCTACTAGATGGCAATGAGTTTTGTTGCTATTATTTTATTTTGGGGTTTTTTTGTGTTAATTTTTCCTTTTTCTTTTGTAGAAACTGACATTTTAAGGAAATCTCCTAGCAGAAAAGAAGCAACGGAAGTGAGTAAAACGACACATGTTGATGTTACCATTGAAGAAGCTGATAGTGGTAGTCAGGGGAGGACAACAACGAGGAACAAGATGAACTTCACAGGTAACCTAATTACTGGATAGTATTTATGAATAAAAATCTTATTACTATAAAATACATCTCAAACATCACTTTCATTTCATGTTTTGATATTGGTTTTATGATTGTATAATTTCACACTTTTTATTTGGGTATTGATTGCTTTTAAAATGTGTGTGTAATTTGTTTGGAGTTTGTTTATTGGAGTTTTGGTGGGGGGGGGGGGTCTTTGGTCTTTTTTGTTCTGCTCCCTACATCTGATGTGAGGGACGAGTTGATATGGGTGTAGTACATAATTGAGCGCAGGAAGATGGGTTCTTTGTTACTCTGTGTGTGACTTAATTTACATACATTTGTTCATGATACTAATGTTCTTTTTTATTATTTTATTTTTATGTAAACAAAGATTTCATTATCCTTTAAATGACAGTACATTTAATACAGCTATTTGGATGCTTTATTTCAGAATCACAACTTCACACAACCCACAAGAGGAAAAAGAAAAACTCTCCTCAGTAAGTTTATGCAGCACCTGGGTTGTTTTTTTTAGAAGACTATTTTTTTTACTTCAAATTAAGACATCTCTCACTTTCCAGTCGTATAGTATTACGGTAGTCGCTGGATAAACGCACACTTCAAAAAAGTACACTCTGCATAAATACACACCTTTCTCTGTTGACCTAATTTTTACTATATAATAACTGTGTAAAGACACGGTGGACACGCATAAAGGCACGCTTTTTCTCTGTAATGCAATTTTATACCCATCCATTAGAGTTAGAGGCCTTAAAACGAGTCTCTTGTTGAGTTTTTGTCAGAAATAACCAGAACATGAGAACAGATGGCACACTAGCGAACAAGGCTAGGACTAGGGCAAACGTGTCACTAGTGTCAGTCTTCTTCCATGTCTAACTTTGTTGTCTGTCCAAGCACTACCCAGACAGGCTGTCATACAATCTTATGTCATGTCTGGCTTATACTGTATATCTCGCTCCTCCTAATATCGTTGTCTCTGTGATTCCTCAATGATCGAAGGCTGGCCGTTTGTTTTGAGCATGATGATTATTGATAGATCTAGATCTACCTTACAAAACTGAGAAGAACCAAAGCATTATCATCCACATTTGTATGACTTCTGATCTGCTTTCCAAGATGGCAAATAAACAAAAAAACATAAACAAAAAACCCAAAAGAAACAAAAAGACAAAAATGAACAAGCAATCAGTATATTACACTTACACACCAACGTATACCATTCACGGTAATGTGTGATAATCAAGGGGCATAATCAATAATAATCACTGCCATCTTTTACCTTTAATGAGTTATCTCCCAGCCTAAACACACGATACGCATAAACGCTCGCTTTTATCAGTGCCTGAAGGACGTGCGTTTATCCAGCAACTGCTGTACTGTTAGTATGGGCGATTAGCAGGTGCTACTGGAAGGTCCTATTTCTTTTCTTTTACCCTTTCACCTTGTCTGTCAGCATGCTGTTTCCTCTTAATTCACCCGTTGAAACCAAAGAAACTGATGTTGGTTGCTTAAGTTACTAGCACTTTACTTGCACAACTTTACTTTACCCAATCAGGCATATTTTTGTATAAATATTTTCAGGTTTTAAAAGTGAAATAAAGAAAAGTTTAAGCTTTGACGATACAACCAATATCATCTATGCATGGTGGGGTTTTTTTCAAAATCACAATCACATTTTTCAATTACTTCATTAAGTCACTAGTGTGCAGTTCCCCAACCGGAGACACTGACCTAGATTTAATTTCCCCGCAACCAGATCGTCGTGGTGTGTTTACATTTTCTAAGATTCCCATGTGCTTCTGATGGGTGGGGTAGGAAAAGGATTCTTCTCTCTCCGGCGTCCCTGTTGTAACAACCCATTACGACAAAATTGATGATAAAGATCAAAACAAAAAATAGAAAACACATAAACAATGTAGACAATTGAAACAGAATGAATGATGAAATGTATGTGTTTAAACAAAGGCAGTACAGTAGCTAAAAATACCATCAATGACAGGCTCATAAAAAAGTCACGCTACTACATTAAGATCATGACCTTTAGCTTAGACAGACCAATCAGCTTTCTAGAAATAATAGCACTTAAAATAAGTAACAAAAATAGGTTTTCCGTGCCCATCATTCGATCGTTGATAAAGAAAGTGTTTCCCACGGCCTGGTTTGGCAAGCTTGAACAATGGGAAGCATTGGCTGGGCTAAACACAGCGGGCTGTTTAGTGTGCACCCGTTTCGGCCGGGTTGAACCATAACGGGTTAAATGATGCTAAATCATTTTAATTTTCTTGCTTAACTGTTGTTCATGTCTATATAATGTTATTATAAATGCTCATCTTCATTGTTTTCCAGTATTACAAAGGGTTGTACATGAAAAGTCATATATACAATGTACACGTGTTTTGATTTAGTTTACTGTTTTCTGTTCATTTACTTGTCTTTTTTTTTCAAGGTCAATGCTGAAAATAAATCGTATAAGTTCTTCCCAATACTTTTTCTTTGAGAGAATATGGAATTTATTGTACGGTAAGAACATGATTTAATCAGAGGAACTTGCAGGTTAGAGATGTTTCAGAAAAATAAACATCAATCGCTTATTTTATTTACTTAACTCATTCACAGATGCTGGGAAAACAGACATTCGTTTCACAAAGGACAACTGGTTGCAGAACTGGGATGAAATAAGGACAGACTTGATGAAGGTGACCTTTGGATATCTTTGTATTATTTTTGTAGACCTTTTTGTTTTGTTTTAATTATTGATAAAAAAAAAAAGTTTTAACCTCACAGTCTCCTAACAAGGATATCAGGCTTAGAACAAAAGGGTAAAAACCGTTGGGAACTTAAGAAAGAGAAGATTGACAAAGATAAGTGCATGCCATTATGGCAACAATGTATATATATATATATTTAGGGCCTAACTAAACAGTAAAGCGACCTCCACACAAACGTGACGTTCTTTGGGATAGAAACTTTATTCGCACTGTCCCCACTCTATCCAGATGCAAATGAGTCCTAGTAGCGCCTTGAGAGTAAAGAAATATGCGAGAGACTAACATCCTGTCTGAGTCTAAGAGGTGGTTATTTTCCCCTGATCGTTTCACACTATAGAAACCGGGATACGCTCTGGCTATATGGGTTGTAAGAGCCTTGAAGGAACTTGATGAAAGCAAAACTATACCAGCGTGACTATTGATTGCTAAGGACTCATTAAAAAGCCCCTTGTGCATAAACCGTGTACGTCTAAAATTAGTAACACCTTTTCTTTTCACTTTTTTAACATTAGGAAGCCCCTATACTTCGTCTAGTTAGGATTCCGTGTCACAAGAACCAATAGAAACCCATATAATAATCATATGAGCAATCAGTGTATTTCTATTGGGTCTCGTTTTTGATACTTGCAAACCGTGTATTTTGTGAAAATCAGTTAAAATGCGTATCTTTATTTTTTTATTTTTCTCAAAACATCCAAAATTGGATTTACACTGTTTGCGACTTTCACTGTCAATATATTTTGAAGACAAATTGCCTGAGTGAGATGCAGATTTTCTTTTTCAGATTCAGTTGTAGTAGTTATATAGTATCCGCTTGATAAAGCACGCCCTTAGGGCACAGGATAAAGCATGTTTTTATGCATACCATGTGTTTGTGAGAACACTTTTATTATACAGTAAAAAGTTGCTCAGCAGATGTAGGCGTGTGTTTATGCAGAGTGTGCTTTGATGAAATGTGGCTTTATCCAGCAACTACTGTAGTAGTAAACTATACAATGTGCCTATTCACAGATTAATTAAAAGCTATATAGGCTATTTTATCATGTGTGTAGTATAAGTGTAAAGCAGAAAAGCTATGAAGTGTTTTTATGAAACATTTTATAACTGCTTTTGCTTTGCTATGTTATTTTCAGTCAGTTGACTTTCTTTTTTCCCAGATGTGTCGTAGAAAACACAAAGACGCTGGAAAGAGGAAAAGACTTATGAATGAAAAGAAAAGGAAGACAGATATCTTAAAAAATGTCAAGAGAAAGCCGTGGATAAAGGGATAAAAAATAAACAATTCATATTATAACACCACATTCTATCAGTGTAACAGTTGTTCATTTTATTTAATCATTGTGCCTGTTGTAGTAATCAATGTCTAAAATTGGTCTGTTTTGTTTTAGTAAATTTTGTCACTTATCTTTTCTGACTTACAGACACAACTTTATAACTTGAGTGATCACCAGACTCTAGTATAAGATATGACTGTGTCCCTTTCCCAAATTAAAATCTAATCCAAGACATTAATTTGAGACTAAAGATAAAGATGGAGCTGTAGTCTATATCCCCACAGAAGTGCAGACGTTACGTCATTTATTCCCCAGCAAGCCATTTCATTTAAATATCTTTCTCAACTCCCTGGGGAGCAGAGTAAGCTGCCTGCTAAGTGCCTCATAATTACACTCTGACAAAAAAAAATTCTGCCGAAAGCTGGATGCCCAGTCATGCCTGGGTTGAAGAAAAGCAGAATGGGGCTTTTCTAATAGTACATCATGAGGGTCAGCCAAGGCTTTGAACCAGTGTCGTCATCATTATAAACTTATATATAACACTATCAATTGAGCCACAATGCCAAAAACTGTCGAATTATTTTCTACTTCAATGCCCTCATCACCACATATCAGTATCAGCTTTATACATGTACATGTATTATTATAATAATTATATACTCCTACAATGGTTAACACCCGTAGGCACAAGATTCTCTTATATTCAGTCCAACCCACATATATTGACATCCTGCATACATGTATATTGACGTCATATCAAAGTCCCGTTTTTTCCCATACATATTATTAGTAAAAAAAATAATACTGATATTTCGACGTAAATTTGGCTCGAACCCCTTATATCGACTTCCCGATTTTGTTGATGTGGATGGCCGGTAAATCGACTAACGAAAGCCAAGAAATGGCAAATGAAAACATACGCCTGTAGACCAAGAAAATACGGCACCCTAGAGCAATCAAAGCCAATTAAAACGCATGCTCTTCAACCAATGAAATCTTGCGCACTGGACCAATCAAACCCAATGAAAATGCATGCTCTTCGACCAGTGATATCCTGAGCAAAAACGGCCCTTAATAGGGCCACACATTACCTTCGATTGACGTATTATGAGTTTTTTTTGGTGGTCTCCTTTATTTTATTGGCTGCTCTGATACATCGACAACCTTTTATATCGACATAATTTGGTGGTTCGAGAGATGTTGATATAACTATAACTTAAGAGGGTTGGACTGTATATCGTCTTATGATCTGATATTTGTATTTCTGATAAAACTTTTGTCAAGTAGTACATGTACTGACCGTATCCCAAGGAAGGAAAGTTACTCAAGTTACTGGTGTAGATAGAGTTTTATTCACTGTTGTAAAATTGGACATCTATGAGTTTTGAACACTTCAGCAAGATCTTGTGCTAATGCAACAATGTCTCTCATCTAATCTAATGAAATATTTTGTTACATTATACATGGGTACTGGTGTAGCTAATTTAAAAGAAAAAAGAGACCTTTCTCAAGTCAGAATTTGGCGGCGTCAATGAGGAAAGTTTTAATACTGTTAGGTCTAGTTAGGTCAAAGTTGATATGTATTGTAATGTATATTTTTTTAAACTTTTAAAACATGTATACCACAGTAGTTGCTGGATAAAAGCACACTTCATAAAATTACACTCTGCATAAACACACACCTACATCTGCTGACCGAATTTTTACTACATAATAAAATTGTTCTCATAAACACATTGTATGCATAAAAGCACACTTTGTCCTGCGCCCAAAGAGCAACTACTGTGTTAGTACACGTATTACCTAGTTGATCTAGGTCACTACAGACTGGTTACTGTTATATCTTATATACAGATTCATCTGCCGTACATGTGGCATACCTAACTTACTTAACATTATCTCTGTATGAGAGAAAGAGAGACACTTGTGACAGAAATGTAGCTGATCATTGACTGAAAATTTAAAGATGCGAAAATCTTTAATTACTATTGGATTACTGTGTACATCACGGCGTCGAAAATCTGTACCTTTTATTTCCTCACTGCCCACTGCTTAGGTCACGTTGACCGAGATCAGCGACTGGTCAGAGGTGGCATGTGCAGTATTTGTCAGCAGTTGTGTAACCACTAGTTAAATTACTGTGCGATGTCATTCTTTTTGTGCCTTAAAATTAAAACTGGCTTAACTATTGGGAAAATTGTTGTGAATGTGTGGTCTACATATGTGAACTGAGTGCCTTTCTATTGTGACTAAAAATGATGCCGAAGACATGCTTTATCAATATCACTATACAAAAATAGGTAGAAGTTGGTCAAGAAAAGTAGAAGTTGCTTACTGACTAAAAACTTCATAAGATTGAAAGCTGAATGAATGTGCCATTTTTCAAAATTTCACAAACTCAACTAGACATAATTTGTAAACCTGATCTTGAAAAAGAAAATTGATCCCTCATCAAAAATTTACATAGCAAGCTCTGATCTACGATCAAACAATGTGATATTGGCCAATATAATGGAAATATAAATGTCCGTTCACTAGGCCTGGGCATTGATCGCTTTCCGGTTGATCATAAGCAGCGAGAAGCAACCTTATCACTGTGATCAAGCGATTGGAACTTTGATCATGGTCACAGCTATGTGCATGATAATGTCGGCGATCACAGTTATGATCATGGTCACAAACGAACGCGGCAAGGGGGAGAGAGAGTAGAGATAGGTTGTGACTGGGACCGACAGCGGAGAAACACTGTGACAAGCGTCAATGAGGATAAACAGGCGCTGTAAACGTCCAGGCACAGATTTAGAGGTTCTGACCAGGAATTAGTCCCTATTAAAATGGTCATTGCTCAATATTACATAGCTACTTTTAGACATGGTTGAAATGATACCCTGGCAGAGCCCCACCATGTCTTCCTGTCGTCAGTTTAAAAACTTGGCTGATCACAGCCAGGAGGAATCGAGCAGGCATTTATTTGATACTGATGATAGTATTAGTAGTATCGGTAGCAGTTCCTTTTACTTTCAGTTTGGGATTAGAATGAATGTAATGTAGTTGAAGATTGGTGTGTTGAAGGTGTCAAGACACGTTAGCTCGATACTAGGAGCCATCGAACAGACTTTCTAAATGAGTACTGATAGGGTTGCAGTTTCACTTTTAAACTGAAATAATAAGTACATGTATAAGGAATTACTGTAGTCAGAGACTAATATGCTGAAGGTATTGACGTATGAATTTGCTCGATGCTATGATCAGTGATCACCGCGAGTCTGATCACTGTTTGAGCATCAAATTTGATCAGGAAGCCATGATCATGAGCGATCGAGTAATTTTCTAGGCTCCCCCAGGCCTACCGTCTACATCCATATAAAACAACAAAGAGAGACGGATAGAGAGATAACAGCATAGAGACGCAGAGATAGAGTGTGTGTGTGTGTGTGTGTGCGAGAAAGAGATGGAGAAAGACAGAGAGAGCATGTTTTCCATGCATGCCAGCTTCTTTTATTTTTAAATATCTACGTAGAATCCTTTCTTGTCACCTACTTAAACTCAACCTAAAGTTGCTTTCATAGTATCATAGCTAGCGCCTGTTGCTTTGACATTTCCACCTTTTGTTTCACTCCACTTCGCTTGTTGGTCCTGTTCTATTTTTTCTGGCTCTGTTAATAGTGTTAATCATGCTCGTGCATCTTTTTTTGTTGTTATTGCATTTGCTGGAGATGTGTCACATCTCTTTAATTATTTTTTTAAAGACTAAGGATCGCCCCCGGGTTTTGAAGTCGACAATGTCATCTTCAGATATATTTTTATTTAAGTTTCCTTCTCCTTCTAACCAAATGTGTTGTGAGAAGTTATTGAGTGGTTAACTTGAGAGTGGTTAAATTATTGTAATGTTCTTCCATTGGCGATGTCACACTGTCAATTCTGTCCTTATTGGAATAGAGGTCGACACTAGTTTCGTGTGTCTGATTCTGATTGACAAGGAATGCTCTTGTCTTTGGTCAGTACCAGTTGGAATTGGAATGTTCTTGTGTGTGTCTACATTGTTGTTCAACCAAAATAGATCAACTGGACCAGTTTCTTTCAGCTTAACAGCTGTCCACACTGTATTCTAAATATGAGTAAAAGGGACAACGGAAGAAGTAAAAGAATTAACAAACCACATCACGCTGCCATGCCAATCACTTGGGTATTTTGATGTAACATGATTTTAATCTCTTTTGGTTTACTTTGTGCTTAGTAATTGTGTATGCTCAAATTTTTCAATCAAAATCATACATACTAGACAAACAAAATTGTTACTAATTTTAAAAGTCAAAGAATTCAACAAAGAAACAAAATGAAAATCATGTCTTTTGTTTATTGATTTTCAGTTACCTCTGACTTCCGCCTCCTAACTTCAATATAGAAGCTTGTGAGAGAAAGTTCATGGACACTGAACATTCACACTGACTCTCACTTTTGTAGAATTATTAATAACAGCGGACTTTACACCTCATTAAAAACTCAAAATTCTGATAAATCACATGAGCCCTGCAATGAGTCAAGAAATCTACCTTTTTTTACATAAATTAAACCACAATCTTTTCATTTTCAAGACAAGTACAAATACTTATTTATGCGGCACTGCCTACAAACATGAATGTATTCATTTTAATGAAAAAGAAATTCATTAAAATAAACCTAATCTAGATTAAAGAGCAGCTGCTCCAGAAATGATCTCAATCAACTCTCTTGTGATAACGGCTTGACGGGTGCGGTTGAAGGTCAGAGTGAGTTTGTCAATCATTTCACCTGAAATTGAAAGGATAACACACAAACATGAATTACACAATCCATGTGAATCATTGCAAAGGAAAGAAGTTCACTCATATAAAGGGCTGAAACATTTTAGAGAATAAAACTGAAATACAATGCATCTAAACCAAGAAACCCTATGCTGACTATATTAACTATTAGAGTATTCTTGTTCATAACAATATCTGTTATTATTAACGCGTATTAGAAGTCTGGCCATTACAGTCGAGTGCCATGAAAAACTTGTTTTTACCCCCCCCCCCCACAACATCAACTGCCTTCCGGGCATGGCACTCCACCTCGTCACCCTAATCAAATGCCAGGATTTATTCCGTCCTGGGTTTCACTTTCAATTGCTCATACCTATTGCTTCTCAAGGCAACCGTTCACAGTCAATCCCTGTTCTATCAATAATCAAGTCAAGGAGAATAACTCATCGAAAAATGATCTTATTTCACAAAAATATTCCATGCCTAAATTATTGATGAAACGTATCTCAAAACAAAACAAAATATTTTTTAATGAACTTCCATTTTATGATATATGACATGCATGTGTGTGACAAGTACAACAGTAGAAAAACAATCAATTAACTCAAAAATGGATCGCTTCAAAATACTCACTTTGAATGTGTTTGATGGCTTTGAATTGCTGACTTTCCGTTAGAAATTGATCTATTTGTCAATGTCCGATTCATAACCTGAATCAATGTTAATTGCCCCGGTTTCACAACTCCTACATGCTATCCACCAAACTCCTACAGGCTATGAAACCACCAAAGGTATTTTCCTTCATTAAATGAGATTCAGGACATTGATAGCAAGAGAAGAAACCGATAAGCCACAAAGAGTTGAAAGAGAGGAGAAGAAACCCAAGTGAAAATGATAGTTCTGCCTATAAAAACAGTGTAATCCTCACATTGCTGACCCAATTTCTATGGCCAGATCTAGAAAAACACCTTCAGCAAAGTCTCCATTTGTGATAGGTATCTATGACAACCATGGTCATTACTACACCCATGTAAAGTAAAAGAAACAAAAAGGACTCACATATAACTAATTTATATCACTGAAAAGACCTGTCCAAGCAAGTTGACTCATTTTCTTTCATTTATCATTTTGTTTTTAATAAAGTCAGTCACAGCAATTTTTACATATATGGCTGGCACGTTTCATTTAACAAATCCAAAATCGTTGGCATTCCAGTGACTTAAGTAATATAGTCTAGAACAGTGAATAAAAGTTTTTTTGTTTTCATCAAGGAAACGAGTAAACTCTTTCAAGATCTAGCTAGAGGCCATGAGAGCATGACCTCATTTAGTCTTCACACCATTATTGATACAATATAACATAACCCCCAAGTGAGGACACTGGACTATGGCAAGCTCTACCTCCAGTAGTAAAAGGTAACTACTCTGAGAGCAAGGAAAAACTTTGTTAAACATCTTTTCCGGCCCAGTAAAATTGGGATAACAACTGTCCACCACTAGTCCAGCAATTGCCGCAAGAAAATTCTACACCCACCTGCATTTTTGCTGGCAGCGTCCATGGCAGTCATTCTTGAGCTCTGTTCACTGCATGCACCCTCTTTCATAGCAAAGAGGATCAAGCTAGCCAGAGAGAACTCATTGTAGGCCATGAGCACATCTTCATCAATGCTGTCATACAGACTGAATTTGTTAGCACTTTCAATCACCGCTGGTGTGTACAGAGGCAAGTGTGTGGTATTGTATGAGATGACACTCCTGAAAATATAAGTTTTGCAGTATGAAGGAAAACTTCCACTCTTGATAAAAACGAACATCTTGGTCTTGAGCAAACATGTCTAATAGGTAGTCCAAACCGCCCGTTATTTCTCTCGCCACAGCACAAGTCACAGATTTCGTTCATTTTTGGTCATGTTCACCTTACCTCTCCGCTATACATAGTAGTACGTATCATAATATGGCTTATATCATTGGAAAGCTTTCCAAACGTGTGTTGTGATAGGAAATGCGTAATACAATGTGCTCTCATACTCATAGTAAACAAAGGTTGTCAGATGGGAAAGCCAGTAGCGAACCAGCTCGCCAGACACCCCTCTCTCTTTCTTCGATAGTCAGCTCTGATTGGCTGGATCAAATCGTGCTAAAAATAAACTTTACACTGATACCCATCACTTCCACCGATGTCAAAGTTAAGAGCTCATCTGAGGCTTTTAAAGTTTTTAAATGCTCCAGAGAGCAACTTGCATTAAAAACCCAGAAAATATCAGCCCACCACTAGAAAGCTTATTAAATTTTGTATTAGAAGCCACTAGTGTCATTAAATTTCGACTTTCCGAGTAAACACGCAAGTGCTTTGTTTAACGCTTCTTAACTTGATCTAGTAAGTGGCAGTGATTGATTTGCTCAGCTCGGGACGTATGTGTGTCGTCAATTCAGTGTGTAGACAAATTATGCCGTTTTGCATGTTTTCATTTACTACATCAAAAAAAGCAGTCTTCTACAACTAGTTTTCAGAGAGGCGTGAAAAAAATTGAGCTTGTTCTATGTATTCATAACTTCAAGTTTATTAAGAAGTATGAGTTTTGTGAGTGATTGTTTTTGTGAGCTTTAGGAGCGTAGGCCCAAAAATTAAAACATTCATAACTTCGTTTAAAATTGTCCTAGGGAAATGATTGTGGAATCAAATTTCTCGGAAAACAAAGTTCTTTCCAGTGATAGTAATTGCTTTTTCATTGCCTACATTTGAGATTTTGGTTTGGACTACCTATTTCTAGATAAGATGGCATGGGAAGGAGTATTCTAAGACCTCCACACAGACACTTACAGTAAATACACATTCAAACATATTCTTTTACATTTTCTCCATTTGTGACAAATGGTGAGGATATAATTCCAGTTGTAATAGCCTGACAAGTGCAAACGGGGAAACCTTGAACCAAAACAATGATGATGAAAAAACTCAAAGAATTTCCCACCAAAGCAAAGATTTATGCTTTACAGGGCATGTTTTCCAAATAATTTTGAAAAGCTCTAGGCGCAAGAAAAACTATCGTAGAATATCCATGTGGCTGTTTACAAATTAAAAAAGGATAATACGCCAGGGAGGATAAGAGCATAATGAACGCAAAAAGATAGATACTAGATATATTTATGTACACAGGACAATTAAAATGATCTAAAGCTTAAAAGACTTTTAAGCCGATAAACAATGAAGTTTATAAGATTACATCCTTACATTCATATACATACAAGGTATCTATAAGCAAGTACTTACTTGAAGGTATTGAAGATGAGAGAAGCTCTGTCATAATTGTAACCACAATTTAAGATACCATTGGCAACCAGAGCAGCATCAGCAAAAGAAGGGGGTTTCTTTCCATAGTCATTAAAACTAATGAATATATTCTGGGAAAGGGCCCTGTGAAAAATGAAAGAATGTTAAATAATGAATAACGGATGAAATCCTCGCCACTCTAAAGATAACAGATGAATTTATGCTATCAAAAGCATCATTACTACATTTAAAGGGTCTAGCAACAGCCATTTCTGACCAGTTCTGCATGTCAGACATGTAATAAAGGAATAATTCTCTCCATGGACCCTTTCAATACCAGAAAAACAGCATTTCAATGATTGAAATATGAAATCTTATTTATGCAACTATGATGTATTCTTAAAATAAGTACAGTAACAATGTTAATCAACATTTTCTTTTTAATCCATTCAGTCCTCAGAACCGGGCAAAGAGGCATAACTCAATTTGTTATGTATATTTACATACTTTAAAAAAGTCACTAAAAATTCCAATTTTAACCAAATTCAATGACGTTTCGTTTTTACAAATGGCAAGTAAAACAGAAATATCCATTTATATACAGAATAGTGATTTGCAATGTCTTTTACTTTCCTCCATACAAAAACAAATCCAAGTAAGGAAGGACTCGGAATTACAATGTACTTAGTGAAAGTTTGTGCAGGTAAATATGATGCTTATTGAAGACAAATGAAAAAGTTTCAGGAATAAAACAAGAAAAATAAGGGTGTTTTCGAGGAGTTCAGGTTCATTTCAGGTGAAAAAGGACCATGTCTCTGAATAAATTCAATCATTAGTATTTCACATAACTCGTCACTATAAAGTAAATCAGTATCTGGAAAAAGACCTGCATTAGGTCTTTGTTGTATTGAATCTAAATAATCACTTTTAAGTTCTTGCAATAATTCTTCACCAACATTATTCTTCATCATTCGCATCAATTTCTCCATCCACCTTTTTCATCAGTTAGACATTGCCAATAAGTGAGTTTAAGTAACCAAAAGCCATAATTAACTGTCAACTTTGTTTGATTGAAATTTACCCAGTCCGCCATTGCAGTGATCTCATGGTGAATTAAGAGGAAACAGCAAGATGAAAGATATAAGTGACAGAAGGAAAGGAAAGAAGTAGGACCTACCAGCAGTAGCCGTTGACTGTTTACATGAAAAGACTTACGTAGGATAAAAATGACTGATGCTTTAAAAATTATATAAGCCTTAGTTTATTCTTCTAAATTAGAAGCTTTCCATTTCTTAGAAACGAAAGCACTAAGTATAAACTTTCCACTGAAGAGTTTCTCTCCCTTAGGGATCATATAAAAATACAGATCTAATACAATCAGCCATGGCCAATATGGTAGTAGACCAATATGGCTACGACTAGATCAGTACTGAATGGGTTAAGCAACAAATTTTAGATCAACAATAAACATTCTAACGATCTACATTACAGGCAAACACAACAATAATGCACGCCATCGACTGAAAATGACACTATTTAGCACTATCGGGTCATTGATGAGTTGCCACTGAGACTAACCTTTGAAAAATAGCTTTTGCCTTGTCACCAACCACAATAATCTTGGTTTCGACGCTGTCTCCTTCCTCTTCAATCATAGCCCTTATATGCTTTACAACAGCTGAGTGGATGCCACCACAAAGACCACGATCTGAAGACATTGCCACAACCAGATGGTTTGGCTTGGTTGCATCCTGAGTAAGTTCAGTCTTTTCATAGAAAGCTGCAAGTGAAAGATGGAAGCCAATAAGACAATTTCATCATGACTCGGGAAAGAAAAATATTTTTTCTTCTCTAAACTACACTACTAAATCAAGTTAGGGATACAAAGGAACCATGAAGAGATTGAGTTGAACGAACGCATCCATTTAGACAACTCCTTCATGCTCTGTCTCTCTCTCCATCTCTGTTTCTCTCAGTGTCATTCTCTGACTGTGTCTCTCTTAGTAAAGATTAAAAACAATTTTTTCCCTCCAGTCAACGTACACATGGAATTTGTCACAGACAGTTTAACACAACAAGTTTTTTAAATCTCCTTTCAAAATATAAATCAAATACAAGAGTGACATAATCCATAGCCTAAACACACCCACAAATACTTACTCAGTCTACCGAGAAGAGAATGAGGTTTGGAAGGCTTTTTCTATACCTTGATTAAACTCTGCCAATTATAAATCTTCCTCTGTTTTACTTTTAACCACCACCACCCCCCACCACAGTCTCTCTCTTTCTTTCTCAGGATCAAAAACTCAAAACTAAATCTAGAGCTGTTAATTGACTGCAACGTAACACATCTACCCACCTCCTCCCCTAGTAAAAATCTCCATGATATGGCAACCACCCCCTCTTTCTTTCTTCTTCAATAAAACCGAATCCAGATCTAGATCTGAATCTAGTATTACTGTATACTGTAGTATATGATTGCCTTCTTCCCTGTTCTACCCTTTCCCACCCATGTCTACACTGTAGTGGAAGACATTCGTTATTTCTCGTTCTCTTCCGATACCGTATGTCATACTCAGTCACCTCTTATTTTGCCATCATATGTTTTCACATCGACTTTCTTCACGCTCTCCCCTTCCCCACCTCTTTTCTGCTATCAGGCCGTGCGTGCATGATCTCTCTTCGATCGTCCAACCTCCTCTATCCTTACTAAACACTTGCATTTGCCTTTAGGTCATCCGTAAACTCCCGACTCTCCATATATACTCTCTCTAATACTAATACACACATATGCGATTAGTCGCATTAAGCACACACAAACATTCTCTGTCTAGCCTTCTTACACACACACACACGTGCGATCGGACTTAAAATATGCACATTGTCCTCTTGTCTCTCTCCCTTTGACACGAATCATACAATAACGCGCGCAATCGGCTTTTTAACACACACATCATTCTTAATCTCTCTAGAGGAAAAGTTAAATTGAAGAAAGGAGGCTGGGCCGTAGATAAGCAGTTCATGGTATTGTATAGGCTCTAAAACTAAAGAAAGCTTTGTGTCGAAATCCAATACTAATTCCCCGGGCAAACTTTACAATTTTAAAGAAGGTATCGGAATCATTTTGTTTTAACATGAAAGAATCGCCAAACAGCAAAGCATGCATGACCGGAAATGGATGACAAAATGATCATTCACCGTCGCAGTGCCGATAATTGTCCATGTCTACTTCGATTTCCTTGATTTTCCTCATGTTCGTCTTCAATACATCATTTCCCCTGGTATTTTCTCGACCAGGAAACATTTTTTTGTTTTCAAGGATTTCCCTGATGCATGGAAACCCTGTTTTTTACTACCTGAGCGCCATTCCCTACTTGTTTTCCTACCCAAGCCATCAATTTCCGACCACTTCAGACCTGAGTATGAAAAATCTGACATATTTCCGACCTTGCTGGACACCCTGACACTGAATATACGGAACAATGCCGTCCAGGCAACGACTGCAGTTGTATTACAAAAAAATCGGGATGGGCCAACGGAAAATCGGATATTTTCGCTTAAATCGGGACAAACAACAGGTCTGGTATGTGCATCAAATGAGGAGTAAAACCTGCGACAGATTAGCACCGCGTACTGGAGACAATGCACATACCCTACCCACGTCACAATACAGAAATCAGCTGTGTTCTTACTCCATGGGCTATATATAATGTATTTGAAGGAACTTAAAACGGAGACATACTTTCATGAAATCTTCATAAAATAGACAACCAACAGCTGTGTGATGCTATGAAGAAAACAACTTTGTGAAAATTTTACCTTTAGCTCCAATACCATAAGTTCTGGCTAGTTTCAAATCCCTTTCTGCTCTGGCATACTTTGCAGCTGAGACCATCTTCATGGATTTGGTGATTTTCTGAATATTGGTCACAGACTTCAAGCGAAGACGAACTGTCCAAAAAAAAAAAGTTTCATTAAAGAGTCAATACAAAAAAAGTGGAAACACAATTATATGCCATCGCTGGGGTGCATTACAACTGAATATTGATAGACAAACAAATAAAGAGTTAAAAAGTTTATCTCTTAGTACTCAAATGAAGCCACAAAAAAAAAGTTACTTAAAAATTAATTTAATTGTTTTCAGCAAAAAATAAAGAGAAGAACAGCAAAAAACACAATCTCTTTGAATTTTGTCTTCAACTCAATCTTAGAAAAAGTTTGAAATATAAACAGACAAGATTTGAAAAAGAGAGTGGAAAACAACTTACTCTCTTTTAGAGTTGCCATACCACGAACCTGTGCCTGGCCACTGAAAATAAAAATGGTAGAACATTTTGCACTAAGGCCAGGAAGGTCAAATATGTATCATGTCACAATGAAAAAAAGAAAAGCATTCCTATATATTCAAAATCATCAAGGCTAATATAAAAAAATATTTTCAATTCCACAAAAGCATAACATGGGTTCATTAATAAACTCAAAAAGATAATATAAAAGTCATGCTCAATCAGATCATATCACAGGAATCTACCAGTTCCAACTTACAAGTCTAAGTAAAAATACAGTAGTAGCCATCTAAGAACACATCCCTTTGGAGATAAAAAAAACATTATCAATCTAAAGCAGAGCTGGGAATAACCTCTGAAAAAACCCACTATGAGTTATATACAAAGACTTGTACAAGAAATATGAAGAAAAGAGCCCCAGTCCCAAAACTACTTAAAAATACAATGTAATCAGAAATGCCAATTTTAGAAAAAATCAAACTTCCCAAGAGGGTTCCGTGTTCCTGTAGTAGACTGATGACTTGTTTGGGTAACTATCTATGATTATTTTTCAGACAAATCAACCCATTATTGGCTTGTAGTCAATTCTTGACTTGACTTAATTGCATAGGACGTGATGCCCCTTGCGACCCAATTACATGCAGACTTCCTCCATTGTTCTTTGGATAGTGCCCTTTTCTCCGCTGTGAGGAACAGAATACTGCACTGCTCCCTGATGTTATCGGACCATCTTTGGGGTGGGCATCCTCTTGGTCTTTCTTTATCTTCCTTGTTCTCTTTATGTCTCCTTTCTCTTTTATTTACCTTTCTATCCCTCCCTCCTCTCTCATCGTCTCTCTTATGGCAGTTGTATTTCGTTTTCTTCTTTTCTTTGTTTATTGTTGTTATGAGGCTTGCTCTGTTGATGAACATTGCTCGATGGGTCATTACACCAATGGCTCTATTAGCATTAGAAAATGAGAGAGAAGGAGAGAGAGAGAGATGAGGTAACATAAAGAGCGGGAGGTGGGGGCATGTGGCTGCATGGTCAGGCTTTACTCCAGTAATTCAATAATAGCGTGGTTGGCTATGTCGAATTTTATGTAGTAGAGTTCCAATGAACAACATCACTATGGCAGGTTTCACAAAAATGGGACCAAATGATAACTGGAACTCTTCAATTAATCTTTCTCAAAGTCCAATTGATGAATCTTCTTAACATTTGGTCCATGTTGAGCTTTGACATCGCGGATATAAAAAAACATTCTTTCTTTCTTTCTTTATCAGCTCCCATTCTACCTTCCGGTGTATGGGTTTTAGATGCCTGAAATGATCTTTCTCCAGGCCGCCCTGTCCTGACAGTTTCTGTTTCCTTCCGTGACAGCTAAATTTCTTTGCGTTAATGCCTCTTTTATATCTTCTTCCCACTTTCTCTGAGGTCTGCCTTTTGGTCTTTTACCGTCAGTTTTAGCACTCTATACTGCTTTTGCTATTGTCATTCATTCTGTTAACATGCCCAAACCATCTCAGTTGATTCATTTCTATCTTAGTTTTTATGCTATCTGCTTTGGTTTGTTGTGTTTCTGATTTGGTCTCTTTCAGTTTTCCCTACTACTCTACTTAGATATTTCATTTCGGCTGCCTGCACTCTACTGTATTCCCTACTGTCTAAGGTCCAGGTTTCACTGCCAGAGAGGAGAGTAGGACAATAAACTGTATTGTATACTGCCATTTTGGTTTTTGTTGACAATTATTGTTTACTTACAAATGCCTTTCCTAGATGATTATATATTGCACTTACCTTTTGGATTCTCTGGCTGATTTCTTCTCTTAGTTTTCCCCCTGAGTTAATCATTACTCCTAAGTAATTGTAGCTTTGAAGTTGTTCTAAATTCTCTCTGCCTAATTTAAGATTTTGTGTTTTAGCTTCCCTAGTTACTAGCATT
This sequence comes from Doris montereyensis, assembly GCA_037039925.1. Lineage (NCBI taxonomy): Eukaryota > Metazoa > Mollusca > Gastropoda > Nudibranchia > Dorididae > Doris > Doris montereyensis. The sequence goes on from JAXRKP010000405.1 coordinate 41,846, forward strand.
GTTTTGGTTTTCTTTGCATTTACTCTCATTCATCTTTTATTTAGTTCATTGTTCATAATGTTGATATTTGACTGGAGGTCCCTTTCTGATTTTCCAAACAGAACTAAATCATCAGCAAATGAAAGCATTGATACATTTACTGGTTTGAGCTTCCACATACCTACATTCATTTTCTTCATGTTTGAGGATGCATTTGCGACTGAATCCATAAATGTGATAAACAAAAGAGGACTTAGGATACAACCCTGTCTTACTCCTATATCTACATCAAATTCTTCAGATACATTTCCAGCTACTCTCACTGCACTTGTTGGTTTATTGTAAAAACTTTGGATGGCTTCTATTAAATTTTGCTCTACGTTGTGTTATTTTAAGGAATGCCATAGTTTGCCCCTCCTCAGTGTCACATGCCTTTTGTAAGTCAATAAAACACGGGTGCAAGTCAATTTTTCTCTCAAAGAATTTTTCTATTATTTGTCTAATTGTACATATATGTGATCTTGTACACTTCTTCCTGGTCTAAATCCACTCTGATGTTCTTCAATCTGATCCTCTACTCTTTTCCTTAGTCTCATTTCCAGAATCTTGGCATACACTTTTCCTGGTACACTTAGTAGTGATATCCCTCTATAGTTTGAGCATTCCATGGTTGATCCATATAAAAAACATAATATGTGAACTTTGCTTTCAATTTGTGTGTTTTGTGAATGTTTTTGGGCACGAACATCAGCAATTGAGACTGATTTCATTTTCCTCTTCTTAATAAGTCCCTTTTCATCTTAAGGTAGGTGAGGTCAACGACCTTTTAATCTGTTTCCTTTAATTCCATGTGAAAGAGAATTGTTCAAAGAAAATTTGACGAGGTCTAATTTTTTTATCTTTTGCAGTGATCACGTGAAGCAGGTTTCAGATTTTCATTATTGTGTAAAGACATAAAAAAAATCATAGGGGGGACATACAGGAGGAAAAAGAACTAGTCGTCAAAAGCGCTTTTTTTCGGTGAGGGTTTTGTTGCTGGTGCCTTTCTTTCTCCCTCTCTCTCTATTGGCAAATATCGGCCTAGACGTATCGCAACCTCACTCGTTATATATGTCATGAAGTTTACCATACCAGTTTCAGCAGAATGGTACACACAATAAACCCATAACACGTAATAAGGATAGTACAAAGGCGTACAATCACAGAATTCTTTTTTTTTAAAAGGACAAAAAAATCGTTTTTCATCCATCCACACGATACGGAATGGGCAAGTCATCTGATCAACAGTAAGGCACCAGCCGTGGACTCCATGCCCGAGGTGTCGGGAAACACAAACACAGACTTCACATCTTATTGAGAACTAGGGAAAAGTCAGGGAACTCTCCAAATCAGATGCCCAAGCGCTATGTCACTAAATAAACACCAGGGAAACCCGGTCGACGGACCCGTGCAGTTCGCGTAACATTACGTCACTGGCATTGGACCTAAATTTTCAGTTATGTCCCTTGATTGAAAAACAGGACTTTAACCCAAAGCATCCCAGGCTCACCAGCCTAAAATTCACCCAAGCATCCCAGGAAGGGGAAATAACTCTTGCACACAAAATTACCAAAATCATTCAAACACATTTTAAAACATATTCCACAGCTCAAAATCAATAGAAAAAAATTCACAAGGAAGAAGAATAAACAACCTTTCAGAAAGAAAAAAATTCTAATGAAAACTATGACAAGTTACCGTAAAAAAAATATCCAAAGTTGAAAATTGCGAATTTTGGTGATGATTTTTCACATTTCACTCATCACAAGATGACAAAAATTAAATTTTCTATAACAATTTGTGAAATTTAACATAGCATTGTCCTTCACAAAGATGTACTGCACAAATACCACAGCAATAGACAGTTTCAGGGGTACGGCCTTTAGGGGTTTTCCTCTTTGTCGACTGAACATTGATAACACCGTTTTTTCCTGCCTTCGAGACGGCTACTCTTGTGGATGACACCACTGTTCACAGACCTGCCAATGGCTGGCATGTTTGGCTGTTGCCTTGTAGTGGTCGTTGATGACCGCAGGAGAAGGCTTTTCATCACGCTGAGGCGGAAAGTCAGATGCTTTGCAGCGGCCGATCCTCTTTTTGCATTTGGCACAGCTGACTTGAGGAGCAGGAACGAATTGATCAGTGCACTTTGGACTAAAAACCAAAACATATGTCGCCACCACCTCTTACTTGCCCTGCCGACTTGGTATGAGGCACGATATTGGTCGGCAAGATCAACACCGCCCATGTGAATATTGTATTCAGCGACGGGTGTTGGAATTTCGGCGTCGACGACGCCAGACTTCATCTTCCGATGAACCATTGTTGTGGTGGGGTTTGAGCTTGTTGAGAGCAAATTGACTTCTCTCTTGTCAACCCATTTCGTTGCCACAAGATTTCCCTTCTGTTTCACTGTCAGGGTTCCCTTCTTGTCTTTGCTTTTACTGTGAGGCCAGCCTTGTCTGTTTTTACGAATTGTTCCACAGCAGTATGTTTTGTTCTGAAGAAGGGTTTCTGCGAAGTTTTAACGACGAAAAAAAATTGTCAAAATAAATAATGTGAAATTTATTTAAATAGTCACACCCCACATTCATGACAACATGATGTCCAAGTCCATTAGAAATCTGTTCATTAGTTTTTCCACAGTACACAGAAAAATTTAGCAAATATCCAGTCTTGGATTCAGCCGCGCACCAAACTTTTATCCCGTATGGATGGGGTTTACTAGGGATGTACTGTTTGAAGTGAAGCCTCCCGTTGAAAGCCACCATGGCTTCATCAATGGAAATTGCCCGGGATGGCTTGTACAGCTGTTTGCTCCTAGCACGAATCATGTCCAACACAGGGCGAACTTTGAACAAAGGGTCATAGCCCTCACTGCCACGTTGAATTTGCTGGGTGTTGTCGTTCATGTGCAGGTAACGATTTATCGACGTGAACCGTGCTCGTGTCATCACGTCGGCGACGGCATCCACCGAAGCATCTTGTCAGAAGACCAGTACATCCTGAATTCAGGCATGTCATGTATTCCAAACATAATGTTTATGTACAGAAATTTGCGAATGTCGTCCACAGTCACTGGTTTCCAGTCCTTGTCTATCTTATTAGTCTCCTCTGTCTCTGCTCTGCATATTTGTTTGTCTCTTCTACTATCAATTCATAGAGACTTGGTTGAAAAAACAACTCAAAAACATCAATAGGCTCTGTTTCTTCTGATAAATCCACAACAGCACCCGAATATTCATCAAAATTATGGACGAAAATATCGAAGATTTTCACTCCACCCATCATTCTGAGTCCCTTCACCACTGGCAGGTCCCCAGGTCTAATATCGGACCAGATTATTGACACAGATTCACTCACCCATCATTCTGAGGATCACCTTCATCAATATCAGATTCATCTAAATTCGGGACCTGAGTCACTTTCATAACCATTTTCAACAATACCATCATCATTTTCATCCAAAATCGATCAACATCAATATCAGATTCAAATCACCTGAGTCATTCAAGAACTCATCATTTATCTGAGTCACTTTCATAACCATTTTCAACAATACCATCATCATTTTCGCACTTTCGATCAAAGAATTCAAGAACTGAAAAGCCATGGTGATAACAAAAATAGCGGCGTTTTCTAAAAAATCGTAGAAAAAGACTATGCGACCGATTGCAGTTCTGTAAGCGGTTACTTTGACTATGACTTCTTCTCTACTTCCGGAAGGCAATAAAATGACAGGAAATAGCATGGTTTATATGGTAGAAGAGTTTCACTATAGTGACGTTCACCCGGTTCCAACCGGCCGCATCGGGACGACGCCTCGCCGTGTGTTTTCATCGGTCGCGATCGGGGCGCATCGGGATGCTTTGGGTTAAAAAGATAATTTACTCGCCTTACAGTCCTTTGCTATCTCTTAAAGTCATATATCTGAAATCCCCAGCTCCTAAGCTTTAACATGGTATATAATACTTGTAAGAAATATAACATCTACATTTTGATAAAAGAGGGAAATGGGGATGGACCATTTTGTGAAACCTGCCTTATATCTTTATTTCTAAAGGAATCAATTTCATTCTCACATCTAAATAAAATGATGGAACCATAATACTAATACTAGAGGAAATGGCCAACAGCCTCCCGCTAATCCCATGACCAAGTCCAATGTGCATAGGTAACACATTTCCATGATGAAATAAACAGCCCCCCCCCCTCTATTGCTTTCACAAGTGTGTGCCGCCCCAGCTGCTGCAACACTCTATCCCAGACCTAACACCTCTCCTCAGCTACATGCTTCCCATGCTTTTGAAAACTCCCTCCCTACCCTATGTCCATAACTAGTATCACCCTCTCTCCTCATTTACAATGACATGAGTGATCATCGTTTTGTATTCTTGGCTGTTTCCTTCCTACAGTTCAATAGTAATCCACCTCCTCCCAAACAGCCCCCACCCCTTATGCAATCCAGTGGTTTTTCACATCTTCCCCTCACTTCTGGATGTAAGTCTCCCTCCTTAGTCCTTTCTATACAGTAGGAAGATAGACCGCCCTTCCTCTTGTCCAGATACCACATATCATCATGACTACGTGAAATGGACCTGTTTGAGAGAGTTCCTTTGTTACTGGTCGCTGAACTCAGATGAAAGCTTAATTTTCCCTGTACTTTCAACACTCTAATCCCTTCATTCCTTATGTGAAAAAGAGGTGGAGATATATTTTGACGTATGTGACGTTTGACAACATAACCATCAACACAATGCTCCCCTTGATTGGTCAACCCTGAACATGGTTTCTTTCTATTGACTGAAGGTCACGCCCTCCATCCAGGCTGACCTTACGTGTGCAATGTGATTGACCACTGAGATCTTTTATTTATATCAATCACTATTTCTTGCTTGTGGGTGGCGCTTCTTACTTAAGTTATTGACATCTGTCCAGAAGTTGAGTCGGTCATACGAAGACAAGAGTCTTAGTTTTGTACACTTTGCAGAGGGTCCACAGCCTGCATTTGAGATATAGCTCCTGTGTGTTGTTGTATCTCTTTATTAGAATATATATTTGAGTGTGTGTTAGCCTCGGAAATGAGCTTTCACTTTTACCCCTTTAGAATAATAGACTTTCTCTGTTTGGCGTGCCGTGGGTTGATCAGCGTAATTGGTCAGAATAGAGGCATTCCCAAAACCGTCTTTGAGTGAGCTGCAGTGCAGTTATACGGGACCCACCACTAACGCTTAGTCTTGCTGGAAGGCTGGGAGTCATGCAAATATACAGGACCCGCCTGGAAAGGGATAAAGTCTCTCACAGTGTCAGATATTGGCTGAAATTACGTGATCTCTCTCATACTCATACTGCTACAACTGAAACCATCCTCTCTTCTCTACCCCAACCTTTTTCATCCCAGTTATGTTCCTTAAATGTGCCCACGAAAGAAAATCTGTGAGAGAACACTTAATTGAAAAGGGCAAAAATCATTAAAAATTAGTTTTTGGAAAGGGTTAAAGTCTCTCACAGTGTCAAATATTGGCTGAAATTACGTGATCTCTCTCATACTCATACTGCTACAACTGAAACCCTCCTCTCTTCTCTACCCCAACCTTTTTCATCCCAGTTATGTTCCTTAAATGTGCCCAAGAAAGAAAAATCTGTGAGAGGACACTTAATTGAAAAGGGCAAAAATCATTAAAAATTAGTTAAAAACAGCTCTTTTAACTAGAGTGGTAGATCTAGATTATATTGTCAACACGCATGGCTATAACATCAGAGCAGCTGATCAGCTCTGTTAAATATGCCTGTTAAATGTTCTCTTTATTGTCAATCTTGCAATTAATGTGACCTTTTTTAGATCTAGATCTTCCCACACCGTAGGATAATTTTTATTGACACAAATAGGTTCTTTGCTTCACATGAGAACTACTGCCTGTCCTTAGGTCTCTACATCTAGATTTTTGATCAAGTTGACCAGCCAGTTGACTCACTACTCTAGATCTAGATTCCTAGATCTTGAATCTAGATCTATATTTGACTCCTTCTCTTTTATCTTTATTGTTGAAATTGAATGAAACTGACAAAACAAAGGGGGAAAACGTATCCGATAAAGGTAGAAAGTAGAACCTACTACTACTAGAGATCTAGCTCTAAGAACCAAACATCAAAGTCAAACACTTGGCCTCAGTAGGTTGGGGGAATTGTGTGAATAAGTTTGGTTCTATTTATAAGCAGAATCATTTGTTTTAACTATAGGCGAAACATTGTAATCTGACAACTTCATCAAACAACTCATGCATTTCAATGTAAGGCAAAAATGTTCAAAGAAAATATACCATTGTGGCACAAGCAGTGGAACTGTCCTTGACAATATCGCCTCCATGTTGCTTGCTCGTCGGTCAGAGGGGAGAGAAGCCGGTGAAGAGAATACACGTATCCGTAAATACCGAAGAACACCGGAGAGTTCGAAATACACAGTCAGCTACTGTTCTTGCAACATAATGTCAGATCCCTATTATAAAATCGATTTCTATTGTTATCATTATGCATAAAGTACATGTAATGGCATGTATTTTTCATATAACAATAAGTATTATATCTTAGAGTTATTAATAAATTCACCTAGATCACCCAGTTAAGTGGGTAAGCTGTGTTCTCACTGTGGGGTTTTGAAACAAATATCATCGATGTAAAACGATATTATTTTAGTCAATATAAATTCTTAAATATTACCAGACCATATAAACTAGTAAATATGACCTTTGCTATTACGTTTTAAAGTTCTTTGAGAGAGAAAACCGAAATGTTTTCTTTAAAAATAATGACGATCTCAATTTCAATGAAATATCCATTGTTCTCCTTCAACCAAGCATGTAAACGTAGCCTTAGTTCGATCATAGCGTAATATATTATGTACCTCTGTTTTATATTGCCCTGTGAAGCTATATCAAATTGGACAAAAATGATTGATGGACAGACAGACGAAGGAGGCGTATCCCGAAAATGTCGCTGTTCTGTTTTGTTCCTCTTTCTTAGATTTTTTCATTACTTTCTATATCTATCAATGTCCTTTTTTATAGGCAGACAGATATACGGACAGACGGATGATGGACAGACCGACTGTCTAATAGATAGGTAGACAGACAATCAGAAATGTCCTTGAACTTCATGATGATAACTGACGAACTCAACTGCTAAACACTACTATCAGCATGCCTGTTGAAAGGATTTCGAATTTTTATCGTAAATTAATAGGTCAAATTTTGTTTTTAAAATATCCAGTAGGCCTACTGCATGTATTGATCAACAGCTTCTTTCAACCTAAATAAACACTCGAGTAAATGGTAGTCCACAAAATTACTATGAACTTCAGTTTTTATCCTCATATAAATGTTTTAGTATTCTACTGACTATGCTTACATCTCATCACTGTTGAAGAAAAATAAATTATCCTACGTTGAAAGAAATATGTTTTTATTATGTCGCAACATTTGTTGGGTTGGGTTTATTTCCTGTGCGAAGTCGTGAAACAGCATGCGACACAGAGAGAGAGAGAGAGAGAGAGAGAGAGAGAGAGAGAGAGAGAGAGAGAGAGAGAGAGGGGGAGAGAGAGAGAGACAGACAGACAGAGACAGAGAGAAACAGAGAGAGAGAGAGAGAGAGAGAGAGAGAGAGAGAGAGAGAGAGAGAGAGAGAGAGAAAGAGAGAGAGATGATGATGATGATGAGGAGGGGTGGATAACGGAAGAGAGTGAGATAGACAAACATACAGACGCAGAAAGAGAGAGAAAGAGAGTCAGACAGACAGAAGGAGACAGACAGACAGACGCCAAGAGAGAGTCAGACAGACGTAGGGAGACAGACAGGCTGACAGAGAGACAGACAGACAGACATAGATAGAGAGAGGAGGAAGGAGGTAGATAAGAGAGAGAGAGAGAGAGAGAGAGAGAGAGAGAGAGAGAGAGAGAGAGAGAGAGAGAGAGAGAGAGAGAGAGAGAGAGAGAGAGAGAGAGAGAGAGAGAGAGAGAGAGAGAGAGAGAGAGAGAGAGAGAGAGAGAGAGAGAGAGAGAGAGAGAGATACATAATAATATAACAGTAGAGAAGCCTTTATAAAGTATTGTTGTCATTATTTCCAACCGTGTTGGGAATACTGA
>JAXRKP010000405.1:65000-80000 GCA_037039925.1 Doris montereyensis
TATCCATCTCTATCTCTTTCTATCTTTCTCCCCTCTCTCTCTCCCTCCCTCCCCCTCTCTCTCTTTCCCTATCTCCCTCGCTCTCGCTCTCTCTCTCTCTCTCTCTCTCTCTCTCTCTCTCTCTCTCTCTCTCTCTCTCTCTCTCTCTCTCTCTCTCTCTCTCTCTCTCTCTCTCTCTCTCTATAGATATATATATATATATATATATATATATATATATATATGAATATATATATATATATATATATATATATATATATATAACAAATATATATATAGATAGATATATATATAGATAGATAGATATAGTCTCAGTCAGTTAGTTTAGGTGCAACATGGAAAGGGACCACTATAAAACGTAAAATAATTGTATGGACCTAGATCTATGTAATATGACTTCGACTCAAACCTACAGCATATTGAATTATTATTATTTTTCCTCTTTCATTTCCACTACGGCTTATTATTATCTGATCAAAGGTGGCAGTTTTGAATGCATTAGGGGGGAGAAAGGAGGGCAGATGTTGGGGGGAGGGGGGACATAACGTAAGGCAAAAAGTCGATACATGTAGGGCTATATATCTTATAATATATCTTATCACATGAGGAGATGGGATGGTTAGTGGGGGCTGCAGGTAAGTCCTACTTCTTTGCATTCATTTTCACTCCTTCACCTGGCAATTGATTCACCGTGAGATCACCACATTTATAAGGGACCTATTTTTCCTTCACTTAATCCCCCCCTCCCTGTCCAGGTAGGTGGATCGATCGACAATCCGTCCATCGGACAGATCAAAACACTCCGTTGCACGTTAATAAAGATCCCTTGGCTGTTTACAGGGCAGTCTGAGCCTGTGTGGTATTCTCACCTCTGACACAAATTCCCTGCCGAGTAAGGGAAATTCGGAATGAGAGATTAGATCTAATATGATAATTAGGCCCTATTATTTTATGATTACAAGTCAAAACTACTAGATCTAGATCTAGTTTCCTTCAATCTCAATGAAACCATACGCACAAAATCCACCTACCAGTAAAATTACCAACATAAGACAATGTAGGCTTCGTGAGCTTGAAATAGATCTAGATCTAGATCTAGATCTAATCTCTTGATACATGTAAACCGACTTTCAAAATCGCAGGTTTCGTTACACTCCTCCTGGTTCACAGGAGTTAAAACATGTAAAAGCAGCATAATGCCTTGGCATTTTTCGAATGAGCTCAACCCAAAGCGAAACAATAATATCAGTCAACGTAGAACAAAATGTAACTTTTCTTTCAGGCCTGTACCTACAGTACACGCCACGCATCGGCCTTGCCAACCGATGTAAACGTGTCCGCAATGGCCGATGCATATACCCAAGGCCGTCTATATAGACGGCTAGACGGCCTTGATATGCCCCGTCGATATACCCCATTCACTACACCTCCAAAATGGAACAAAGCCAGGGCCGACGTTGTGTTCATTGGGAAAGACACTTAACACGCATTTCCCCCACTCTACCCAGGTGCAAATAGGGTACTAGCTTGGGAGTAAAAACCTGCGTCAGACTAGCGTCCTGGCCAGGAGGGATTGTTGTCACTTGTTCCGTTTTTACGCTATAGAAACCGGGATAAGCTGCGGCTCTATAGGCTTTTAAGGGCCTTGAAAGAACTTTACGTTACTGCTTTAGAAATAGGATTCGATCTAAAAGTAAATGATTTTTCATGTGTTATTCAAGTAGGAACATTTAGGAAACGATTCAAAGCTATTACTTTTTCTTTAATTCTTTTATCCTAAAAGACACAAAATTTATATATTGTTGTTTGCAAGTTGCATGCTTTTGTATAGGGGTGGTGTCATTAAGTACGCCGCAAAAACACAAAAAACTACATGTATCAAACTGAATTTTTAGAAATTTTGCGTAGATTGCTTTTAAATTGTCTTTGTGCACAATTTATCAAATTTTCATGAAAATCTGACGTCTCCATAGTCAGGGCGATCTATATTTGATGATCTAACCCAAAGTAAAGTTCATTCAAGGCGGTAACGGCCCATATAGCCCTAGCGTATCCCACTTTCTATAGCGTGGAGTGGAACAAGTGATAATAATCACCTCCTGGTCAGAACGCTAGTCTGATGCAGGTTTTACTTCCAAGCTAGTGCGTATTTCTATTTTGTACATGGGTCGAGTTGGGAAATACGTATTCCCAAGGAACACAGCGTCGGGCCTGGCTTTGCCAGGATTCGAACCTGAGGCCTCATGATCCCGTCCGGCAGCCTAAATATGTGGCCACCAACGACATTATATATCTAATCTAGGTGTACTATGTTTATTAGATCTACGTCTTATCGTATCTTGACCTAAATATCTAGACAAAGATTTAGACTGGTTCTAGATCTGAATGTATCTAGATCTAGATCATTTTTTAAAAAAATTTAAATCTATAAAGATCTAGATATTGATCTACAATTGTTTCTAGATTAGACTCAAAATCTCACTCAACTAATTGTCAACAGAATATTGAAACTCTAATGGGCCGTTCAATGGATGGTGAATTAGTAAAGCTCGATTGTATAGAAACAATTCAAACATAGATCAGAACGGTTTGGACATTTTCTGACGGAGCCAGTCTTTATTTAAAACCATTTCAATTTGTATAGATACTGTTCCATTAAAAGGAATTATTATTTGGGTGACATATCACCTTCATAACTAAAACCCTCATACTGTCTTTACTGAGGTGGCATGCATTTGGCCAGAAAATACCCGAACAATTTTGATCTATGTTTCTATGCAATCGAGCTTTAATGATGCACCACCATTTGAACAGCCCTTTATATTAATGCGTTCATTTATGCTCACGATCTGCTGCAATTCTTTAATATCCAATTATGTGGAATGAAGTGTTAATGGGCAATAATATTGTCCATATTTCATTGACAGTCGAATTAACTTTTCAAAATGAAGGTTACTGATGTTAACGTTAATAATTACGTATCGTAAGGAGATGATTTTAAAGTGCCACTTTGTTCTTCCCAGACTCTCCACCGTCATATGAGTCCATCTATGGCCGGTTGAAAGTTGCCAGACATGAGACAAGTGGATTGGCGGCCTTTGTGTGTAAGGCACTGAAAATTATCGTGTCAACAGGTTAGTAGAGAGGTTTTCGTATCAGACATTTTGTCTCAAATTAACCTTTTATGTCCATAGCAAGCTATGAATTAACATTGACATTGAATGAATGAGTCAATTAGTGAGACGATTACTTTAGTACTATTTGTACCTCTAGTTTTATCTTTTGTGGTTCGTCGCATTACCTAATCGGTGTAAGATTGGAAAGGAGTGATGGTATAACAGCCTTGACTCACTCCTGTGTTAATACCAAAACTGTAGTCGCTGTTTCCCAACTTACAAATAAAACTGGGAATAAAGACATTTGATTCTACATGAGTTCGATGAAGGATCTCGTACATTTCGAAATTTCTTTTGCCCAGTAAGCTCTTCCTGGGCATGTTATCAAATGAGTTCTCGAAATATATACTTCTTTCTTTAACAATGATTCTACCTTTCGATGTATGGGTTCAGATGCCCGAGATGACCTTTCTCCGAGCAGCCCTGTCCTGACATTTTCTGTTTCCTTCCAAAAGAGTTAAATTTCTATGCTTTAATGCCTCTATTATATCTTCTTCCCACTTTCTCCGAGGTCTGCATTTTGGTCTTTTACTTTGGGCTTTAGCACTGTATACTGATTAAGCTATTCTATCGTCATTCATTCTGTTGACATGCCCAAACCATCTCAATTGATTTATTTCTATCTTAATTTTTATGCCATCTGCTTTGGTTTGATCTCTTATTGTTGTGTTTCTGATTTTGTATCTTTTAGTTTTCCCTACTACTCTTCTTAGATATTTTATTTCAGCTGCTTGTAGTTGTACTCTACTGTATTCCCTACTGTCTAAGGTCCAGGTTTCGCTGCCATAGAGGAGAGTAGGACAATAAACTGTATTGTATACTGCCATTTTAGTTTTTGTTGACAATTCTTGTTTACCTACAAATGCCTTTCCTAGATGGCTATATATTGCACTTGTCTTTTGGATTCTCAGGCTGATTTCGTTTTTTAGTTTTCCCTCTGAGTTAATCATTACTCATAGGTAATTGTAGCTTTGAACTTGTTCTAAATTCTCTCTGCCCAATTTAAGATTTTGTGTTTTAGATTCCCTAGCATTGTTTTGGTTTTCTTTGCATTTACTCTCATTCCTCTTTTATTTCATTCATTATTCACTATGTTGATATTCGACTGGAGATCCCTTTTTGATTTTCCAAATAGAACTAAATCATCAGCAAATAAAAGCATTGCTATATTTACTGGTTTGAGCTTCCACATACCTACATTCATTTTCTTCATTTTTGAGGATGCCTTTGCGACTGAATCCATAAATGTGATAAACAAAAGAGAACTTAGGTTACAACCCTGTCTTACTCCTATATGTACATCAAATTCTTCAGATACATTCCCAGCTACTCTCACTGCACATGTTGGTTTTTTATTGTAAAAACGTTTAATGGCTTCTATTAAATTTTGCTCTATGTTGTGTTCTCTTAAGGAATGCCATAGTTCGTCCCTCCTCAAAGTGTCAAATGCCTTTTCTAAGTGAATAAAACACAGGTGGGTGTCAATGTTTCTCTCCTAGATGGTTATCTATTATCATTGCCTTTGGATTATCTGGCTGATTTATTCTCTTAGTTTTCTCTCTGAGTTAATCATTACTCCTATAACTGTAGCTGTGAACTTGTTCTAAATACTCCCTGCCCAATTTAAGATTTTGTGTTTTAGCTTCCTAGTTACTAGCATTGTTTTGATTTTCTTTGCATTTACTCTCATTCCTCTTTTATTTAGTTCATTTTCATCATGTTGATATTCGACTGAAGGTCACTTTCTGATTTTCCAAATAGAACTAAATCATCAGCAAATAAAAGCATTGATATATTTACTGGTTTGAGCTTACACATACCTATTTTCATTTCCTTCATTTTTCTGAAGATGCCTTTGCGACTGAGTCCATACATGTGATAAACAAAAGAGGACGTAGGATACAACCATGTCTTACTCCTATATCTACATCAAATTCTTCATATATGTTTCCAGCTACTCTCCTCACTGAACAAGTTGATTTATTGTAAAAACGTTTAATGACTTGTATTAAATTTAACTCTACATTGTGTTCTTTTAAGAAATGCCGTAGTTCGTCCCTCCTCACATTGTCAAATGCCTTTTCTAGATCAATAAAACACAGGTGCAGGTCAATGTTTCTCTCAAGAAAGTTTTCTACTATTTGTCTAATTGTAAATATGTGGTCTTTTATACTTCTTCTTGGTCTAAATCCACTCTGATGTTTTTCAATCTGATCCTCTACTCTTTTCCTTAGTTTCATTTCCAGTATCCTGACATACACTTTTCCTGGTATGGTAAGTAGTGATATCCCTCAATAGTATGAGCATTCCATAGTCGATGCTCTCTTCTGTATTGGTACTACCGTTCCCTTTTTCCAGTTGTCTGGCACCTGTTTTGACTTACATGCTTGTTGGCATATTGCATGTAGTAGTTTGTCTGCTTCTTTCGCTTGGTTTTTTATCCTTTCGGATAAACTTGATCTGCTACTGTGTCCTTTTCCTAATATAATTTCCCTCTTCTTATCGCTGTTTGGAATTCTTCCATTGAGTTACCTACATCGTCAGCTGTTTCTTTCTGCATTACTTGTAACTCTTACTAATTGATCTGTACTCTTTGTTTCATATGTTCTGGGGGATTATGTAAAATACTTTCTCCATGTTTCCATGATTTGGCTGTCTCCATTCATTATTTCCCATTTGGCATTCTTAATTTGTCGTATTGGGCATGCTTTGGTCTTTCTCGTGCTCTCCATTGCCCCCCCCCCCCCCCAGAACAGCTTTTGATTTCCTTGATAGCTTTCTTGAAGTCTTTTTCCAAACTCTTCCCATTGTTCCTGATTTGCTTTCCTCATTTCCTCTTTGGCGATAGCTGTTTTACTATCCTATCCTCTGATATCTTTGTTTACGAGTATTTCTTCCAGGCATCCTTTTTTCTTTAATCTTAGTCTTGACATTCTCATTCCCCCATGATGTTCTTTTCCTATCTCCTTTAATTTGTTTCCTATCACAGACCTCTTCAGTACAACTGAGTAGTGTTTCTTTATACATTTGCCACTTTTTTCTATTGTGGTATTATTCAGATCCATCTGTTTTTCACTGATAAATCTTTTTATCCTAGATTGGTACCGGTATATCTGTTTTACTATTGATTTAATTAGTTCTTCTATTTTGAGTTTAGTAGCTTTCTTCTGTTTCCTTTTCTGTTTGTTTTCTTCAGTCAGTAATCTCATTTTGGCAAGCACTAGGTGATGATCACTAAATATTTCTGCTCCTCTGTTTACTCTTGCATCCATTGTACTATAAAAGGAGCTGCTAACAATTATGTAGTCTATCATTGACTTTTCACATATTTGTCTTCATTTACTCTTGTATATTTGTGGATATCTTTATGAGGAAGAAAAGGTGTTGGATATTTTCATGTTATTCTTTTAGGCAAAAATATATTAGTCTCTCTCCATTTGAAGGGGTTGTTGTCTCTCGTTCGTTACCTCGTGACGTTTCTACATTGTTGCCTTCTCTTGGGTTTAAATCTTCTAAAACCATTAGTTCCTGTTTGGGTTTAAGATTCTCTGCAGCTATTTGTAAATCGTTTTCGAAGATAACTTGTTCTTCTTAAGTGGCGTCTTCGTTTGGTCCATAAGCTATTAATAATTTAATTTCTCGTCTTTTTTGTTTAATATTTACCTCTAATAGTCGTGGGCTTATAAATTTCAAACTTTCTAGTAGCTTTTCATGCCTTTTATACATTAGGGGGCAACTCCTGCTCTAGCTCTATCTTTGACATCTACTCCTGAGAAGATTAAGGTATGATTTGGTCCTACATTTTCTATTCCTCGTCTTCTTTTCTCCGCTCAGTGGACAGGTAAGCACCTGTACAGGGATCAGGCGGCCCCCGCCCTCCACGATTCTCCTGCTGCCTTGCAGGCGGGTCTTGATTGACCAAAGGCTAAGGGAGTTAACCCTGACAGAAAATAACAACCTATTGCCTTGCAGGCTGGTTTTGAGCTCTGAAGTGTGATCCATTCTTTATTTTTTCTTCTGTTTGGTTGCAAGACACGCTTCAGTTGCCTTTATGCATTGTAAGCAGCCTTAATGTCTTCCCAATTCGCATTGCTTTGATCTCTACTACTACCATGATATGTCCGCTTTCATGCCGCTCAATCTTTTAAATGGGACATCGGTCATTTGAGCTCCGTGAGAGTACTGAGAGCCCTTGGAGCGGTGACAAAGTCCCTTACGCCCTCATCTGGCTTCAGGGTCGGTTGTGAGTCCTGCAGCTTAATTCTTCAGCGATCGGGTGAGCCCCATTAATTATACTGGGTAAGAAAGGAGCTACCGTATCAATGCCGAAGGTCCATTGGCTCCCTATCAAGAGCAGAAGTAGTGTTGGTCATTAAGGGTTTTATTTAGATAACCCAGCCATTGTTGGGCTGGGCTCCCAGAAACATTATCTTGGTTTAGTGGGCGAGGCAAGCAGGTTACTCAGGGGAGCACCTTAAAACCTCCAACCTTGTAGCTTAATACTTGAAACGTATTATTTAGCTGTAGTGTAAAGGTGTTCCTCAATGTTGGATCTCAAACTCTGGTCTTAATGTTAAAAAAAGCCTATGCTCCGGTTTTCCTCAGTCTAAGTTTTATTTTGGCTAAGACAAGATTGTAGCCACTACCATCACCAGCTCCTCTTTTGAATCTTACATTATTCAGTGATCTTTTCCAAGTATCAATTATTAACAGAATGGACAATCTAATTACGGTCTCGGGAGACTCAGCAGTCCAGGTGCAAAGCGTCGGCCTCTCCACCAAAAGGTGTGGGTCAAAGCCTCGCCAACGATTGAAAATTTTCTTGGGGAATTTCGATTAAAATCTAACCCCCCCCCGCTCCCTAGTCCAGGTAAGTGGATTGACACCTTTTCCCATCGGAGACGGACGTTAAAAGATAAAAAGGAGGTCCCGTGTGCGGATCACAACATTATGTGCACGTTAAAGATCCCCTGGCTGTTGTTAACAGGGCAGTCTGGGCAAAAATGTAGATGTGGGTAAAATCAAATCAAGTAACAAAGAAAAATAGTTACGGTCTCTTCCATGCTGGAAATACTAAGCCATACTTGAGAGTTAGCCTAACTCCTCTCTGCAGTCCCCTTCCCCTCCCCCCCTTCCACCTGCATTGTACCGGCGGTGTACGTGATGATCTCCTTAACACATATTTCCTTATTCGACCCACGGGCAAATGAGTACCAACGACACCCGTAGAGCAAAACTTGAGTCATGTCAAGGAGTCGATGTACAATCACCTGAGTTCCGCTTCATGATATAAATAGAAACCAGGACAAAACTTGGGTTCTATGGGCCGCAAAGGCCGTGGCTAGATCTTATTGTTTCTACTGTTCTTCTTTCCTAGATGATTTTGAATCACCAGAGTTTCTTTTCTTGTTTTGGTTTTAACTCGTCTGCCCGTCAAAATTAATTCCTTTAAACTTTCTTCCAGTTGGCATCACGATCCTCCTGGCAGTCATAATCGCAGTGCCTGTCTCCATGATTGTCATGGGTAAGTCATGTTGCCCGCACGGGGGCTACGGGATCCCTCAGCAGTGAGTGTGCTAGAATGTGCTCAACGTGATGCTTAATGCTAGAGTGTCGCAAGAGGCGACAAATGGCTCAGAAAAACACCCAGTCAAGCACCTGTGTGGACTCTATAAAGTATGACAATCAAAACCGAAAGGAAGCTGGTGGACCGAAGCATCCACCGTCGATCAAGTCTCTCCGAATTGGGTCATGGAACGTACGCACCTTGTATGGGTATGAGGCTGGCAGATCAGCACCCACAGTACAAGAAATGCAGCGATACCGGCTTGATCATTGATATACTTGGTATTAGCGAACCCCACTGGAAACAGTGTGGAGAGAAACGTCAAAGATCAGGGCAGCTGATCGATTTCTTAGGCCATGAAGACAATGGATGACATCGGGATGGAGTTGCTATCATGCTGAGCAAAAAGTGATAAACAAAGCATAGAGATGGAAATCAAATGGCACAAGAATATTTATTATTGACATCATTCTCAACGATGAACAGGCGCATCAATCTAAATAGTATACAGACCTATGCTCCAATAAATGATGCTGACGAAGAAGTAAATTATAATAGAATGCAAAATACAGTAGATAACCTGCCCACAAAAGACTTCAACATCGTCATGGGAGATCTAAATGCCAAGGTAAGTAACAACAATAGCGCGTATGAAGAGGTGATGGGACAGTGTGGAAAAGGACAAGCAAATGACAATAATGGAGAAAGGCTAATAAACTTCTGCACCTCAAATAGTATGATCAGTGGATGAACAGTCTTTCCACATAAAGATATTCACAAAGCAACATGGGTTTCCCCAGACGGAAGGATTGAAAACCGGATCGACCATGTCTGCATCTCAAGCAAATTTGGGAGATCATTAGAATATGTCAGAGTAATGAGAGGAGCAGATATAGCATCATATCACCATCCTGTTTTAGCAAACCTCCGACTAAAACTAGAAAGATTCACTCAACCCAATCAGGAAAAAAGGACTAAGTTGTAAGTCAATCTACTAAAAAGTGAATCAAAGAAAAAGAGTTCCAGCTTGAATTGAACTTTGAAGAACAGATTCAAATCCTTGAAAATCTTGATGAATGCAATGTAAATAAACACTAGATTAAGTTGAAAGAAAAACTTAAAGTCTACATGTCAAGCTGTTCTAGGATTTTTTTAAATAACACACACAAAGATTGGATTACTCAGGAATCATTAGAACTGATAAAAGAAAGAAGAAAAAGTAAAATGACAATAAACAATTGTAGTTTGTAGAACCAGAAGAGAGACGATGGCTGCCCAAGATGACAGGTATACCAAAGTCAATCGCAAAAATGAAAAGACGTATACAGAACAACTTTCCGGAAGAGATGGCAGAAAGGGCAGAAAAGGCAGCTGCAGAAGGAGAGATAAAGGTTGTTTATCAGACAACGGAGATCTTGTCAGGGAAGCAACACAGATCAGAGATGTCCATGAAAGATACAAATAGAAATACAATTTTTGATAAAGAAACACAGTTGGAAAGATGGAGGGAACAGTTCAATGAAGTTTCAAACAGATCACCACCAGGGAGCCCACCCCATATTTTACCAGCAAAGAAGGACCTAGCAATCAACACAGATCCACCAACAAAGGAAGAAATTGCAATCAGAGCTACCAAGTCAGGCATGGTCAGTGGACCAGATTTAATCCCGCCAGAGGCTCTGAATGCAAATATCGCAACTACTGTACACATTCTACATAGTCTATTCACGAAAATTTGGATTGAGGATAAAGTCCAGACGACTGGATAGAAGATCACTTGAAAAAGCCCCCAAAGAGGTGACCTCGGCAATTGCCTGTAACTTTTCACCCCAGTCTCCGATGCTCGTATTGTTCTTAGATGAAAAAACGACCAAACTATTGGTACAAGCATTTGTCATCAGTCATCTCGACTACTGCAATGCTCTACTTTACAACATTTCTACTCATCAAATGAAAATCTCCAAAAAATCCCTAAATCAGTGCGCCCGTAATGTCACCTAAACGAAATCAAGAGACCACATCACACCAGTTTTGAAAAACATTCACTGATTCCCAGTTGATAAACACATCAAATTTAAGATCGCATGCGCTGTATTCAATTCATTACATGGAACAGTATCTGAATAGCTTGCTGAGCTATTACAATACTACCATCCACCACGTCCTCTAAAGTTACAAACACAAAACTAGGTGAGAAAGCCTTCTCATTCAATGAACCCAAAATCTGGAACTCTCTTCCACCCGCAATCAAGAACAGCCAAAGCATTTTTTCATGTAAGAAAATGTTGAAAACACATCTTTTTTCGAGAGACATATTTGTGAACGTGTTATCAATTGACTCAATTGTGGATTGTTGACATTGTGAAGCGCTTAGAGCATTACTATAAGCGCTTATAAATCTACACATTATTATTATTATTATTATCATTATTATTGTTATTATTATTATTATTATTATTATTATTATTATTATTATTATTATTATTATTATTATTATTATTATTATTATTATTATTATTATTATTACCGATTATTATTATTAGCTGTAGGCGCCCGGTGTTACCGGGTAAACCGATTAAATTGTAAATCAATTTTTTGTGTAATCTTTTGTCCACGCCCTCGGGTTGAACAACAAATACATGTTACACTACTAAATTCCACGTGTACGTTGTAAGTATTACCCCTAGAAAATGGTGTGTACTGTACGAACTTTGGCAAATCATGGTTGTTTCAAAACATTGCTGCAAAAATGTTGAATGATATCCAAGCCCTAGGCAATGCGACTAACTAAAACAAATGATTATCTATGTATATATTTGCGGACTTGACGACATATGGTTTTCATCCAGTCAGACTAGGCTCTCAAACCACTGAACAGATAATGCTCAAATTTTAACACCCTTTTGTGTATTAGATGTGCATGCTTTAGGCATATTTCTAATTTGAAAAACATTTTCTTTTTTTTAATTTAAACACCCGGGCAGTGGACAGGTTACCTGTACGGGGAGTAGATGATCCCGCCCTCCACGAGTCTCCTGCTGCATAGAGGCGGGTCTTGGTTGACCAAAGGCTAAGGGAGTTAACCCTGACAGAAAACAACCTGCTGCCTTGCAGGCCGGTCTTGGCTGACCAAAGGCTAAGGGAGTTAACCCTGACAGAAAATAACAAGGCCTGGTATGTGGCCTCAAGGTGGTAGCCCCACCATCTACCTAGGGTACAGTGGGCTAATCTCCTGCTTATCCAAAACAACCTGATTCAGAGAAGTAAAAGGAATATAACCGGCTTGATCTTTGGAAGACGAACTTGGAAATGAACACGGACTGTGATTTTTGGAACATGGAACGTCAGGGCAATAAATGGAAAAGAGTTGGAATTAGTTGAAGAAATGGACAAATTCAAAGTAGATATTTTGGCCATTACAGAAACAAAGAAAAAAAGACAAGGAATAAAAAAATGTAGGAACGAATCATATTTTAATCTTCTCAGGAGTAGATGTCAAAGATAGAGCTAGAGTAGGAGTAGGCCTCCTAGTGCATAAAAGGCATGGAAAGCTACCAGAAAGTTGAAAATGTATAAGCCCACGGTTATTAGATGTAAATATTAAAAACCAAAAGGACGAGGAATTAAATTATTAATAGCTTATGGACCAAACGAAGACGCAACTAAAAAAAAGATATCTTCGAAAACGCTTTACAAATAGCTGCAGAGAATCTTAAATCCAAACAGGAACTAATGCTCTTAGGAGATATAAACGCTAGAGTAGTAATAGGTAAAGAAGAAGAGACAACAACTTCTCCAAAGAGAGAAAGACATAAATTTTTGCCTAAAGAATAACATGAAAATATCCAACACCTTTTTCCTCATAAAGATATCCACAAATATGCAAGAGTAAATGAAGACAGCTGCGAAAAGTCAAGGATAGACTACATAATAATTAGGAGCTCCTTTTTACAGTACATTGGATGCAAGAGTAAACAAAGGAGCAGAAATATTTAGTGATCATCACTTAGTGATTGCCAAAATGAGATTACTGACTGAGGAACACAAAGAGAAAAGGAAAAAAGAAGAAAGCTACTAAATTCAAAATAGAGGAACTAAATAAACCAAAAGTAAAACAGGTATACCAATCTGGGATAAAAAGATTTATCAGTGGAAGACATATGGATGTGAATGCTAGCACAATAGAAGAAAAGTGGCAGGAAACAAATTAAGAAGAGGAAGGGAAAGAACAGCATGGTGGAATGAGAACGTCAAGACTAAGATAAAGGAAAAGAAGGATTCCTGGAAGAAATACTTGCAAACAAAGAGACCAGGGGATAGGATAGATTACGTGAACTATCGCCAAAGAAGAAGTTAGGAAAGCAAAACAGGAACAGTAGGAAGAGTTTGGACAAAGACTTCAAGAAAGCTATCAAGGAAATCAAAAGCTGTTTTGGGGGCAATGAAGAGCATGAGAAAGATAAAAGCATGCCCAATACGACAAATTAAGAATGCCAAAGGAGAATTAATGAAAGAAGACAGCCAAATCATGGAAACATGGAGAAAGTATTTTCACCAATTACATAATCCCTCCAGAACGTATGAATTAAGGAGTAAAGATCAATTAGTAAGAGTGTCAAGTAATTCAGAAGAGACAGCTGAAGATGTAGATATATCAATGGAAGAAATCCAAACAGCTATAAGAAAAGTGAAATTAGGAAAAGCCACAGGAGCAGATAAAGTTTATCCAGAAATGATTAAAAACCCAGGGAGAGAGGCAGACAAACTGCTACATGGAATATATCAACGAGCATGGAAGTCCAAACAGGTGCCAGACGACTGGAAGAAGGAATGGTAGAACCAATACATAAGAAAGGATCAACTATAGAATGGTCAAACTATTCAGGGATATCACAACTTAGCGTTCCAGGAAAAGTATATGCCAGGATACTGGAAATGAGACTAAGGAAAAGAGTAGAGGATCACATTGAAGAGCATCAACGTGGATTTAGACCAGGAAGAAGTGTACAAGATCACATATTTACAATTAAACAAATAATAGAAAAATTTCTTGAGACAAACATTGACTTACACCTGTGTTTTATTGACTTGAATAGGCATTTGACACTGTGAGGCGGGACGAACTAGCATTCCTTAAAAGAACACAATGTAGAGCAAAATTTAATGGAAGCCATTAAAAGTTTTTACAATAAACCAACATGTGCAGTGACAGTAGCTGGAAATGTATCTGAAGAATTTGATGTAGATATAGGAGTAAGACAAGGTTTGTGTCCTAAGTCCTCTTTTGTTTATGACATTTATGGATTCAGTCGCAAAGGCATCCTCAAAAATGAAGAAAATGAATGTAGGTATGTGGAAGCTCAAACCAGTAAATGTATCAATGCTTTCATTTGCTGATGATTTAGTTCTGTTTGGAAAATCAGAAAGTGACCTTCAGTTGAATATCAACATTATGAACAATGAACTAAATAAAAGAGGAATGAGAGTAAATGCAAAGAAAACCAAAAACAATGCTAGTAACTAGGAAAGCTAAAACACAAAATCTTAAAATGGGCATGGAGAATTTAGAGCAAGTTCAAAGCTACAATTACCTAGGAGTAATGATTAACTCAGAGGGAAAACTAAGAGAAGAAATCAGCCAGAGAATCCAAAAAGGCAAGTGCAATATAAAACCATCTAGGAAAGGCATTTGTAAGTAAGCAAGAATTGTCAACAAAAACCAAAATGGCAGTATACAATACAGTTTATTGTCCTACTCTCCTCTATGGCAGCGAAAGTTGGACTTTAGACAGTAGAGAATACAATAGAGTACAGGCAGCTGAAATGAAATATCTAAGAAGAGTAGTAGGGAAAACTTAAAGAGACAAAATCAGAAACACAACAATAAGAGATGGCCAAAGCAGATGGCATAAAAACTAAGATAGAAACAAATCAATTGAGATGGTTGACCATCCATGCCAATTGTCCCCTCCCAGTCCACCGCTGAACAGATATTGCTCAAATTTCAAGCTAGATCTAGCTTAATGTTTGTCTCTTTCTTTTTCATGAGGTCAAGCTCTATCCAGAGCTACTCTAGACCTACTAAATATTTTTTGGCCCAGGTTGGGCTCGATTAGAATGATAACCTGCTCATTGAGCGGAATGTTAGCTTTTTATGCTAACAATAAATATTACATCGTCATGCTTTAATAACAACTTGCTCATTGAACGGGGTTCAACTTGTGATAATAATACAAAGAAAAAAGAAAATAAAAAATA
>JAXRKP010000405.1:85000-132500 GCA_037039925.1 Doris montereyensis
ACATTTATGATGTTGATCGAGATAGACTGTGTGCATTCATGCGATTTTTTACTTAAAATTTTCACTTTAATCATTTTTTAGTTTGATTTGATTTGATTTACCCATATCCATAACTAAGGTGATCTCGGTGTTTTTGGTAGGACTTTTAATTTTGCCCGGACTGCTCTATAAACAGCCAAGTTTGTTATAAATGTATATTACCGCTTTGTCCCCCCCCCCCCCATTTGTGATCTGCACACGAGGCCTCCTATGTATTTCCCGTCTCCGATGGGACTAGGTGTCGATCCACCTACCTAGGCCGGGGGAGGGCAGATTTTGCTCTAAGCAATGAGAAAATGTTTCAACCATTGGCTGGGCTCGAACCAACTATCTTTTGGTTGAGAGTCCGACACCTTGCTTGTGGGCTATGTAGTCCCCCCACTTTGGACTAGCCTACTGTAATTTACATAATAATTATAATAAGCCATACGAAATATATGTATTATTCCTTTCAGCTATATGTTTATTTATTGTCGTAATCAAATACGTTTTATAAAATTCGAGTCGCACTTTGGTTTTAGCTGAATATTTAATCTTTTACAGTCATGAATTTGATGAGTTATTTCTCTTTTAGTTAAAGATCCAAGGCTGTAGTTCGACGGGGCTTAGGGTGGGGTGGGGGGGACAAAGCGTTAATATGCATTTATAACAATTCACAAAACAAGTAAATAGACTCAAAAAAACAACCCCAAACAAACAACAAAATAAAGCACAAACAACCATAGTGACGGAAAGGGAAAATGCGTGCCTTTGTGTATATCGTGTAAATGGCAGTGTTTGAGATGGGATGGGGACGTAAAAAGCAGCTCGGATATGACATGATTAATTACCAACACTAGGCCTACATGTTATCACTTTGCATGTCGATTCAAAGTTTTCTATCTCTGATTGCTCTGCTTGTTTGGGGTTGTTTTGTTTTTTTTTTTGGGGGCGGGTTTGTTGTTGGTGGGTTGGGTTTTTTTCTTTCTATCCCTCTAGCCAGAAATTTAGAAATATGAAATATTAAGCGAAACAAAACTATAAAAAAAAAAAAAAGAACGAAGGAACGAGCAAAATACCCTCAAACACATTTTTGTATCTTTTTTCTGCGAGGGTAGGTGGTTGGCGGCTGCTTCTGGTAGGATCGTCTTTTTTCTTTCACTCTTTCACAATGACATGTTTTCCTCTTGCTGATTCCTCTCACTACTCTCAGTGAAACTTGTTAGCAATGCGTCGGTCTCTCAACCTAAAGGTCGTGTCCGACAAGTCGAAACATTGTGGGGGTTTTTTCAAAATAAAACACACTCTTTTGGTCAAGGTAGGTGATTCCACACCTTGTCCCATCAAAGATGAACAATGAAAAGCTTGTCCCGTGTACAGATCACACCACTATGTGCATGTAGAGATCCCTTGGCTGTTTACATGGCAGTCCTGACAAAATTCTAAAAAATCCGACCAAAAACCCCGAGATCACCTTAGTTGTAGATGGGAGGTAAAATTAAATCAAATCAAATCAAAGATTTCTCTGAATTCATCCTGAGATCACCGCATATTATGATGAACAGTGTAAATTTCCAGTGAAATAAATCTCGCGTTTTCTCTTCTCTTTCAGGATGTGTGTACATATATCGCACGAAGGATGAGTTTACGTCAGATAAACAAGAAGATGCTGATAGATACTGTAACTACACATTGTATTGGTACGCCTTTTGGGTGAACACAGCACACTTCATCGCAGCGGCAATGATCTGCTGCTGTGTTTGCTCGATTATCTGCCTTGCTGCCATTTTTGACAAAAAACTAAAAGACTGGGGTTTTTTTATCATTGTGAAAACGGAAAATATTCATTTTGTTAGGCATTGATTGAGAATAATATAAGAAATTCGATAACGTTGGAATAACCGGATATATTTTAGATGCTTTTGTGTGCCGATCTGTGTATTTGGCCGAATGGTTATATCTTCCTCACATTTTCTCCGAGGTCTACCCTTCGGTCTTTCACCTTGGGTTTTAGCATTGTATACTAATTCAGCTATTCTCTTATCATTCATTCTGTATATTATGAAGCAATAGTAATGGACTATTTTTTTTCTACATAGACCAATATTTGCCATCAACCAGTCCCCCAGCTTCCTCCGTCTACTTATCATCAGCTTCAGTATACATTTATTAAACTGTTTTATGGGTTCATGTATACATACAGTACCTATACACATAGATCATTTGCTTTTACATGTGTAACATATCACAATGTGCTCACTGTCTCTCTTAAAATGTGTTTGTTAATAATGTTGCTTATGATCACTGGCTTTTAAATTTATTTCCTTTCGTAATGGTAATCTTATTCTAATTGATTTAAATTAAAATTTTGCCATTTTGAAATTATACTGCATTGCTAGAATCCAAGTTTCATGCATAGAACAAAATCAGAAAGTTTGGAGAAACTGGTCTGCGTCTATCTATTTTTAGATTGATCGATACTGTTTGCTTTTGTATGATGCATCCTACACAGTTATGACAATTTCTCGCCATTAGCTAGATTATAAATAAATCCAACACACCATCAACCTAAACAGTGACGTTGGTAGTCGAGCGGTTAGGCTGCCGGATTGGGGAATGCCATGTTTGCCGAAAATGGGACAAATGTAGTATATCATTATCATACTAGTGCATAGAGTAGTTCATTCCCGCCACAATGATATCATAAAAGAAGCTCAGTATCGATTCTTTGACTTTTGAGTCTACGATTGTTATAGAAACGGTAGGACCTATCTTTCATAAAAGCCAGAAATATTATCTAAATATTATCTAAAGTACTGCAAAAATTGGTACTCATTTTGATCGTCACAATATACACTATCCAAAGCAACTCTTTTGAGGATCTTTGTGAATATTGCAGATCTTTCTTTCTTTCTTTCTCAGTTCCCTTTCGGTGTATGGGTTTTTTCTCTGAATCAGTTTGGTTTTGGATAAACAGGAATTAGCCCACCGTTCTCATTGCAGATCTAATGACCGGAAATGAAGGAATGAGTAAAAATAACAATAAAAAGTTTCGTGGATCCCAGGCAAAACAATCTTTTTCTAATGAATTAAAATACTGATTTGACACAGGAGTTTATTCGCTAAGAACCAAAAACAGACTATTTGAAATCTACATGAGAAATATTGAGATTGTGGGTGCTGTGGTTCCTGAGTTTGGGGCGGTCAAAGTTTGAAATGTACAGTTTTATATACTCGCGGACAAAAGAAACTAAACGCTTTGAGACCCTATGTTTTTCGAAAGATTTAAATTCTATCAGAATACATTTAATTACATGTTGTTAAAAAATAAACTTAATATCTGAAGTATGTCAAATGACCAAACGTTATTGAGGTCACCACAGGGACCACACCCACGGTTTGCACGTTCACCCTTTACTATCAACCCTGGCCCCGGTGTTAGAGATATAGCAAAGCGCTTGAATTGTTGTCCAGCAACCATTTCAAACCTGATAAGAAAGTGGAAAAGCACGGAAATTTTCAAGATCTTGCAAGAACAAGGCGTCCAAGTGTCACTTCTATGCGACAAAAGCGTCAAATAGTCATAATTCATTTACGTGACTGAAAAACGTACTGCTGTTCAAACCGCTCAGAAGTTGAAGGAAATTCAGGAAGATTTATCAGCCCTCGATCTCTTCGGTGCATTTTACATACTTCCAATCTACAGAGTAGGGTAACATAATCGTGGTCCCCTACTTATAGAACGCCATCGAAGAAATCGTTTGATATCGGCATGGTGTGAATAGCGTTTGAGATGGAGAAGGTAGCATTAGCAATGGAACACTGTTCTCTTCTCAAATGAATCCCGATTTTGTACTGATCATCCTGATAGAAGAGAAAGGGTGTGGCGACGCCAAGTAGAGAGATTTGCAGACGCATGCGTCAGGCAGCACAATAGACGTGTAGGGTGCAGTGTAATGGTATGGGCTGGAATCTCACGGTATCAGCGTACACCTTTGGTGTTCATTGATGGGACATTAACAGCTAATCACTATGTTGAAACAGTTTTGCAACCAATAATTATGACATAAGACTTTACCAACAAGATAATGCTAGACCTCACGTGGCAAGAATTGCAACTTACTTTTTACAACAGCACAATATCCCACTTCTCCCTTGGCCTTCAATATCGCTCGATCTCTCACCGATTGAACATCTCTGAGACGTTTTCGACCGCAGGCTACACAAACACGTGTGCCACTATCGACTACGAGGATGCAACTCACAGACACCTTAAATGAAAAGTGGAATGAAATTCCACAAAGACTAATCCAGTGTCTCGTTGCAAGTCTGTGACGGAAATGTTGTGCCAGCAACGCGGAGGACACACGCACTACTAAAATGTAATGATTGACGAGCCTGTGCAAATGTTGAAAATGAGATGAGCAGAATTAAACACCCTCTTCGCAACTTTGGTTGGACGTAAAGCAATGAAATTTCATACACGTATAGAAAAATGAATAAAATAGCATTATGTAGACTTTCATTACATTACTTTGGTAGCAACTCACGAAAACAGAAGTGTTTAGTTTCTTTTGTCCGTGAGTATTTATATATATATATATATATATATATATATATATATATATATATATATATATATATATATATATATATATATATATATATAATGTACTGACAAGAATGCTCGTAAATAATGTTGGATTATAATTTCTCTTTATTATAAAGCTGGGTCTCTTGAACTTTGACTGCGGTTAACTCACTAACCACTGTATCGCTTACGGGTGATATCAAGTACGATTGACATATCAAATTAGTATTCGAAACTGAAGTTACGCAGGTTTTTTATTGTAATGACAGGAATTCGAGAAATTAGGTCTGGTAACAATGAAAAGCAGGCAAAATAATCTGTTTCAATCAATTGAATTACTGATTTCACCCAAGAGTTTATTCATTAAGAACCGTAGATATTGTATTAAATAAGGTATGTGCCAAGTTTGAAAGAAATTTGTCTAAAGATGTAGAAGCCCATCAATATTGTACTTGGTGAAATTTTGGGGCAAAATCCATGGTAGCCGTCGTTTCCATGGCAACCGGAAGCGTCAGAAAAAAACGATACATTTCAATTCAGCACACCATGTCCATTTCCCACCAGTACCCCCCCCCCCCAACCCCTGGCTAACTAAAGGCTAAGGGAGTTAACCCTGACAGAAAACAACATGTTGCCTTGCAAGTCGGTCTTGGTTGATCAAAGGCTAAGGGGAGTTAATCGTGACAGGAAATAACACGGGGGTAGGAGGCCTCAAGGTAGCAGCAGCCCGGCCATTCACCAAGGGTACAGTGGGCTAATCGCCTGCTTATCTAAACCCAGTTAATTCAGAGTACTAAATATGGTATAAACGGCTTGAGCTTTCGAAGCCGACCCTGGAAACGAAGACGCACTGTGATTTATGGAATATCAAGGCAATAAATGGAAAAGAGTTAGAATTAGCTGAAGACGTGGGAAAAATCGAAGTAGACATTTTGGCCCTAACAGAGACAAAGAAAAAAGGACAAGAAATAGAATTTGTAGGATCAAATCATACTATAATTTTCTCACGAGTAGATGTCAAAGTTAGAGCCAGAGCAGGAGAAGGTTTCCTAATGCATAAAAGGCATGAAAAGCTACTAGAAAGTTGGAAATTTATAAGCCCACGACTATTAGAAGTAAACATTAAACCAAAAAGAAGAAAAAGAAATTAAATTATCAAACGAAGACGGCACTAAAGAAGAAAAATATATCTTCGAAAACGATTGACAAAAAGCTGCAGAGCATCTGAAACCCAAACAACAACGCCACTAAAGAAGAAAAAGATATCTTCGAAAACGATTGACAAAAAGCTGCTGAGAATCTGAAACCCAAACAAGAACCAATGGTTTTAAGAGATTTAAACGCTAGAGTAGGCAACAATGTAGAAACGTCAGAAGGAGAGACAACAACTTCTCCAAATGGAGAGAGAATAAGAGATTTTTGCCTAAAGAATAACATGAAAATAGCCAACACATTTTCTACTCATAAAAGTGGGCAAATGTATAAAGAAACACTCCTCAGTTGTACTAAAGAGGTCTGTGGTAGGAAACAAATTAAAGGAGATGGGAAAATAACAGCATGGTGGATTGAGAATGTCAAGGCTAAGATCAAAGAAAAGAAATACTTGCAAACAAAGAGAACAAAGGATAGGATAAATTATGTGAGTAAAAGAATAATACGAAGGAGCCACAGTGGAGTGAAGTCAAATGCGAAATATGACAATAAGTGACAACTCCACTAATAAAGACAGAACAAACACGTACAGTTTCGGGTATAACCCTTCGTCAGACAACAAACGAGAAATATCTAGAATCTAGATCTAAGTACTACCTCAGGCATCACACAATGTGATGTCAGAAGAAAAACATGAAGGAGAAAGAAAGAAAGAAAAAGACAGTGATGATAAGAAACGTAGCAGAGGGGGTGTGAAGAATGAGCGAGAGTGGAAGGTTCAGATATAATATGAAATAAAAATATGAAAATAAGTAAGTAACAAAAGGTGAGAAGGAGATAAAGAGAAGGGGAGAAATAGAGAGAAAGAGAGAGAGAGAGAGAGAGAGAGAGAGAGAGAGAGAGAGAGAGAGAGAGAGAGAGAGAGAGAGAGAGAGAGAGAGAGAGAGAGAGAGAGAGAGAGAGAGAGAGAGAGAGAGAGAGAGAGAGAGAGAGAGAGAGAGAGAGAGAGAGAGAGAGAGAGAGAGAGAGAGAGAGAGAGAGAGAGAGAGAGAGAGAGAGAGAGAGAGAGAGAGAGAGAGAGAGAGAGAAAGAGAGAGAGAGAGAGAGAGAGAGAGAGAGAGAGAGAGAGAGAGAGAGAGAGAGAGAGAGAGAGAGAGAGAGAGAGAGAGAGAGAGAGAGAGAGAGAGAGAGAGAGAAAGGCAGGGAAGAGTAAAAGAACTATCGCCAAAGAGGAAGTGAGGAAAGCAAATCAGAAACAATGGGAAGAGTTTGAACACAGACTTCAAGAAAGCCATCAAGGAAATAAAAAGCTGTTCTGGTGTTCTGGGGGAGGCAATGAAGAGCATAAGAAAGACAAAAGCATACCCAATACGACAAATTAAGAATGCCAAAGGAAAAATAATGACAGGAGACAGCGAAATCATAGAAACATGAAGAAAGTCTTCTCAACAATTACATAATCCCTCCAGAACATATGAAACAAGGAGTAAAGATCAATTAGTAAGAGTAAACAAGTAATCCAGAGGAGAGTGCTGAAGATGTAGAGATTTCAATGGAAAAAAGAAAAGTGAAATTAAGAAAGGCCCCAGGAGCAGATCAAGTTTATGCAGAAATGATTAAAAACTAAAGGAGAGAGGCAGACAAACTACTACACATGCAATATGCCAACAAGCATGGAAGTCCAAACATGTGCCAGATGACTGGGAAAAAGGGAACGGTAGTGCTAATACACAAGACAGGATCACCTATGGAATGCTCAAACTATAGAGGGAAATCACTACTTGGTGTACCAGGAAAAGTGTATACTAGGATACTGGAAATGAGACTAAGGAAAAGAGTAGAGGATCAGATTGAAGAACATCAGAGTGGATTTAGACCAGGAAGAAGTGTACAAGACCACATATTTACAATTAAACAAATAATAGAAACATATCTTGAGAGAAACATTGACTTGCATCTGTGTTTTATTGACCTTAAAAGGGCATTTGACACTGTAAGGAGGAACGAACTATGACATTCCTTAAAAGAGAAGTCAGTAAAGGTGTTTACAATAAACCAACATGTGCAGTGAGAGTAGCTGGAATATATCTGAAGAATTTGATGTAGATATAGGAGTAAGACAGGGTTGTATCATAAGTCCTCTTATGTTTATCACATTTATGGATTCAGTTGCAAAGGCATTCTCAGAAATGAAGAAAATGAATGTAGGTATATGGAAGCTCAAACCAGTAAATGTAGTAATGCTTTCATTTGCCGATGATTTAGTTTTGTTTGGAAAATCAGAAAGTGACCTTCAATCGAATATCAACATGATGAACAATGAACTAAATAAAAGAGGAATGAGAGTAAATGCAAAGAAAACCAAAACAATGTTAGTAACTAGGGAAGCTAAAACACAAAATCTTAAGTTGGCCAGGGAGTATTTAGAACAGGTTTAAAGCTACAATTACCTAAGAGTAATGATTAACTCGGAGGAAAAAACTAAGAGAAGAAATCAGCCAGACAATCAAAAAGGCAATGACAATATATAATCATCTAGGAAAGGCATTTGTAGGAAAGCAAGAATTGCCAACAAAACCAAAATGGCAGTATACAACACAGTTTATTGTCCTACTCTCCTCTATGGCATCGAAACCTGACCTTAAACGGTAGGGAATACAGTAGAGTACAAGTAGTTTAAATGAAATATCTAAGAGGAGTAGTAGGGAAAACTAAAAGAGACAAAATCAGAAACACATCAAGAAGAAGTCAAACAAAAGCAGATGGCATAAAAACTAAGATAGAAATAAATCAATTGAGATGGTTTGGGCATGTAAACAGAGTGAATGACAATATAATAACTAAATCAGTATACAGTGCTAAAGCCCAAGGTAAAAGACCAAAAGGCAGACCTCGGAGAAAGTGGGAAGAAGATATAAAAGAGGCATTAAAGCATTGAAAGTTAACTTTGTTGGAAGGAATAGAAAATGCCAGACAGGGCATCCTGGGGAAAGATCATCTCGGGCATCTGAACCTATACATCGAAAGGTAGAATGGATACTGATAAAGAAAGGCAGCACAAGGAAGAAAAAACATACTGTACACAACAACAAATTGGCAAACTGATGGCCGGGAGACCTGTAACCGCTGTTGTTGCACAGCATTTTGATGTTCATAAGAATACTATTTCCCGTTTTCGTACAAACTTTGTTACAACGGGATCAAGAGAAGATCTATCAAAAAGTGGGGTAATTGGGTAGTCCAGAGGCAAGGTGTTGGCCTCTTAACCAAGAGGTAGTGGGTTCGAGCCCCGCCAATGATTTCTCTATAGTTAATAAACTGATGGCATTAGTCCTGATTTTCGGAGGATATCTGCAAGAGCGGTGAGGATTTGACTTTAAAAGTGATTTTGAAGCCTTCCCGACCTGCCAGTAGTAGACCAATACTTTTGGACCGTCACAGACACCAACGCATGTCGTGAGTAACAGAACGCTATTCGAACACGGGAGATAGTATTTCAGCGAACATTAAAATGCCATGCAACAGTTGCTATGGGTTTTCCAGCCATCGAAATGTCAATGGATGTATATAATCTCGTTGTTGTTTTGACAATCTTGGCACAGTGTTGCAAATGAATTTTACGTCCAGTTTAAGGACAGCAATGGAAATTTGTTCTTCCGCTAGAGATTGGTGACTTTCAAAAATTACTAACAACAATTCCTTTCATGGCGAGGCAGTGGATGCTGACGCAGGGGTCGCGGATTCAATCCCTGTGGCGGCTATGATGTTTTTCTGTCTGTTCCTTGTATTTGTCTCGTTTTTGTTCCTATGGGGCTTTAAATATTATTCAATGTCATTTCCTTCATTTATAGATATTATGCTAATATACAGTTTCTGCACTTTATTGAGTATGTCACAGCGCACAAACTTGTGAGTGCGCGACATGACCGATTTTATAATACTCGGGAAAGTGCAGTAACTGTATTATTATACCCCCTCCCTGTAAAATAGCACACCATAAACTTTTTAATCTATTTGATAATCATAGTTCAATAATTTTTTGCCAAATATCAGTATAATTCGAATTCAAAATTTATAATCAAAACCAACGAGTATTTTGTAATTTTGTAAAGTATAGGTAGAACAAGATGAAACCGTTGATAATTTTCTGATGGCTCATAATCAGTTAATATCTGTTCTCTTCTTTGTTTGCGGATGAAGGATGTGTCACTGTCTTTTCTTGTTCCACTTCAGCCCCGCATCCACTGTTTACATTTATAAAAACGTGTTAAAAGTGACCAAACGTAATCGATATTGTACCCAGAAACTACGAATTGTGCATATCGATGCTTATGCATATAGTATGGAAATGAACCATGCTTTGCTAACACGATACTAAATACATGTAGTCACAAAGTCATAAACGATTACCTTGTTTACAAGTAGCGCCTGCTAATGCCTGCCCTTGTCGGATGAGTGCACCAAAAATATTTGAGGAGGTGACTTCTTTGATCTTCTCAATGTGAATACCAGAGACATTCTATTCTACCATCTCAAGGAAGATTAGTGCATGTAGAAGGATTACTGTGAGAACTCTACGTTTATGAAAGAGATCAACAATTACTGAATCAGAACTCAATCGTGATAATATTCTAATCTAGATCCATTTCTTGACTACTTGGAAAGGAAGGAGAGCAAAACAAGTTTGACCTAATTTCTTGCCATCATTGAGCTGCTGACTACATCGTACATCGAGTGCTAGATCTGAATTTATAGCACAGCTCTTGAAAAAAAAACAACCCACATAATTGTTTATGAAACAATAGATGCATCATGACTGTACAGGAAATGTTTTATGCTTGCAAATCAGGGGATCTACAAAAACTGCAGTAGGTTGATAAATCTAGACAGATCTATCATCTGGATCTAGATCTATATAATATGTGTGACATTGTGTGTAGATCTAGATTAGATCTCTATATATTAGATCTAGATCTAGCAACATGCAATTTCATATGCTACAAATTATTAAACATGAGAAACATTTACTGGATTGAGATTGAAATAGTAATCGATTTTAATTTGGATGAAATAACAATATTTGAATTATATTCTAGAACTACCAAAGCTACTCGTTGAAAGGCAGGAGTTCCATAGACCTAGTTGGGCATAATATTTAAATGTCACTAGCAAGAAATTGTTTTTCGGAGACGTTTTGTTCTAAGACATCAGAAGAGAGGCCACAGACATTCGCTGTTGTCGGCCGCAGTCCGCTATGTATGGAATAATCGTAGAAAAAGTCATATTCATCTTTCTTAAACATCTAAAAATAACTTTCCTGTCATCTCCATCATTAAGCATTTAAATTCAACCATCAATAAAAATTACTTATAGCCTACATTGCTCTATTCGCGGCAGTGAACATTTCCCTCAATCAATATTGCTTTTTTAGATAATTTGTAGGCTTTAATTACTTAAAGAATCAAACTGTTCCTTGTAGTACGCATATATATAGCAAATATTACAATGAGAAATATGTTTATGATCATTCAAACTATCTTGCAGCAATGCATGATAATCATACAGTTGACTGATTTTATTATCATACAGTTGACTCCGATTTTTTGCAACTCAATTAATCTCAATTTCCGCTTTATCGCAACTTCTCTCAAAAAATGCAATTAATTCTATACAATAAGTCACTGGTTGATCGCAACTCACTCCGGATAATCACAACCCTGGCGACGCCTTGTTAAGATTTTCAGTTGGCTTTTTTCTGAAGTCATATTTTGTTCAATGAGGATCGCATGTCAACATTGTTATTACCTCACTACCATAACAATGTTCTTGTGTACACTTGCATAGAGACGACTCAGACTCAGTGAGTAAACAGAGATGGCTGACGTTATTGCAACCGCCTTACCTGTTTAAAAATCGTTACACCCTGCCCCTAGACCCCAAGGTGGTGATAAAAATAAAGTGATTATTTGAAAAGAGAAAAAAAAAACCCATAAGAACACACACAAAAGAAGAAAAAAGTAGAAAGAAAACACAAACACTTTGTAATGAGGCCCTGACATATTCAGGATGGTCCCAAGTCCGTGAAACTCTTAGGGTAAAGTTATCTCTATGAAAAAATATATAGAAAAAACATTGCATTGGACAAACCTAGTTGTCAAGTAGTGAAATGACCATAATGCCTGTTCTGCGCACTTGCTGGCCTACCCATGGATGCCTGCTTTGTTACTGTACGACAGTGCCTACAGGTAACTTTTAGTCAAACTTTGCTTGTGTACGAGAGTGCCAGCCCGATCAGCTGAACGAAAATAGAATTACTATTGGTGTGTAGTCAATAGGCTCCTACACATCAATTTCAATCATTACTACTAACTCGCAAATGAAACAAAATAATATGCAGTAATCAGAGAATACAAGTCTGCTTTCTGAAGATCAAAAGAAATCCAGCGGCTCTCCTTCGCAAGACACAGCGTCATTGAGTAACGATAGCAAAGACCTAATAAATAAAATAATAACAATAACATCATCGAAAGGAATAATTGTGTGACCAGTTTACAAGATACACATTATTTTCTACTTTATGAAACACCTTTAAATGAAAATGATGGCTGAAATAAAGACATCATCATATACAAAACACATCTTGATTTGACATTTTCTATGCAAAATTGAGACAGCTTCGATGCAAGACATGAATTTACAAAATTCAAAGTAGTTTGTTTATTTTCAATTTTCCCTTCGATTTATAGGGTGGAGTCAAGCAGTATTTGTTGAAATATCATTTGTCGATTAACATAGATTGGCTATGAGGGATTAAATGGTGCTAACATCTGGATAATTTATGCAGGCATTGGTCAAAAGCAGGTGAATCCTAACACACCATGTGGATATAAAAATGACATCTTTTGACAATGCCAGATACCATTGAGGTGCAAATTGGTTCAAAAGTTGATGCATTTCACTCCCATCTTTAACCTTGGAAGTGCTAATCCTAGATCAAGTCAGACTGAAAGCATCCTTGCAATTAATTATTGATTTTTTACAATGAGCTTCATCTCTATTTCAGATGAAATAGGGATTAAGGGCTAAATAACCTTGTAAAAAGTCATCAAATTTATGGTTGTCAAAGTAATGACATCATTGAAATAGTTATTTAAGGGGATGTGCAGTATTAGACATTGTTCCAGGTGAATCCTAACACAGGTCCTATAGAACGCAGCCTCCATTGAGGGCAAATTGGTTCAAGCAAGCTTGCCAGACTAGCATCCTTGCCAGGAGGTTATTATTGTCACATGTTCCATTTCACACTATAGAAAGCAGGAAGGCTCTAAGGGCCTTGAAGGAACTTTACTATGCAGCACCTGGAATGGGCCATTTGGGATCAAAATAGAGGTTACGTATTTCTTTCTAGTTCCACTTCTTAGCTTAACTGATAAACCATCCTCAAGTCTAAATCCCCTGTCTTATATGAGAAAATAGTCTTTGAAGACAATAACCGTTACCAGTTTTGTGACAAATTATGATCTTTTGCCATATTTTGAGACCCTCTCAAAGCTCTAACCCCTCGAATAAAATAAAATCTTCCTATACCATTACACATCTTCTTGTATCCCCTATACTGTCATGTTGAGACTAGACAGCCAGCGAAGTCCTTTTAATATTATATCGCTATAGTACAGTTGTATTCAGCACTATAAAAAGCCCACATTCCCATAATATGGGCAATGGTTACACTCATAAATGCTACAAACATCCGGGCAAACAGTCATGAAGTCTCTCCTCTCTCTCACGGCTGGCCTGTTCAGCTAATCAACACCGCTCTTGCGCGATCACGCATGTTGTTTCTCACGAGCGAGGCAGTTGGTCCCACAATTGGGTCCTGTTAAAAGTAATGAATCATTCTGTATTTATGATTATATTTGATTACAGAACATATTGATTCTATTCTATGCATTGCTTTTATTATCATTTGGTGCATATTCTTTGATATTACAGTAGTGACCGCCTAATTATCATACATTTTAATATAATCCCTTCGCTAATAGGGTATTTATGCCCATCAACAATGGGATGTGAATTGTAACCACCCTTCATTACCTATCCATTGTGATGTAATAAAGGATGACCAGTCTTTTTTCATAGCTCTACCCACTGTACAGCACAGCCTTTGTTCCATTGGATCAAAGGTTTGTCACTGGGCAATTAAAATTGAAGTCTTTTGATTTCGCCCACGGCTCTTTCTCGATGTTGTAAGTTGCATGCAATCACCTGGTGTTTTCATAGACCGGGCACACATCACGATCGAGGGACAAGATGTGAACAGCTTTATTGCCCCTTGTCTTGCATTGGCTGTATCCATTGTTCCTTCGGGTCTTCGTGGCGGGCAATGGTCATCTCGCATGCGTGCTCACCACCTCAGTGCTAAAGAGCTAAAACATTTTTCTTAAATGTTGAATTTTTGCACCATACTGGATGATCTCCTTGATGATCGACTCCACCTCCCCACCAACAAAATTGTTGCTCCTGACCTACTTTCGCCTAAATGCCCGTTTTCTCTGCTTCCCGAGCACCGGCATTTAGGTGGTCACTACTGTAATAGTAAAAAAACACTTGTGAGTCAAAAGTCGTGTGAAGGTTGTGTTTTTAGTGTTGTGAAACTTCAAATGTGTTTCTCACGAAATCTTTTGTTTTTTCTTAGCTATTTGGCCGTATTGATACATATTTTTCATGAAATTTGCATTTGGATAGCCATTTACCATACAAACAAACTTTTTAAAAGCTTGTTTTTTTTAACTGTATACTTTTTGCAAAATATACCTTTTCAGAAATAGCTTGTATATGTTTTATATGTCAAACTAAAACAATCATAAAAACATTAATAAAACTAAAAGTCCAAATTTCGTTTTTAAGTTTTATTATCTTGAACAATTTGTATGTAAAATTTGGAACGATTTGGTCATAAAGTTTTTCTCAATAGCTTTTTTTAAAACTGTAAAAAGTCAAATGGGAAAAAATACTTTCATAACTCGTATATAAAATCCCCTTAATGCTTGAATACCTTTTATTTTCGTCTTTGATTCATATTCTAGATATCTTGTGGAAATAAAAGATGCAGACATTGATTTACGTGACAAGTGGGATAGCACCCCTTGTAAGTGGCTTTCTTTTTATTTATAAATGTATTGTGGCTACTCTATTGAAGTAAGTCTTGTCAGATGTAACCACAACAGTTAACTCATCTTTCCTAAATGACTTTCATGTCATGTTAGTTACTCATGCTTTGAGATGATGTTATGTTTCTAAGTAAGATTGTCAACTGATGTATGAACAAGTATATATTCTTATGTGTATAATTATGTAAGGTGCCTGGCCCACATTTAATGTCTTCAAAAGCCAGTGTTTCAGAGTTACTATTCTTGTTAATCATCTTCTACCTAGCCCGAAATGAATTGAGGGTGGTTTGACATTGGATACATGTCCCCATATTCCAACTCCAGACCTCTACACTATTCTTGGAACATTATAACAGTAGAACACATCCCTTGGCCTTGGGATATAAGAAAAATCGTGTTGGTAGACATACTGCGGGAGTAAGCAGACGGCAAACATTAACGCACAAAGAAAAGCTATGAACATGATTAAATCTCATGCTTACCCAACCTTTCAAGCATGCAATAAACATTTATCAGTTTAATGAGGGACAGGTTAGCCTTGCAGGGGGTCAGAACTTTATGTAGCCAATGGCCATCCGTTTCTTCCTGACTATCGCCCTTCAAATCAATGACAGTTTCCTGACTCACTTACACCACATTGGTTGGGGATAAATCCTTGGTTTGATTGACAGCATTTAACCTCAATTGTGTAATTAATATGCGCTAAGGAATGATGCATTTAGACCATTTTTCGTTTCGCCTACTCAAAACATTATGCATCATGATGCCACACCATCTGTCACATAAGAGTAAGATGCACCATTAACGACCTATGCTATACGATGACCAATGTTTGCTTGGTCCAGGTGGATGAAATTGGCCCCTTGCCGTCTAGCAGGAAGAGAAATCATCTACACATCTGGTATAATTGAAATGCCTTCATATTTGAAATCTATTGAAAAAAGACAAATGTCTTGACAACTTTGAAAAGTTAGATGTTTATTAAAAAGGATATTGCTAACCAGTCATGATGTGTTGTTAATGGGCCAATTTATATACCAGTAGAAAAAAATCTGTTTCCTGAGATAACGTGGCCGTAGGCGGACCATGATGTTAGGCGATATGCTCATAGGCCGCTACTATTGTATACAGGGTTGTTTGAGCTTTTTCTTCTTGATATATTAATGTACTTAAGCATTTACCTTTGCTTTGCTCAAGGTTGTTTACATGATGCACAATGTTGTACATTAATCACTGATTCTATTCATTTAACCAGCTTCTGAAAATATAACAATCAACAGATAGTTTATTATTATTCTACTTTTAATGTTCTATTCTCCTTGCTCCTTTCCCTGTCCTTTTTATTTACAGATGTTACCAATTCGTGTTGCATTTTTTTATGTTTGAGTTATCTACTTTATGCAATTGTCTACTTTTTCTGTGTGTGTGTGTGTGTGTGTTTCTCTCTCTCTGTCTCTCTCTCTGTCTCTCTCTGTCTCTGTCTCTCTCTCTCTCTCTCTCTCTCTCTCTCTCTCTCTCTCTCTCTCTCTCTCTCTCTCTCTATCTCTCTCTCTCTCTCTCTCTCTCTCTCTCTCTCTCTCTCTCTCTCTCTCTCTCTCTCTCTCTCTCTCTCTCCCACCCTCCCCTCCCCCAATGATTCTTACCAATTATATTTTTTTCAGGCTTTAACTAAAGCCTTACTTAACTTTTTTTCTTTTTTTAAATGCAGATATTATGGATGTCTGTGTGGACACAAAGAAATTGTTGAATATCTTCTAAACAGAGGTAATTTTTATGTACTTTCAATTACTATAATTATAGAATTGATGCATTGATTTACTATATAATTTATATATCTTACTGTTCAAGGAAAATTGAAGCCATTGTAACAGACCAAAACCACCCACTAACACCTCAAATCAAAATTTCCAAACGCTCCAAAAGACCCATTTATTTTTTGTGCCATAAAGAAAGATATAAAAGATCATTCTTACCATCATCTGTAAAATTATTATCACTACCATCACCAGTTTCATTATCATCACCGCTCTTTTGAACATTATTGTTTTGCAATGACTACGTTTACATGTATTAGAAAAATGTTAATTCTTTGTTGTTATGTTATACATGTTTTGATCTCGTAATGCTTAAATGTGTAAGCTGTTTGTGTGTGAAGAATAATTTATTTATGGTTTGGGTGTGTTGTATTTCATATTATTATATTGAAGGTATTAAAGCACCCAATTGAGGAGAGCGCTGCTTATATGGAGCTCTAACAGATGAAATCAGGAATTTGCTAAGGAAATACCACATTTTGTCTTCTCGAACAAAGAGGAGATCTCCATATGAGGAATTTTTAAGAAAGTAAATACAATAAAATAGTCAAGCTGTTTTCATTAAGCATGTTGTTATATATATATATATATATATATATATATATATATATATATATATATATATATATATATATATATATATATATATATATATATATATATATATATATATATATATATATGAGGCAAGCTAATCAACATACACAGTTATTTTTTTAATTCAAAAATTAATCTCTTTTGCACGATATTATTTTAGATTTCTCAATTTCCAGCTTTTGTAATGTGAGGGAGTTCTTGTAAAAGGTATTTTTAGAAGAATGGAACATAATTTTAGGCTGTATATGAAAAATACCTTTTGCTTTTATTGTCGTTTCAAAATGGTTTCTTTGTTCACTTTATTAGGTCTGTCATAAGTTTGTGGCATGCTTAGATTTAGTGGGTTTTACTTTGAAAGAATGAGTTATTTGTCAGGCTACAAACTTTTGTTTTCTTTTTCTCATTGTTAAAAGAAGTACTGGTATGTAAAGGGAAAGTATTAAGAGTCATTTCATTCCATAGATAGTTTTTTTTTTCATTTTTGAATTTACATGGAGGAAATTTTGGTCTTCTCTCATTCAAATTTAAAAAATTGTGTCTCTTTCGCAGGTTTTTTTGAAAGCAAGCCATTTGCGGACATAGTTTTTAATGTTCATGGAGAAAGCATCAAAGCCCACAGATGTATCCTAAACACTAGAAGTGAATTTTTTGCAAACATGCTCATTAGCAAGTGGCAGAATCGAGACAGCGTGATTTAAATCACAGAGCGGTATGTTTTGGAAGTCTTAAAATCAGTTTAATCATTAACATTGATATGATACCATGACAATGTTTAACAGTACAATGAAATAACGGGGGCAACAATCCTTTTTTATTCTTTTTTTTTCACTTTGCTTCTTTTTCATGTTATTCTATTTAAGATGAGTCATCCTTTTCAGTTTGTCAAAAGCCACTGTTCATTACACTTTTTTGTTGTTGCTATGAACAGGATTATGGTTTGAATCCTGGCAAAGCTAGGTCTGACATTGTATATCTTGACTAAAACACCCATTTGTAGATGAGTATCAACAAGCTGCTAATCAGTAAAATCTGCGTCAGATTAGTATCCTATCTAGGTGGTGATGTACTTCATCTGTCCCAACTTCTATTATAGAAATTGGGAAAATTGAAGGGGTCATTTCAATAGTGTGCCTATGTCCATCTTCGTGAACAACGAGACAGAGATAATTGTAAGGAATAGAAGGCAATCATGCTTCCTTCAAAGTGTGAAAGTGATATGATGAAAACATATCGCTTTTACAACTGTTTGAAACTTCGAATTCCCAAAGCCAACAGTGCCAAAGTCCATGATTTTTTATATTTTTCTCTAAATGACGTAATGTAATTGTGATGTAGACACACTATTGAATGACCCCTTCAATTTCCAGCTTTATGGACTTTAAAAGGATTGAAATAACTTTACTTTACTCATTAGATTAGCTGCCTAAACGACTATACAGCATCACAGCAGCTTCTTAAGGAGAGGAGCGGGTCCTGAAGGTCATTTTGAAAATTGATTAAGCAAGACAACTATGACCTTACAATATGAGTTCTATGTGTCAAAAAAAGAACAACAAAAAAGAAAATAATCAACTGCTGCCATGGAAACAATGCCATATTGAATTTTTGTCAACTAGAAAAGAATAGGAAAATACTTTGAAACATCATAAAACCTTCAGAGACTCTCAGCTATTTCTTGTTGACTCCCGTGTATTCATGTTTAACGGCACCTTTTGATATCAGGTGCAGGGAATATGTCACATATTTTCCTGGCGGTCTAAGGCAATATTCAGGACAATCCGTCAGAAGTAGATTGTTTGGATAGAGTACATTGTGATGATTAAAGTGAGTACCAACTTGCAATGCTTTAGACAGAATTAGTCTTTTATAGTACAACACATGAGTTGAAAGTTATGCCTTTTGACATTACTAAAAGATTCATATAAATTCAAATAATTGATACTGAGTTCCTTGTGAATGAACTGCTCCATCAAATCATTAAAACAACTAGATTTGTCAGGCAAAAATAGCTTTCTAGGATCTGTTCACCCCTTAATTGTAAGCCTGTCTTGCTATTTTAAGAGGTATTTTCGTAAAATCTCTGTTTCTGCAGCAACATAGCATATGATAGAATAATTTACAGTCCAGTTTCTAAATTTCTCTTAAAATAAGGAAAATTCTCTTGTATTCCAATGAATGGCAATTTATGCAATATGAAAAATGAAAGGCGGGAGAGAGGGGAGAAAGCATGTTTTTTGTTTTAGATTTTTCTTTTCTTTTTATTGTCCTCATTTTAAGAGCACTTAAGACTAGCTTCCTGAATATAAGATTCTTTACTTATTTGAATTTTGTTTGTTTGTTCCAGATGTCAGGAGGTGCTTTTAAATGCATTCTGCAATATCTATATACAGGTAAAAAAAAAAAAGAAAGAAGTTATTTAGTCTATCATCAAATGAGTTTACGATAACAAAGAGAAAAGTTTCTAGATTATTATTTTTTCATGTCCTTAATTACACTAAGGCTTTACAATTGCATTTAGTCTTTTGAAATATTAAAAAGTTGAAAACTATGTTTTTAATTGAGACAGCTATATCATAGCTCAGCAATGATAGTAAAGATGAAATGTAGCAGAAACTTTTTGCTCACCTTCTTTCTTTGATATTCTTTTCCATTTTACTTAGTGCATAGTAATGATTGAATCTTGGCTAATGAACCAGTTAAAACCTGACTGTTGTCAACATACAAATAACATTAAGTTTCTCCATTCTATTTAGGTCAGATGGAGATGTCGTTAGACCAGGTAGATGACTGCATTCATATGGCAAAGCACATCCATCTTGACACTTTGGTTATGAGCATTCAAAAAAAAACTGAAAGCAACATTGACATGGGGTAATGTTAGTGTATTTGCAGTTGTATGCTTAACATTGTTTCCTAAGTAAGATTGTTGCATCTTTCTGTTACTTACTCATTAAATGTGTGATTGTGCTAGAGCTGTATCACGCTGTCCGTATAGAGATTTGCAAGACACAAGCCTCCTGCTGTTTGAGTCTTGTGAATTGCTGTGTGTCTTGTGAGTAGTGAGCAGATTGATTCCTGTTAAAAGCTCTTTCAGACATGAAGCGGATCAGTTTGTTGGACTGGAAGCAAGACCCAAACAAGATGGAATGCAGCTCGCTGTCCAAAGCCTAATCAGAGCAAGACTTCCAAGCAAAACAAGACCTTGCAAATAGTGAACTTGCATCTTGCTACAGAGTCTTGAATGTGGAATCTTGCTGGAGAGGCTTGTGAGCAGCAAGCATATTTCTGAACTCGATATAGCTCTCCTTTTTTACAAGGGCGTCAATCTTATATGCTACTTGTTTTAAAAACCCATGTTATTCTGATATTATGCCCGTTATTATTATCCAACCCTCTGACCCTAAAATGGGTGCTTTTAACTCATCCTGCCTTTAACTCATCCCTTAAGCGTGACACAGAGGTTGTAGTGATGGCATTTTTAGGATGTGTTCTCTCCATGGAAAGCATCAAAACCTATTTGTTTTGATATTACTTTAAAAGTTATAAATCTATTTGAGATTGTGGAAATCAGTTTGTTTATTTAGTATTTTATCTTGATTTTTTTTTACTTGTAAGGTCATCAATATGAAGAGGTATTTTTACATTTATATCAGTATTCTCTCAGTTGGAATCATCCAAAGGTACAATCATATGTAATTTTACCTACAAAATAGTATGTGTGTGTTTTGTCTCCCCTTTTGTATTTTTCTTGAGGCATGGCTTGTAATATTGATGCTTTTTCTTCTGTCTATGAAGAATCATCAACATGAGAATTTTACGTGCGTCTGTTTTCTTTATTTCTTTCATTGTAGAGTTATGACAACCAAGATGTTTCATGTTATTTTCTCTACGTTTTTTGTCCTGTGTAGAATCATCCAAGCCAGGAGTGAGGATAA
This sequence comes from Doris montereyensis, assembly GCA_037039925.1. Taxonomy (NCBI): domain Eukaryota; kingdom Metazoa; phylum Mollusca; class Gastropoda; order Nudibranchia; family Dorididae; genus Doris; species Doris montereyensis. The sequence continues at coordinate 106,278 of JAXRKP010000405.1, forward strand.
CAACTTTGGTAATTGACCCTCAGATGGTAAAGATGAACAGATGAAAATAGACATGACTTTGCTAGTGGAACGAACCCTGCCCAATGAATTCTGCTCTTGGGTGAGGAGGACTTATCATGTATCTTCACTTCATAGATTTTATTTAGTTTTGGTTTTCTCACTTGTTAATGATTTTATAGCCACCATGGGATTTGGAATATTTCATATTACATTGTTTTAGTCTGTACAATATTTTTATTTTAATATACTCAAAGTTTGTCTCATAAATGAAATGCTGCTCCATGAAAATTTGCTCACTCCTTTCTCCAGTTAATCACAGGATTAACCCAATGTTCTACCCAGACAGTCATGAGAAATATTAGTCAGTTACGAACCCTGAGATAACCACCATGTTGAACAGAGTAACTTATAAGAAACAAGCAAAATAAACGAACCCAAGATTGCATCTACTGCTTGAAAACGACTTGTGAATTTTCTAAATTGAACCGTAACGGATTGATATTTTATTGGCTACTATGATCTACGTGAATGTGACAACCACTCATCGTGGTTTTACCAGTTAGAAGGAATATTATTTGTTGAGAATACAAGTCTGCAAATTCACTTTGTACAAATATAATATGGTTTTAGTGTTCTTTTTTTCTTTTTAATATACATCGTTTTTTATTAATTCGTTTGAAAAATATGAATAATTTTAATCCTATTCTGTATTCAGTTAGCCTACTCAGTTACCTTGCATTTTTCTCGGTAAGATATCATAACTGTATTGATTCTTGAAATCAACATTGTATGTAACCGATTAATTTGCATCATCACAGGTGAAAGGGGAGCTACCTTTTGAGCAGACACGAAACCATTATTCGGATGTGTGTTTTGTAGTTGAGGGGCATGAGTTCATGTGTCACAAGGTAAATAAAATCAGTTTTGAATTTCATTTTTTATTCTTCTGATAGGCTTTGCATTTTGAAATAGAGATAGAGATGTAATTGTGTATCATATTTCTTTGTTAACTAGATTTTTACGAACTAGATTCTTAATCCCATCTTAGTTACCTTTTTGGTAATATTTTTTATTGAAATGTCGGTGAACAGCCCATAAGGGTTTATTAAGTTATTTCCCTTTATAATATCTGCATATCTCTATTTGTTATGACAATGTGTAATGTTACCGACAATAAAGAAAGTTTTTAATTCAATTGAAAATACTATGTATTTAGATTGGGGTGTCAAACATAATTTGTCTTGTATAATGTCGGCAGTTGGAGAGCACTGCTGGTAGATTCTATTTTTTCTTCTCACTCTTTCACATGTCTTCTATCTTAGTTCACCCTGTGATTACCACACATCATAAAGTTCCTTCAAGGCCATCCAGGCCTATAGAGCCGGAGCGTATCCCGGTTTTTATAGCGTGAAGCGGAACAGGTGACGATAATCACCTCCTGGCCAGGACTCTAGTCTGACGCAGGTTTTTACTCCCAAGCTAGTGCTTGTACCCATTTTCTCCTGAGTGCATCGGTCGCCGAACGGTTAGGCTGCCTGACTGAGGATCATGAGGTCTTGAGTTCGAATCCTAGCAAAGCCAGGTCTGACGTTCTGTTCCTTGGGAAAGACACTTAACACGCATTTTCCCCATTGCACATCATAGATGGGGTAAATTCCAATTGAGCAAAATATATGTAACCCAAATGCAATACATTACAATGTAAGCAGAATAAGGAATTTTACATTACTGGCATGGCGTTTGACAGCCAATGAAAGATCTATTAATTAAATAAATGTGAAAATTTCTTCAACAAGTGGGCAATTGACGGGTCTTATTGACAGACCCTGCTTCTTTCCTTTCACTCTTTCACTTATCTGTTATCTTACTGATTCCTCTGAATTCACTCCCGAGATCATCGAATAAGGTGGATGAGGTAAACTTTGTTGAAATAAAATCTTTGACAAATCTGTCGGTCTGTCTCTTTCTGTCTGTCTCTATCTGTCTGTCTGTCTGTCTGTCTGTCTCTCTCTCTCTCTCTCTCTCTCTCTCTCTCTTCTCTCTCTCTCTCTCTCTCTCTCTCTCTCTCTCTCTCTCTTCTCTTTCTCTCTGTTTCTGTTTTATCTGTCTCTGTTTTATTATATGCCCATATATATATATATATATATATATATATATATATATATATATATATATATATATATATATATATATATATATATATATATATATATATATACATATATACACATTAATATTTATATTCTTTTTTTTTTTAAATAAATACATCATTGTATGATTAAATTTTGCAGCTTTCTTTATCATGGTGTTATTTATTTCTGTCCTTTACAAAGGCTTTCCTTTGCACACGGAGTGATTATTTCAAAGCGCTGCTAGTGGATCACTTCAATGAAAATGAGTCCACGGGGGTGTGCAAGTGGTTTCATTGAACAACGTTTCAGTTGACGTATTTCTTCGGATTTTGTTCTATCTCTACACGGAATCTTGTGATGTAAGTTTTTTTTCTCTTTTCCCTATGATATGACAGTGGTATTAAAATCTTATGTATGGAAAAAGATAACGGTAAATTTTTCTTTGTTTGGGGGGGGGTGGGTGAAACTAAGATAAGTTATGGCAAATATAAATATTCCAAACAATGGGGGAGGGGGGTGTGATAACAATGATGTATCTTATTCTTTCTGGTGTTAGGGGTTTTTCTCTCAGGTATTTGGTCCTCTTTTTAATTTTTGATTTTCACTTGAAAATCAAATTTTGTACTGCTGCTGTAGTAGCAGCCTAAGAGCACGCCGTTTTTGGGAGATTAGAAGACATGTTGGTTGGCAGATTGTGCTGGTAAGTGGACAGAATTTTATGTTGTCAATGGTAATCTATTTCTACCTGAGAAGCACGCACCATATCAATGAAAATTTCCTCATTCACCAAGGTTGAACACTCATCTTTGATTTAATTGACAGTAGTTAACCTCAAACTGTTTTCGTAACATATGTTAAAAGCAATGATGGATTTAGACCTTTTTCTTTCACTTATGAAAAACATTGTGCATCATGATACCATGCTGTCTGGCAGGTAGGGTAAGATTCACTGTTAACGGCCTATGCTAGACGATGACCATTGTTTGCTTGGAATTGGCACCTTGAGAGAGTTTGCTATCAGCACCTATTTATTGTGGCTGAGAGGTGTGGCTTGATCATCTACACATCTGGTTTAATTGAAATGTCTTCATATTTAAAATCTATGAAAAAGACATCTGTCTTGACAATTTTGACAATTGAGATGTTTGTTTAAAAGGATGTTGTTAGCAGGGTCCAGATGTGTTGGTAAAGGGCTAAAGACTGCTAATACTGTATGTCATATGGGTGTTAAATGTGAAAGATGTAAAGCACCCGTTTTGGCAGACATTTCATTGAAGTACAAGTATTGAGAAGCCTTGTAATTAGGCTCTGCATTTCAATAGGCTTGATTTTAAATCATTCATGAATGTGGTTTTGTTTCTTTTGTGGTCCAGCTTTCCCTTGAGATTGTTGGAGAGGTCCTTTTAGCAGCAGACATGATGCTCTTGCCTGGTTTGAAGTCACTCTGCTCATCAGCCCTTATGTCTTATATAGACAGAAACAATGTAGTTTCTCTCATCAGGAGTTCTCGCTTATTTCATCTACCAAGGCTAGAATCATATTGTTCAGAATTTATATCTGACAATATAATACAGGTATGGAATATATAGATGGGGAGTTTGTTGGGGTTTGGGGGGGGGGGGGGGGGGGGGGTTATGTTTTAAGGTGATAAGTTTATGTCTATTCATCGCTTGCTTAATGTTATTTCATATCTTTTAAATTTGGGTGTTAAATCATTTCAAAGATCAGTATGTTTTTTAAATTTAAGAATAAAACATTTTCTTTTGTGTTTCCTTATTTATTGGGAGAATAGGGGGACTTCAAATGAGTCTCATGTCATGGTAAACACAACCTGAATTATGGTACCCACTGAGGGAGGGATTGACAATCATAGTTTATAGTGCATGTGCCTTAAATGCCTCAGTATCTGATGATTTCTATGAAGAAGAGGTAACGATCAAAGTATTACCTTTTTTTTTTCAAAACTGTCGAGTATCAGTTAAATGATGGTTGTCCAACATGACTAGTGATTCATTCCGAAATTGATGCCTGTCCTTTTGCTCTTGTTCTACATGTCATTTGTTCTTTCTTCTCCTTACAATGACCAATCTTGTAGGTCGTGTCACAGGAAGATTTTCGGCGGTTGGTGTATGAAGATGCCATCACTATCAGAGACAGGGAAGAGACAGACTCAATTGATGTAGTCGATGAAATTCGATTTTACATCACCAGCTTTGTCAGAACGTACAGTGAAATGGAAGAGGCCAATGAGAAGCTCAGGATAATAGATGATGTCCTGGAGGAGCTAGGAATAGAGGGCTAAGAATCTCGACTGACACAAGTTTTCACTCTTTCCAATAAATAACATCCCATGGTTTTGTACAATATTTTATGGATCTGTCCCGGTGGTGTCAGTGATACTTGTTGCAGTTTACTCGGGATTCCCACAGAGCAGCCTTAACTAATTTTATGTGACTAATTAATAACCCCCTCCCTTACACATTGTCCATACCCATGGGTAATGACATTGTCTGGATAAGATGAGCTTAAAAACATGCCAGTTTTGTTATTCATTTAGGAGTTAGTACACATGCTTAAAATGGTGTCGGTGGCAGAGTGGTTAGGCTGCCAGACTTGGGATCATGAGGTCCTGCATTTGAATCCTAGCAAAGCTAGGTCCAACCTTTTTTTCCTTGAGCAAGACACTAAATACACACTTTTCCCACTCTACCCAGGTGCAAATATGTACAGGCACTAGTTTGGGAGTAAAAACCTGCATCAGACTAACGTCCTGGTCAGGAGTTGATTTGTTCCGCTTCAGGCTATTGAAACTGGGATAAACTCCGGTCATATGGGCCGTAACAGCCTTGAAGAACTTTCACTTTACACATGTTCACACAGCTGGAAAGAAAAGGCAGAAAAGAAAAATGAAAGGTTTTCTTCTGTCTGGAAAAATCTTCGAAGTAGCCTTTATACAGTGGAACCTCTCAAATCGGGAACTCTGGGAATTGAGAAACCGGGCCAATCGGGAAGAAATCCTAGGGAACGAAATGTTTTCTATACATTTTATCTCTCTAAACGAGAAAGATCCCCGGCCAATTGGGACAATTGTTCAGGTGCCAGTTCACGATGCCTATAAGCCAGACACACCAGGTATCCATGACAAAAGTGTGAAATCCGACATTGATTGTCAAGTTACCAATACGGTGCAGTGTTGAGATGGGGTGGTGTGTAGAAAGCAGACTCCTGCACTGTTATAGCTTTTCTGTTAGTTTGTTTTTTGAAGTAACCCTGTCCACCATTGCGGTGATCTCAGGGTTCATGGCTGACTAATATTACTGACGACCGTCCAGGCACAACTTAAAGCACTTTAAAAATCAAAAGTTTTCGTAAATATTTGTAAATATTTAAAACATATAGTCAATGTGTTAAGAATTGATACATATTTAGTATTCTAGATCTGTCGATATACTCCAATTTCTTTCAGAAATGCAAAAATAGTTTCAAGATCATTATTCCAAAAGAGTTTATAAATGCTTCCCTCAGTAAAATATTTCCTTCGTATATCGATCAGATCAGAGCATTCTATTAAAATATGTTTAATAGTAAAAAGGCAATCACAGGTGTGACAGAAAGACTGGTCATCATGGGTCAACAGGAAGCCCTGTGTGAGCCATGAATGACCAATATGTAAGCGACTTAAAACGCTCTCTTCTTTTATATTTCTTACTTTTACATTTGACCTTTCTGTCATTTTTGAGACCACTTCATGAAATTTGTTATTAACTTCTTGGTCCCACTCCTCCTGCCAAGTTTTGCTAATATAACTATTCACCAAAACTTTCAAATCCTCACTATCAAGTAAGGCACCAGGGCTGACAGCTTTGGAACGTGCCTCTTTTGCCAACTTGTCGGCACTTTCATTTCCATTGATGCCAACATGCCCTGGTATCCAGACAAACTTAATATGTTTTCCAACAAGGTCTTTTAGAACGTGATTAATCAGTATTATCACTTGATTTTTACTGTCTATAGTTCTCAGACCCTGAAGGGCAGATAATAAAATTGTTATACTTCCTCGGTAGCTGTTTTAAGTCATTCAAAGCTAAAAGATCAAAGCTGAAAGATGACACCTAAAAAATTTCATAGCTTTTCATTGCCCGCTTAACCTATCAATCACAAGGGTGGGCCCGTGAGTAGATTTAACGATCCACCATACATTCTTGATACCGTGCCTTATCTTTCTATCATCCAATAAAGCTTGACTGTGAGTGACAGCACGGTTGCAAGCCACGCTTGATTTGATTGTTATTATATACACAAAATGCAATTTTTGATACTCAGCTGAACAATATGAGAAAAAGGAATGCATTTATAGTATTCTACATTTAAAGTTAAAGTTAAACGGTACTTGAATTTGAAGTGATGTAAGTAAAAGACATATCGTTGGTGAAACTGTCTAAACATATTATCCACGATATAAGGGATACAAAATTTGTCCTGCAAATGATCAAACGCACACTTCATTCGCACTTTTATAAATATTGGAGGCTGGGATCCAACCAAAAGGCTCCAGTTACTCACATGATCTAATTGCAGATTTCCATTTTTCTTCCCAAAAAATCTGACCTCATAAATAAAGGAGTTATAGCTACAATCAATTGTTAGAGAGAGAAACAGACAGATAGGCAAGCAGGCAGGCAGGTAGAGACAAGGAGAGAGAGAGAGAAAGACAAACAGAGAGACAGACGGACAGACTGGCAAAGAGAGAGGGAGAGAGATATATACACACAGAGAGTGAGATACGGAGAGAAAGCCAAATTGATAAACAGAGAGAGGGAAGGGAGGAGAGGGAGAGAGACAAAGAGACAGAGAACCAAAATCCGTAGGTCCCCGGATAATCGGTAAACCCGGCAAATCGGGACGATTTTACAATCCACCAAGATTTCCCGATTGGAGAGGTTCCACTGGATTGAAAGGAAGATTTGAGAAAGTATAGTTGAAATTGAAGAGGTCATTTCAATAGTGTGCCTAAGTCACAATTACGTCATTTAGAGAAAAGTGCCAAAAACCATGGACTTTGGCACTGTTTCCATGTTAGAAGAATTTCAAGGGCAGCCACACTGATTTTCTTACTTTGTGTAAAATGGTAATGAAAGACACAATTAAACAAAAGCAAAAGGTCTGAATTAGTAGAGTGCTTTGTATATCAGCTTATTAGAGTGTTTCTTTCTTTCTTTCTCTATTAGTTTCCATTCTACCTTTCGGTGTATGGGTTCAGATGCCCGAGATGATATTTCTCCAAGATGCCATGTCCTGGCATTTTCTGTTTCCTTCCAAAAATGTTAAATTTCTATGCTTCAATGCCTCTTATAAATCTTCTTCCCACTTTCTTTCGAGGTCTGCTTTTTGGTCTTTTACCGTGGGCTTTAGCACTGTATACTGATTTACCTATTCTATTGTCATTCACTCTGTTTACATGCCCAAACCATCTCAATTGATTTGTTTCTATCTTAGTTTTTATTAGAGTGTAAGATGTTTAATTGAAAATATTTCACACTTTTGCTTTTGACATTTATAACTGATCAATACTTGATATTTCATATCAAGTTCTGATAAATATATATCAATACTAATATTACTAATATGGTGTAAATTGAAACTGTTTCACTGCTTACTATGATCATTACAATTGATATTTATAGTACAACCAAGGAGAACGTAGAATCAATTAGTTTATACAAGCATTAACAGCATACTGTTATGTCCTTCATAAGGATCCTATGAGTGCTTTATGCAAAATTATTAGCCCGATAAAGGCTTGTTCATGGAGGAATGGACAAATCATGAGAGCATAATATGTGGCATAACAAAATCATCCCAAGTTTGATGTATTCTTATTTCTTATGAGACATGGGTTGTTTGAGCTCAGAGGGAGCCCTTTGAACTGCAATGAAGTCGCTTACGGCCTCAGTTGGCTTTGGGGTCAGTTGTGGGTCCTGCGGCTTAATGCTCCTTAGGCGATCGGGTGAGCCCCATTAATTACATTGAGTAAGAAAGTTGGATGTCAATGATTATATGGATTTGGGTAGCATGAGAGTAATGGGAGGATCCTATTCTAAGGAAGGGCATGTCGCTTTCTTTGGCCACCTTTTGTTTGAAACCATAAAGTGTGGAAATTTCAGGCTGAGGTCTTATTTCACTTTCTTCCAAATATGTGCAACATTGAGTGTTGAAAAGATGGACCTACTTTGTTTGCTCTAATATATATGTATATATATATATATATGTATATATATATAATCTTTTCTCCTTGTTTAATTAACTATTTCATTTTCTATTTATTATGATATCATGAGTTGGCATAAAACTCATTTCTACTAATCAACATTCTCTTGAAATTTGCCATCGCATTACATGTATTCTTTTGTACTGTACACACAACATTCTTGCAAGTTATTCAGAAATGTTTAATGCTTGGAGCATTTGTTAATATCTTGTTTACCGGGTATCTGAAATTTTTGCCATGTGATAGAAGCAAGTGTTAAGTATGATTTCCATGAGCGAATATTTTTCTGAGCATGAATATATTATCTTTGATTTATAATGTTATATGCTTGTTGCTATGCAGAGAAATTGACTGAAGCAAAGTAAAATGTTATTATATAAACAAAATGCAATTTTTGATACTCAGCTGAACAATATGAGAAAAAGGAATGCATTTATAGTATTCTACATTTAAAGTTAAAGTTAAACGGTACTTGAATTTGAAGTGATGTAAGTAAAAGACATATCGTTGGTGAAACTTTCTAAACATATCCACGATATAAAGGATACAAAATTTGTCCTGCAAATGATCAAACGTACACTTCATTCGCGCTTTTATAAATATTGGAGGCTGGGATCCAACCGAAAGGCTCCAGTTACTCACATGATCTAATTGCAGATTTCCATTTTTCTTCCCGCCTCGAAAAATCTGACCTCATAATTAAAGGAGTGGACTTTCTTGTTTTAAATCTTTCAAAAACTCTAACAGTCCGAGTCCATTTCTTACACAACTGAATATTTCTTTCCATTTAAAAAGAATAATTGTTTATCCTCATTGTGCTTGGGCAGCACATAAGGCATTTACTACATTATAGCAACTAAAATAGTAATTGAATTGAAATCCAATTAGTGTAACAAAGCTTCTGTGTACGGCACAGTTCAATAATCTAATGCATTGTTTACTTTTCCTGACAAAAAACACCACAGACTTACATGTTTAGACAGTTTCACAGACGATATGTGCATCTGCAGGATGTGAAATCTCAGTTTGAGATTGACAGAACCTCTGATGCAAGTTTATTTTAGTTTAGATAATTTTTGTTTGACTTTTAGGTTTTTGGTTTTGTTTTTTTGTTGAAGTTTGTTTGTTGGTTGTTAAGATTTTTTGTTATTGTTGGGGTTTCTTGTGGGGGGCAGGAGTGTTGATTTATCTTTCTGTTTTGTTTTGTTTTCTTGTTTTCATATTTCTGGGCTATTCCAAGTTCTTTGTTTTTATAGGGTTTTTCTTTAGCTTTTCATTAGGGTTTATTTTGATGTGTTTTGTGTTTTGTTTAAGAGTGTTGGGAGTAGGAGGGTTGTCTCCCTATCATGTGTTGATAATAAACTCAATGTCTCAAATATAATCTGAATAATATCTCTCAAACAGAGTTATTTGTAAGGACTGTGTTTATGAAAGTTACTATCTTTGTGTGATGACATTTGTAGTTGAAAACCCCTATAAAAAATCTTATTCAATTTCACATAGCTGCCAATCAGTAAGTAAAGAAGGTATTTTGTACGTGTTTTTGGCATCAAGTCGATAAATGTGTATTGATCGTAAAAAATTAGCCTTTCGGGGTTACTTGGTATTTTTTGTTCAAAGAAATCAAGTCAATAGCAGAGGCTTACAAAGATTGAGTTGAAAGTCAGGAGACGCCATTCTGAGTTGACATAACTTCGGTTGACTTCTCCGGAAAGGCCAGTGATCGACAGACTTTTTGTCATTTACCTTAAAGGAGTTAATTTAAATTAGATTGTCCATGATTTCTGGAATATCACAGGGTTCCACGCAAGTAATAATTATTTCATGCGGTAAAAGTCTGTTTTTGGATTTGAAAAGGTTGGCAGCTGTGATTTCAACTTCTGAATTTTTCTATAAAGTAAACTGATCTGCAATCCAGTTAATGAAGTATTTTTTTGTTGAATTATTTGCAAGTCATAATCAAATCTTGTTGAAATCAAATGACTAGAAAAGGAAAATGAAGGCTGAGATGTATTCATATTTTCACACAGCAGGTTAAAATCTCAGAGCAAATGATGATAGACCCGTATATCTATTCAGGATGTTGAAGTAAGGATAATTTGTCTAAAATCTCTTTGTTTTATTGTTTGGTATGTGTTTAGGTTTGTTTTTGTTGTTTTTTATTGGTGATGGTATGCTATAAAAGAGGAGTGATAACAATAGTTTAAGATGTAGCCTGTTTCATTTTAGGAGAAAATGCACTTAAATATTTTCCCCCAATTCATTTTTAATTGCTTATCTGCTTGATTTTATTTTTGCATTGAGCCATTCATTCAATAAAATTTATATCTTGTGTAAAAAAAAGTTGAATGAAAATGTTTGATAGAAAATTTTTTATGGCATGTCAATTTGTTTGCCACCCTTACCTCAAACCTATGATGAAAAACAATTAATGTGACATGTAATATATGTATATATTATATGTTGTGTAATTTTTCACTTAGTGGAAATAGCAGCCTGTAAAGTCATAATGAAGATGAATAAAATAGTTGATGTAGAAAGAGGCTGTCACTCTATCAATTTTCTCTGGTATAGTCAAGAGATTATATGACTGCTACCCATATACGATATTATCTAAAATCACTTTTTGTTGATTTAATGTATGCACGCAATACCTAGACATGGTAGATTTGCTGGTGCTCTTTTTTTAATTTTCATTCATTGGAAAAAGGGGTGGAGGGGTTGGGATTTTGTGTGTCTGTGTTTGAGTTGTTGGGGAGTTGTTTCTTCAGTATCTTGTAAAGTTTTATTTTCCTTAGTTAAAAGATCTGTAGCAGAGTGTTAGTAGGTATACCTACGAGTTGTTATATAAAACAAAGATATGTGTATTATCTAAGCAAGAAGAGCACTTGGTTTTAAAAGAACATTATGGCGATATAAATTATGACACTCTCAGTTTGTTTTTTCTCTCCTCTGAGAACTTACATGAATCTTATGTGATGTAAGATGAATGTGGTACGGTTTCTTTTGATATGAAAAGGAGATAGATAAATGAATCAATAGATAGTTAGATAGACAGATAGATAGAAAGATATGTAGTCATAGATGAAAAAAGATACAGAAATGGTTCTCATTAAATGCCATGCTTTAGTCACATGTACCTAGTGTAAGAGTATGTGTATGTTTTATTTATGATCGATGTTTTATGTTTTATGGCTTTTTACAATGAAAGTCTTTGTGTGTATATTGTAATGTCACAATTGCCTCTTTTAATATTAGTGAAACCTAATAGATAATCTCTCTGCACTATACAGACTGTATACTGAAAAACTATCAGCTTGTTATACTAATACTATAGGTAAAACCCTCATGATATTTATGCAAACAAATTTTAAAGTTGAAATGTTTTGATTGAAGATGTGATATGACAATATTCTGTGAGACCAGGATCTTTTATTATTCTGCTTGTTTACTATTTTTTACTTCTTTGTTGATGGTTCTTTTTCCAGCAACCCTTGTAGGTCCTCAAACTATGAACATGTTAAAGTGAGGTTATGGTGAAGACAGGCCATTGTTTGTGTCACCTTTTCTCATCATGGTTTGCCATATGGTGGGTTTTTTTAGCACTGAGTGTGACGTGACTAACCCTATAAATTGTTATTGAATCCTTTGTTGAGTATTTTCTTCTGCGTTACATCAAATTGTCCTGAGAAGTGTCCTTGGTCCATCAGTGGACACTCAGACTTGAAACCAAAATGTTAGGGGCCTGAATACTTCTTGTGGTAGGTCCGACACTGTATTTCTATGACATGTGGCCAATACGTTTCTCCTCACCTGCCATCTACAAATGAGTACTGCTACCAGTGTTAGGCTGCAAGAGACAACATATCAGTGTCTGTTCAGGGGAGGATCTTGCATTGTCTGTTTCATTTAATGCTACAGAAATCAGGATAGGCTCGGGTTCTATGGGACTCTAAGCTGGGAGAGAAATTTACTTTTCTAGAACTAAACTGCCATCTGCATTCTTACTTTCTCTACTTTAACAGTTGTTTTATATTCACATATGTTACAATAAAATGTTATTTTATTTTCATAAACACTCCTCAACATTATGGTGATAACAAATGTGAGCGCCTGAGACTTTTTAAAAATGCATTAAAGCTTGGGAAAATCTGTTGACGCTGTTAATATTGTTATTATTACCAAGATCATTATCAATGTTGTATGAAATGTTACATTCTTTTGTCTTATTTTATATTTATTTTCATAAGATGTTTTTATGATTTTCCTGAAATGTAATTTTCTATGATTGATACTATTTCATGTAAAAGAAATTTTTATATTCTGTGAAATTTTATTTTCAGTTTTGCCTTTGAAAAATTTCTCTGTCCTATTTGCACTAAATCCTAATCTGTGAAATGATGTATTATATTGTTTTTAATATAAATTAAAAAGCTTATTATGCAAAAGGCTCTTTCAAAGCTTTGTATGATGTCAAAGATGTTACCGGTACAGTTGAAGTATGAAGTCTAGAAATTGCTAATTTTAGTGTTTGTGCTTGTGTAGTCTGTACCAGCGGAAAATTGCAAATGAAAAGCCAAAAATTGCATTCAAAATTCAAAAAATTGCATGCAAAAAAGGTAAAAATTGCAAGGAAAAATTGCAAATTTAAATCATTGTTTTCAATAAACAGCGCACAATTATTTCTTGTTTTTAATATTTTATTTCTAACTTACTAGTAGAACATCCATTCTCCGAATGGGAGGAAAAGAAAACAAAATAAAGTACAAAAAAATATGAATTTATAATTAAGAGATGTTAAATGAAGAGAGTCTACAGAGCTTAACTTTACCCGAATAAAAATCCTTTGTATTTCACTTTTGAGCTTACGAGCATTATATTTATACGGAAAACTCAAGGTTTATAATGAGATGAGATCAACTACAAAAGAAAGTCATTCCCAACAAATTTGTTGTAGTACAGGAAGAGAAGGCTCTGAAGCTTCATTTAACACTCTTCTTCTGTCACTTAATATTAAATTATAGAGGGAAAAGCTCCTTTCTGCATCTGCTGAATTGACAGTGGCATACATATAACGCAATGCCAAATTTGATTGGGTGGGAAGTTGTTCCTTGCAAGACTTCAAAAAAGCTCCAGGTCTATGGAAGTGGTGGAATGATTCTTCACAGCTTGGGGTCCAAGGTGATTGCGATACTTGTGCAATTCATGTTAGATTTAAATTTAGCCTATAAGCGCTCGGCATGCTTTTCAGTCCTCATGTGATTATCCACAGACGATTTTCTGTGATGGTCTAGAACGATGTTGCAGGCATCGCAAAACAATGTACTACCAGAAACATAAGTAGTCTTTAGAAACTGCCTATGACGGTCCCGGGCTGTAGTCTTAGAGCCTTTCTTTGAGGTATCATTAGGCATGGTGTTTGATACTCAGAATAGTCAATAGCGTAAATTTGATCGAGATGAAGAGATGCAGGTTGAGTCAATCAGATTAAATTTAAACAAAGGATGAATTATTTACTTCCTGTGTTGTCAAGGGAAGTTACTCGCGAAATTTTAATAGTGTTGTGTGGCAGTGGCAGTAGCATTTTCCCATGTTTAGCATATATACGACTCCAAAAGGGAAAAATCATGAAAAATGCAAAAAATCGCGGCATTTGTCAAAATTGCAGTTCCGTTGCGGTAGGTCCGAAAATCGCTGGCACAACACGGCCGCATAAGCGCCCGCGATTTTCCTTGGGACAGTGTAGTAAGCGTTTGAAAATCGGGCTGCTACGTCTTTTAAAATTCAGTCATTTTCTTTCAATAACTGATAATAAAATGTTCTTGTGTTGTATATGTGAGCCTTTATTGGTAGAAGTGTGACTTGCTCATATCCAGTTAATGCATCTGAGAGTGGGTGGGGAAAGTTTGTATTCATTTGGATTGTCAACAAGCTAAGCTTAAACTTTCAGGTGACAGCAATACTTCTAATATAGGAAACCATACACCTAGTCTTAATGAAATGGAGACAGATATAAAATTGGGAGATCCCATTCCACTCTTTTCTCACATTAAATTCTTTTTCTCACTTCGAAGTAAAGAGCCATTTTTGAAGAATAAGATGATAATATTGAAGACATCCTCCCAAAAAGTACTTGTGGTGCAGTGGTGCACCGCAAATACATAAATGTCAACTTTTTCAAACTGAAAAACAGACTCTGACTACCCAAACTAAGTCTTACTTGCACAACACCCCGTAATATTCCAGAAAAAATAGATAATTTAACTTAAATCAACCCTTCAAGTCACATGAGCAGGATGGATCGCCGGTGTGTTGCAACTTGATGGATGCACCACCCCTTGGCATATTAGCTTTTTACAATCAATATCCACTATAATAATGGGCCTAGTGTGTGGGGACCTTGACCTTTTGCACAAGTTTCCCAGAAATCAATCTGTAACTTTATGAGTTATCGCAATTCAACGGAAGTTAGTGTAAGCACTCTTCTTATCGTTTCGTTGAGAGCTGAAAACAGTACAAATGCTTCTGATAAACATGCATTTTTTCACTGTTTGACAATTCTAGCGAGTCAGAATATCAGTGTAGTGATGATCAAGATCCACAATGTCTCCCTAGATCTAGAGATATTGTGAAAGCTCCGATTCTGAAAATGAACCTACCACATGTGGTGTTGGCAAAGGTAGATATAGAATTTTTTTTTAAACATCTATGTATCATATCATATAATCATTCAAAGTTTTGGGAACCCAGAATAGTGCCCCTCAGACTTTCATCTGAATCTTTCTATGTCTCTGAAATTGACTAAAAATTTCTTTAAACAAAAATTACAATTAACCCTCATATTCATACTTTTCAAACGTACAGACTCTTAAGCCCATACTAAATATGTTTTTAATGTACTGGTTGACAGCTATGCAAATATGTTATAATAAAATACCTAATTAAAGATACTAGCTTTTTACTCACACAATAGGAGGAATAAGTAGAGACAGAAACATTTACTTTTTGATTTTCATTTATTCTTTGTAGAGATACTGTTGAGTAATAAATACAGTAAACATATGTTGCATAAACATCTGGTAAGAATAGTGATAATGTGCCCATAATTGTAATATCAAATGCATCAGGTCCTGAATCACATTTCGTTTTAAAACCAATTATAGTGGGTATTGAATTGAACCAGTCACTGGGATCTGCAAGAACAAAATTAACATGGAAAGTTGATCCTCTCATATATAACTTACAAGCGAAAAAAATGTCCATGGAAAATTATTGACGTTTAGATAGTTAACAGCATTTACCAAGCTATTTCAAGCCTCGTGAGTCATACTGACATATTTCTCAACGCATAACCCATTATCTTAATACCTTGCCATTCTCCTCTAATAATTCAAAGTCTATTTCATCATGGTTCGAACTGAAGACAGCCTATAAATATATTGTTTAACTGAAGATCTCAGCATGTCCTAATTTTGAGGTACAAAACTTTACACAATATTGTCAAAGTAATGTGTATGGTTTTTCTCAAAACTCAAGCTGAGCATTGAATTGATCTTAATCAGTCTGCATTCTTTCATATATCCTTGATATACCTAAATCTCATATTTACAATTATATTTATATAACATCATATGTACATGATGTATAATTGTAATTAATTATAATTTACATTTCATTATGAACAAGGCTCTTAACAGACCCTTGTATCTAATGGGGATATCCATATATTATCACAGGGAGTTAAAAGAATACTTTTCAGAATGGGGAATTTGATATAGTTTGAATAATTCTAATTCAAATTTTGAATGATGTCAAATAAACTGATTTCAAACATAAAAAGAGATAACAAACATGAAAAATATGTTAAGAAGAAAAAGGATTTTTTTGTATTCATAATCTTTATCCTGTTGGCAAAGAAATAAAAATAATTCTCTACCTGACTTCGACACCATACAAGCTACGATCCTCAACTTTGCACTTCCTTTACAGTATGTAATTTTACAAAGGGCTGTGTTTGATTTATTGCAATTTACCCGTCAACAACATGTGGTGATCTCAGGGTAAATTAGCTTAAAACAGCAAGATAGAAGATATATAAAAGGAAAGAAGTAGGACCTACCAGTAGCACTGCGAAGCAGACACTTTTTCAAATGGTCTTGCTAAGATGATAATGCTCCACATTCTATAAAGAACTTGAACTTAAAATTCAGCATTACGGTAAAAACAATACAGGCTGCTTGAAAGACTCAGGAATCAACAACATTGAAAATGTCTGAGATAAAGAAAACATTAAAAACTTCAACAAAAGCAAGGAAGAAGCATATTCATGCTGAAGCAAAAATACTAACAAAGATTGACACAATTCATGTTAAAAGAGCATTTAAATACATGAATGCCTGCTTGTACAAAAACACAAATTTCAATATTAACATTTCTTCTGGTAAACAAAAAAATGTAAGGAAATATTTACAGAAGCTTGAATATTTGATAAAATAAACTTGTAACAGATACTAAAACAGTGGGACTAAGAATAATTAGATCAGAATCTTACACTACTTTAGTGGACATATATTTCAAGACTTATATTATACAATTATAATTATATTTTGTGACATTTTCAATTAACTTTTTTAAAATATGTTGACATTCTCATCTCTTAGATAGAATTTACTCTCAACTGTACAAACACATGAAAGAAATACGACTAGGTTTCTCATTTTCTTTCCATATCAAAAGCTATCTTACACACTATGAATGATTTATGTTCAAATCTCTTAATGCTCTAAAAAAAAAAAAAGCACCAGATCATGTAAATCCCTGAGATTTCAATGAACAAGAAAAAAAAACTTTATTCCTCAGACACCAGCACCAACAGCAGAAATAGTCAAACACTATATCACATTTATAATGCAACCGTAATGCTGTACAAATCTTTCTCGATACTTCATTGATTTTTTGTATTTCAACAACATGCATACTATATTTACTAATGGACAAATTCCAACAACAGCTTGCTTTGCTTAAGCTGAAACGCTTATTGATCATGATATTGATTTCAAATACAACAGTGTCTCAGCAAAAGACTGGGCTTTTTAAAATATGGAAAAATACAGAGAAGACGGGTGATAAATCAAAAGCTTCCAGGAGTACAAAGATAAAAAACATTGGTCTGCTGGGGGATAGGGGATATAAATACCAAATGTGGATCCCATAATTCAGAATTTTATTTCAACTGTAAATTTATCAATTAAAATTAAAGCATTTAACTGAAACGTTAAAATAAACATCTAGGCATTTCTCAATATTGCAGCTCATCATTAACTGATAAAATGTCGGAGAGAAATACATGAATTGCCAACTTTGATTTGACTTTAAATGCTTTGAATGTATATAAAATGTTTGTTACTTGAGGGGGAAAAAGGAAGAAAAGACTCATGAATCAATTATCTGTTGCAAATTGCAAGAATAGCACCTGAGTTACATTGTGAACCATAGCACTTAATCAAACAAGATGAAAATTATATGTATGAAACATTGAAATTAAAAGTAATTTCCTCAAACTTAGGTTTAAGCTCTTATACTATATTTCCGAAATCTCACAATAACACAAATTCAAATTAATTATAAAAATGAGACCTTTCGAAAAACATTTGATCCCCTAAAGGTGTGCACAAAGATTTTGTTAAAACAAAAAGGCATAAGAAGACCCAAATGTATTGATCCGTCCAAAATAAATATCACATACGAGTGAAAAGTCTTCGGCGATAACGTGTGGATCTTGCTATGTAAAGGCTTAATTAAATGATGTACCTAAAAACGAACGAAAGGAATATTATGTCAGCTTTGATATATGCAAGACATCTATCACATTTGATAAGGAAAATTAAAACATAAAATGTAATAATGAAAAGAAATCACAAGGAGGAGACACATCATCTATGTGAACAACACAGTAAGTAAATGAATAAAAAGTTTCTTCAAAGCCATTACAGCCAATATAGCCAGAACTTTTCCTGGTTTTCTAAAACATGAAGTGGAACAGGTGAAGGTGTATCATCTCATGGACCTGTCACAGGTTTTACTCCTGATACCCATTTGCACCTTTATCAAGTGAGGAAACGCGGGTTAAGTGAAAGGATCATTTCAATAGTGTGCTTAAGTCACAATTACGTCAATTAGAGAAAAATGCCAAAAATCATGGACTTAAGCACAGTTGGCTTTGAGAGTTCTAAGTTTCAAACGGTTGTAAATGTGATGTATTTTCACTTTCACACTTTTCAGGAAGCACAACTTCCTTCTATTCCCTAGGGTTATCTCTGTCTCATTTTTTTACGAAAGAGGACATAGGCACACAATTGAAATGACCCCTTCAAGTGTCCTTCCCAAGGAACACAACTTCAAACCTAGCATTATAAGGATTCAAACAGAGGACCTCAAAATCCCAAGTTCCGCAACCTAGCCACTAGACTGCTGACCTGTATGAATGAAATAGACAAAACATGAAAATTCTGAGGACAGAAATTTAAAAAAAGATGCAGTTGTCATCTCTTTCTAAGACTCATTGTAAATATGGAAATTGACCATATTTTGATCATGCCTCTTGAACAGCAATGCAGCAACTGTTGAGCAATGCAATCACAACCCGACCTAGGAGTTATATGTCATGTACATTTTATTTCCTTTATTATTGAACAAAAACTTCAACCTACAGACACAGGACAGGAAACAAAAGCATTAACAAATTTACAACAACAAAAAACAAGAAATACCTGAGTCGACTCATGCAAGAAAACCTTTTTGCCCTTCAGTTACTGTTTTTCTTTGTTAAAACTCAAAAGATTACATTGTCTGCGTGGGTATGAATGTTTTACTAAATCTCTACCTTCAAATATGCTAGTACCTTCATGAATTGTTTCACTATCATGTAACTGATTTGAGGCAAAAGCCACTCAGATAGAAAAGGTATGTTACTTAATTTTAATGAAGGCAGAAGAAATTAAGTGAACATGTTTATGGTAAGTTCTATTGCACAAGTTGAAAACAAAAGAAAAGAAAACATGATTACACCTCCTATGTACATACAAGATCATAAATGAAACAGGAAAAAGAAACAAAATTTTTACTTTTGCAGTACATATAATAGTAAAGAGCGTATCCAGATCGTTCAGTTCCATCATACGAGCAGATTTAATTTCCGTTCAAAGTTTTTCCACAGCCTGCCTGACCCAGTCGCCGACAACTTGCTGCGGTCTCCTCTTTTCCACAAGTCTCTCCGCTGCTGCGATTACCTTGTAGCTGTTGCGGCGGGCGTACATCTGGGCGTCATGCTGCATCTGTGCCATCTTCTCAACCCGAATTTCATCCAAAAAGAATTCCTCTGACAGGTAAGGGTTAAAGCGAAAGTATGTTCTTGCTGGGAGGAGATCTTGAAGAGTGTAATGCACAGCTGTAGAAGAAGAAACACATAGGATGGGAAAATGCTGAAAGAATTCTTCTTTTCTTTTTATTCTTTTTTTCTTTTGTTTGTGTGTGTGTTACCTGCTTGCTTAATTATAATATATTTTCATCGTCCATTCATGCATGACAATTAGTCATGTAGTTACAAGTCTTTGTGACAACAATATTTAATAAAGCCTAAATAGTAGTATTATAATATTGATGGTGGTGGGAATGGTGAAAGTGATAATGATTGGGGATATGTAATAGTGACTGGGGTGAGCTTTTTAAAAAAGAAAAAGAAATAATGGTTGAGAAACATATCAAACATACAAAATATTAATTATTCATCAACCAAGATACATATCTGGGTGGCGTCGGTGGCCGAGTGGTTAGGCTGTTGGACTGGGGACCACAAAGTTTTGGGTTCAAATCCTAGCAGTTAGGTCTGACGTTGTGTTCCTTGGGAAAGACACCTTACACGCATTTTCCCCTCTCAACCCACATGCAAATGGATACAAGCACTAGTTTGGGAGTAAAAACCTGCATCAGACTAGCGTCCTGTCCAGGAGGTGAATATCATCACCTGTTCCACTTCACACTATAGAAACTAGGATAAGTTCCGGCTCTATGGGCCGTAATGGCTTTGAAGGAACTTTACTTTTATTTTACTAACATACATTTCTCCCCTTTTCCCACCTATATCAAAAACAAGAAAATCATTTTTAAACATGAAATTTGAATATTTCCTCTTATACTTTTTAAACTACTCAATATTAAGGAAAAGTTCATTGGTGCAAACAGACATTTTCATTTGGGAATATGGTAAACTGACATTTGACATTCACATCCTCATTTACGACACCTAATTTAAAAAACTCAGTCTCAAAATAAGAAGAACAAATTCACAGCAAGATATGTGCACATAGGTGAAGTAAGACAGTAATCAAGTTCCTTCAAGGCTGTTACAACCCATAGAACTAGAGCATATCCCTTTTTCTATAGCGTAAAATG
Source organism: Doris montereyensis (assembly GCA_037039925.1). NCBI lineage: Eukaryota > Metazoa > Mollusca > Gastropoda > Nudibranchia > Dorididae > Doris > Doris montereyensis. The sequence continues at coordinate 127,128 of JAXRKP010000405.1, forward strand.
GAACAAGTGAGAATAATCACCTCCTGGACAAGATGCCTGTCTGTCATAGGTTTTTACTTCCAAGTTAGTGCTGATACCCATTTTCAACAAAAAGTAAGGAAAATGTGTGTTAAGTGTCTCTCCCAAGGAACATGGCGTCGGACCTTGCATTGCTAGGATTCAAACCCGGGACCTCATGAATTCAAAGTCTGGCAACCTAACCACTAGAGCACCGACACCATTGTAGAAAGACAATAGTTATGAAATGCAATGACTCAAAAAAAAAAAAAAACACAACCAGTCACCCTATTCCACATCCCCCTCTTATCCTCCCCCACCCCCTGCAATACACTTACCTTCTGTGTCTGTGGCACTGTCAACAATGGTGGAAAGTCTCTTTTTAAGAGATAACTTTGTCGGCGCTTCAAAGGTTGGGGCAAAGCGACCTGTTCCCAGAGAGACCACGCAATGGAGATTTTCTTTCTCCCACAGCAGTCGGCTTTCGTGAATGGCCAGAGCAGTTGGATTGTTGTTTATTATGCCTCCATCCTAGTGTAGAAACCAATTAGAAGGAGGTAAGTTAGCTATGTAAACTTTGACAACAGAAAAAAAAAATCCTTTTATACATTGTGCAGCTTAACGATTCCCTTTGATGACATCATATTTAAACATGACTGTTAATTCAATTATACTAATTATTATTATTAGTTCCATTTATATTATCATTGTGGCCATGCTCATCAATATTATCATAGTTGTTATCATTGTAATAATTTTAATCACCATAAATTGTCACACTGAATAAATAGACAAGAGAAAGTTCAGTGTACAACAGGCCATTATCCTATTTGACCCCCTTTCAACTGAAGTCCAGAAAATGAATTCACCATTATATCAATTAATCATTCGAAAAGATTACCATCATCAAAAATATACAAATGGAGAAAAAATTCAATGACTTTTTTAAATGTTGAGCAAAATTTGCACCAATACAGATTACAATATCAATAAGAAATTCCATCAAAGAACTGAACAAAGATCAAGTTTGTTTTGTTTCTCACCCCCCCCCCCCCTTTTTTTAAATCACTTTTCAGTACTGACTTGTTTTCTGGAAGGATGGGGAGTGTATGGTATGACTGTCATTGCTTTTGTTACTGCCTGTTAAAATGTTAAGTCACAAAAGAAAAACCTGTTAAAAAGTGATTATATAAAAAAGGAAAAAATCTTACCTCGTATACATCGTGATCGAGGTTAAAAGGTGCAAAATATCCAGGAGCTGCAGAAGACGCTCTGATGACCTCCCATATCTTGTATTTACAGCTGCCAGGATATTGTGATTTGACACCGTAGGGAGGGTTGTAGGTGCGGAACAGAAAGCTGGTCATTTTTGGAGCACTCATCAGTGAAGACACGGCAGACATAAGGGGCACATCCTTTTCTCTAGCAAACTCAACCAATGTTTTCAATCCAAATTCAGACCTGAAATAGCATCAATGAAAAACATTACTCATCGATAACAAATTTGAGCACATGAATGTCTAAGTAGTGATAACGCTTTGTTATAATGACCTCGAGTGAAGATTAGAGGCTAATGCAGATCCTTACTTCCTAGTTTCAAATAGATATGTGACAAATTTGAAAATAAAATATAACTTGTAATCAAAACAACAGGTGTATAGACAAAAATGTAAACTATCCAGTAAATTTTGCTTTTTAATTCAACAGTGGAAAGCTACAAAACAAGTCAAATGCTTATAAGATGTAAAATGTATTTCATGAGTTAATTTATAAAAATAATTTGTATTACAATCATTACTATTCCAAAATATGTAAATACACATATATATATTATACATCATAAATTTTACTCAAATCATTTATGACAAATCAAATTGCACATTTTGTTCTCATTTCTAGAAATAGAATTCTTCCTTCACATACATACAATTAGTGTTAAAAATCTAAAACAGCTTATTTCCACAATTATACATACTGTAGGATGTTCTCCCAAATCTGTGAATCGTAAAATCCATGGTTCCAAACCAATTTTGTTGTGCCCACAACTCTGTTCCTTGTGAATGTGCGTATTGAACAGTCTTTATATAACTCTTCACATCTGTCCAAAGGTAGTTTATATAGACATATCATAACTGCTAGAAGCGCACCAGTGCTTACACCACACACATAATCAAATAATTCATGTATTTTTTTCCCGGACTGTTTCTCCAAAGCTTTCAAGAATTCGATTGTAACCAAGCCTCTGTAAGAAATGAAAAAAATGATGATTAAATATTTGAGATTTATACAGAGCTAGAATCAGAAAAACAATTCAATTCAAAAGGTAGGCATCCTACATTTAAACATATATATTTGTAACATTTGTAGTGTTTCATAGTGTCAAGAATTGATAGCTAGATCTCCAAACAGAATCAAAGCTTTGGGAAACTAGAGAACAGGCCCACGATGATGGGCTAAGGCAAAGTTTTTGTATCAAAATATGTCTGTATCTTATGAACTTCACAAGAAAGATGCCATTAAGTATGTAAGAATTAGGTGTTGGAGTCAAATTGTGCTCATGAATAAATTATGATACCTACCTTGTTCCACCTCCATCGATAGACAAAATTCTGATACCAGGGGATGCCAACGGCTTTGCATAGCCAAGTAAGCTTAAACACTGATTTGCAAGACCTTTCAAATTCTTGTCAGGTGAATTCGCTAAAGATAAAAGTAGAGGTACTGTTTTTTCCTGCAAAATAAAGAGGGAAGTACATTGTAAATCGAATGTCATGTTTTATAAGATCATGTGACTTCATATTTTTAATCAGTCATAAAAAGGATGCATTCAAAAGGGACAATTATTAAAAAATATTAACTATACACACGATGAAATACTACATATAAACCATGTTGAAATACAATACTTTAGCATCCCATTTTTATCAAACAAATAGTTACAACATCCATTTAGTAAAATTAAGTATTTCAAAAACAAATGGTGAGTTTAACAAAATAGGTAAATTTAGAGCTTGCTCTTGATGATTTATAGAAATAAAATTTAAATATGATGTGCACATTATACAAAGATATATACATGTTATATATAATATATATTTTACCTTTGCAGCATCCCAAACACATTCTGGATGAGCGATAAGGTGATCACATAATTCCTCTGCACGGGTAAGTTTTGACATCAGTGAATGAGCTGATCTCAAAGATTGAACTAAAGCTTTAGTGCGAGATTCAAGAGACAATCTTGATATTTTTCAGCCCTTCTTGCCTCTGCTTTCTTCTTTTTAGCCTCTGTGGTCTGAGTAGGAAAAAGTGGACCTACTGAGCGAGGAACCTCAAGTTGATCATCATCCTGAATATCTGTAGAGTTTGCTTGAGAAGCAGTCACACTGTCTTTGTTTCTCACTTGAGGAGACTCTTTTGCACAACTTGTATCATAGAAGGAAATGACACTTTGATTCATCTTCATTAAAGTCTGTTCAAATGAATAAGTGGATGAATTACTCCCAGCTTCAACAGCCTGTCTTATATTACTATTGTTAGTATTTGAGAGGCCTACATTTAAACCAGTTCTCACAAAACGTCGAGAAGTGTCTGTTACATACTTGTTCAGTTCTGCAATTTTTAGGGGAATTATGCTTATCCCAAATGAAAACTCTTCTCCTTGGCATTTGTGTTGTCATCTTGTGATATGGTTTTAATGTTTGTGTCATTAGTTGATTTTTCAATCTTACTGTTATTGGTCTTTATAGTTTTGTCCTGATCTCCTGTATTAGCTCTTCCTGGTGGTACAGAAGAAGATATCGTCCCCATTTTGACGAACACCAAAATTATTGATTGAGGTTGGTACAACATACAGATATGAAACTTTCTGTTGTGGATTGATACAGCGTAGACTTGGCTGCAATTTCAAGGCTGACATTTTGATTATCTGATAATCCTCTGGAAATAAAAAAAAATGCAAAATTTTAAAAAAAATAACAAACATGAAAAAAAGAAGACATTGGTTTCATACATATTTCTTTCAAAATCAATTAATCCCTTAACAGAGTGGTTCTGGTGCCTACAACTTGTTAGAGCTTATATAGAATTGCATGGGGCAATTTATTATTTCAGTTCAATATTCTATTTACTTTTCTCTGGTTCATAAATTATGGGCTGAGAATGACAATGTTTCATGTCCATTTTTTTTTTGGTATGAAAAGGAGTTACACAAACTGTCATATTTCTGATGTTATCATCACAATAGAGGTGTATTGAGAGATGCTATTATTAAAGTATTGCAAGACTCAAGACATCTGGGATTTGCGCATTGCAAACTGTTTGTATGTTGCGAGTGGTGACGTCACAGCGAGCAGGTCACATGAGTGTTGTTAGCAAGTACCTATCAAGCCTCAAATCAGTATTGCATCTTGCGAGCGGTGATGTCATAGTGAGCAGATCATGTGAGTGTTGTTAGAGGTAAATACCTATCAAGCCTTGATTCAGTTCGCATGGATGCAACACAGTCTACAACACTCAACTCTTTCTCTCCCTCTTCGCTACGCACGCGGGAGCGTGTTTCTACCAGTTCGAACAGGCTTGGATGTCCTCGGCTCGCTCAAAGGCTTGATCGATGCAACACTATCGGTATCGTATCAAGGTGTTGAGGCTTGAGTCTTGTATCAGAGTGTTGCAAGCCGCGAGTAGTTTTAGGGATTCTCAGGCTACGAAATGTCACTATTTATGTGTACAATTTCTTATGTGCTATAAGATGATGAAATGGAAAAGTAGCTGTAAAAGCAAGTACAATACAGCAGCAATATCATTAAATATAATGTGTATCAGTCAGTTATGAACTCTGGGATCACTGCCATGGAAGACAGGGTTTTCTTCTTTGTTTTAACTAATTGAGAGAGAAAAAGAGTCATGTTTCAAATGTACATTTTAATTAATAGGCTTGATCTCATACTATATGATCTGTTTAAATAATCGATGAGATAAGGTTTTTAAGTTTCACATGTAATGACAGTGGGTAATGTACTGAAATATATCCGTTCACACTACTTATCACATTTTATTTATTTGTTTTAATGTGATGTGTAAGTCCAGTTCAGGATTCAGAATAATTAAGTCTTTAGAATAGAGTATGTAGATATATATTCTATAATCTAAATCTACTCTATAAAGGGTAAATCAGTGAGGAATAGAAATCGGAAATCTAATCAATAATCAACGATGGAGTCTAGATCTAGATCTATATTAATCTATATTTAGGCGATTTAATTAAGGATTCAGCTTTATTTAGTTAGAATCTAAAATTTGCTTAAAACAACACTCACTTGACTTAATCAATTTCAGGAAATCCCCACAGTGATGCAAGCTTTTTAAAACTGGGCT
>JAXRKP010000405.1:137500-142500 GCA_037039925.1 Doris montereyensis
GAAAGGTTGTTGCTTTGAGAGTCAATTTCTATCTCTCTTTCTTTCTTTCTTTATCAGCTCCCATTTTACCTTCCGGTGTATGGGTTTTAGATGCCGGAATAATCTTTCTCCAGGCTGCCCTGTCCTGACATTTTCTGTTTCCTTCCGTGTGAGTTAAATTTCTTTGCGTTAATGCCTCTTTTATATCTTTTTCCCACTTTCTCCAAGGTCTGCCTTTTGGTCTTTTACCTTGAGTGTTAGCACTGTATACTGATTGATTTAGCTATTCTATTACCATTCATTCATGCCCAAACCATTTCAGTTGATTCATTTCTATCTTAATTTTTTATGCTATCTGCTTTGGTTTGATCTCTTATTGTTGTGTTTCTGATTTTGTTTCTTTTAGTTTTCCCTACTACTCTTCTTAGATATTTCATTTCGGTTGCCTGCACTCTACTGTATTCCATACTATCTAAGGTCCAGGTTTTACTTCCATAGAGGAGAGTAGGACAATAAACTGTGTTGTATACTGCCATTTTGGTTTTTGTTGACAATTCTTGTTTACCTACAAATGCCTTTGCTAGATGGTTATATATTGCACTTGCCTTTTTGGATTCTCTGGCTGATTTCTTCTTTTAGTTTTCCTCTGATTTAATCATTACTCCTAAGGAATTGTAGCTTTGACCTTGGTCTAAAATCTCCCTACCTAATTTAAGATTTTGTGTTTTAGCTTCCCTAGTTACTAGCATTGTTTTGGTTTTTTTGGATTTGCTCTCATTCCTCTTTTATTTAATTCATTTTTTATTATGTTAATAATTGACTGGAGGTCCTTTCTGATTTTCCAAACAGAACTAAATCATCTGCAAATGAAAGCATTGATACATTTACTGGTTTGAGCTTCCACATACCTACATTCATTTCTTCATTTTTGAGGATGCCCTTGCGACTGATTCCATAAATGTGATAAACAAAAGAGAACTTAGGATACAACCTTGTCTTACTCCTATACCTACATCAAATTTTGCAGATATGTTTCTAGCTACTTTCACTGCACGTGTTGGTTTATTGTAAAAACTTTTAATAGATTCTATTAAATTTGGTTCTACGTTGTGTTCTTTTAAGGAATGCCATAGTTCGTCCCTCTTCATAGTGTCAAATGCCTTTTCTAAGTCAATAAAGCACAGGTGCAAGTCAATGTTTCTGTCAATAAATGTTTCTATTATTTGTCTAATTATAAATATGTGATCTTCTATACTTCTTCCTGGTCTTAATCCACTCAATTTGATCCTCTACTCTTTTCCTTAGTCTCATTTCCAGAATCCTGGCATACACTTTTCCTGGTACAATAAGTAGTAATATCCCTCTATAGTTTGAGCATTCCATAGTTGATTCTTTCTTGTGTATTGGTACTACCGTTGCCTTATTCCAGTCGTCTGGCACCTGTTTGGACTTCCATGTTTGTTGAAATAATGCATGTAATAGTTTGTCTGCCTCTCTTCCTTGGTTTTTAATCATTTCTGGATAAATTTGATCTGCTCCTGGGGCTTTTCCTAATTTCACTTTTCTTATAGCTGTTTGAAGTTCTTCCATTGAGATATCTACATCTTCAGCTGTCTCATCTCGATTACTTGTTACTCTTAATAATTCATCTGTACTCCTTGTTTCATATGTTCTGGAGGGATTATGTAATTGTTGAAAATACTTTCTCCACGTTTCCATGATTTCGCCTTTGATTATTTCTCCTTTGGCGTTTTTAATTTGTCGTATTGGGCATGCTTTGGTCTTTCGCATGCTCTTCATTGCCCCGCAGAACAGCTTTTGATTTCCTTGATAGCTTTTTTGAAGTCTTTGTCCAAACTCTTCCCATTGTTCCTGTTTTGTTTTCCTCACTTCCTCTTTGGCGATAGTTCTTTTACTCACGTAATCTATCCTATCCTTTGGCCTATTTGTTTGCAAGTATTTCTTCCAGGCATCCTTCTTTTCTTTGATCTTAGTCTTGACATTCTCATTCAACCATGCTGTTCTTTTCCTATCTCCTTTAATTTGTTTCCTACCAAAGACCTCTTCAGTACAACTGAGGAGTGTTTTTTTTGTATACACTTGCCATTTTCCTTCCATTGTGCTATCATTCAGATCCATCTGCCTTTCACTGATAAATCTTTTTATCAATATATTTCCTCTATTTTGAGTTTAGTAGCTTTTTCTCTTTCTTTTTCTGTTTGTTTTCTTCAGTTAGTAATCTCAATTTGGCAATCACTAGGTGATGATCACTAAATATTTCTGCTCCTCTGTTTTCTCTTGCATCCAATGCACTGTAAAAAAGGGAGCTACTAACCATTATGTAATCATCATTTACTATTCACACCTGTCGTCTTTTAATCTGGTATATTTGTGGATATCTTTATGAGAAAAAAATGTGTTAGCTATTTTCATGTTATTCTGTAGGTAAAAATCGATTAGTCTCTCTCCATTTGGAGAAGTTGTTGTCTCTCCTTCTTTACCTATCACTCCTCCTGATGTTTCTACATGGTTGCCTACTCTAGCGTTTAAATCTCCTAAAACCATTAGTTCGTGTTTGGGTTTAATATTCTCTGTAGCTATTTGTAAATTGTTTTCGAAGATATCTTTTTCTTCTTTGGCGGCATCTTCGTTTGGTCCATAAGCTATTAATAATTTAATTTCTTTTCCTTTTGGTTTTTTATTTAACTCTAATAGCCGTGGGCTTACAAATTTCCAACTTTCTAGTAGCATTTCTTGCCTTTTATGCATTAGGAGGTCTACTCCTGCTCTAGCGCTATCTTTGGCATCTACTCCTGAGAAGATTAAAGTATGATTTGGTCCTACATTTCTTATTCGTTGTCCTTTTTCTTTGTTTCTGTAATAGCCAAAATATCTACTTTGAATTTTTTCCATTTCTTCAGCTAATTCTAACTCCTTTCCATTAATTGCTCTAACATTCCACCATCTCTCTTCCAATTCAGTATTTTCAAAACTTTAGTCAGCTTATAGAAATAAACAAAGTACCGAAATTGCGCTCATTTGAGTTTTTAAGGAAGGGGGGGGGGGGGCTGAGCATGTTTTTAAAATGATATAGAAAATGTTAACACTACCATTGTACTCCTCATGTCTAAATTGGCTGAAACATGTTATTATTTTTTTATCACATTGTTGCCATGGGAACGCCGCCATCTTGGATTTTCATTGCGAGAATACCTACAACCTCATTTCAAATAGGCTTTTTCAGTTATAGACAAATTTGGCTATAACTTTTCACACATTATTCAGTTCAATTTCTAGTTGCTTTGTTTTTGATAAATGGAACGGTTTTCATTTTATAATTATTTTTTAAATGCGTAATAGCAACCTTTCCAATTTTTGGGCAAATTTAATTACACAAAAAATCGTTTTGCAAAAATTGAAGAGATATCGAAAAAGTTACTGGGTGAATTTTTTTGTCTGTTATGCGTTAAAAATGTTATATACCAAATTTGGGGCAATCGGACAATAAATAAAAAAGAAGATCCCATATCACTGTCAAAAAGCATGTTTCTTATAACAGGTGCGCAGAATGTTTCCCGTAATATTCGGCAGACCTTAACTAATATTGACAATAATTCATCAAAAAAGAGATTTGTCGGATAGAGGACTTTGTGGTAATTAAAATGAGTACCAATTTGTTATGTTTTAGACAAAATTTCCGGCTTTTATGATACAACCGATGTGTTGAAGACTGAGCCTTTGTTATGGTATGAATGTCAAGGGAATGAACTGCTCCATCCAGTAGTGCAATGAAAGAGTTTTGTCCCATTTGTGGTAAAACTGCCTTCTTACTTAGCCCCCACCCCCACCCCCACCCCCCACCCCACCCCACCCCCGCCCCTTAATGGTTTAGTTAATTATGTAAATGATAAGAAAATCGTTGTTCTCATTTTATTTAATTTAAGCGCAGCCGTTGATACCAGTGATCAAACAATTTTGATAAACCGTTTGAGAAATGTGTTCAATTTTGATAGCACTGTATTAGAATGGCTTAGATCTTATTTGACCCAGCGATCTCAACTGGTCATGATTGACAATAAATTTGAATCGCAATAATTCAACTTGAAGTTTGGGGTCCCTCATTGTTCAGTTTTAGGCCATCTCTACTTTACACGCTGCCATAAAGAAATATCATTTATAGATTTGAACTTGACCACCGTAGCTAATTTTTCACAATTGCAGTTTTTATATCAAGATGATCTCCAGACATCACTCCATAATCTGATATTAATATTAATTGTATTAAACAAACAGTTTTCGTAAAACAAACCATTATTATGCAGATGATAGATTTATTTCCCATTGGTCTCTGACAATGAACAGAATATTTTATGTCAAATTGAAAATTATGTTAGGATGATGCAAGACTGGATACAAACGATTAATTGAAACTCAATGAAAACAAAACTGAAATATAAAATTCCAAAGAAAAGCATCGAATGATGGCATTGTATGTGGGTCAATAATATAGCTGGCACTCAAGTTAACAAGTCTGTTGATAATGTTCGTAACTTACGAGTGATTCTTGACAAAGAACTTACGATGAAAGACCATCATATTGTTCCTGTCATAAACAATGTAATTGCAATCTTTGTAACATTGACAGAATAAGACCGTTGCTTGATCTAAAAACAAGTAAAATGTTAATGTCATCTTTTAGTTTAAGTAGGATTCATTATGGTAACGCTCTTTTAGATGGCTGCCCGAAATATATGATTGAAAGATAACAAAAATTCCAAAATAAGACAGCAAGATTGACCATTTTAACTAAATCATCTAACCATTTTACTATTATTACACCTGTCTTAAACGATCTCCATTGGTTACCAGTTAAACACCCCATTGATTTCAAAATGTTATGTCATGCTTATATATGATTTAACGGCATGTCTCGTACCTACCTCAAAGAACTATGAGAAATGTACAAACCCGTCAGAGCATTGATATCTTCTGATGCCCTGTCTGTTACCCGTGAATCCTCT
>JAXRKP010000405.1:150000-310000 GCA_037039925.1 Doris montereyensis
TTCTCATTATTATAGTGTTTTGTTTCATACAGGAATCTGGTTTGTTCAGATACAAAACTTACGGAGAGTTAGAGGATGTGGCGCCAGATGTTTGTGCAGATGTGTACATGGACCTGAAATACAGAAAAGAGTGGGACACATATGCTAAAGGTTAGTACATCATTTATATTATATATAATATATATATATATGTATCATTTGGGCAGTGGACAAGTAAGCATCTATATCGGGAGTAGACGATCCCACCCTCCACGAGCCTCCTGCTGCCTTGCAGGCTGGTCTTGGCTGACCAAAGCCTAAGCGAGTTAACCCTGACAGAAAACAATCTGCTGCCTTGCAGGCCGGTCTTGGTTGACCCAATGCTAAGGGAGTTAACCCCTGACAGAAAATAACCTGCTGCCTTGCATGCTGATCTTGGGCAATCAGAGGCTAAGGGAGTTAACCCTGACGGAAAATAACAAGGCCTGGTAGGGGGGCCTCAAGGTGGCAGCTCACCATCTACCTAGGGTACAGTGGGCTAATCCCCTGCTTATCCAAAACCATACTGATTCAGAGAAATAAATACAATATACCCGGCTTCACCTTCCATTGATAAACATAGAAACAAACACGGACTGTGATTTTTGAACCATGGAATATTAGGGCAATAAATGGAAAAGAGTTAGAATTAGTTGAAGAAATGGAAAAATTCAAAGTAGACATTTTGGCCATTACAGAAACAAAAAAGAACAAGGAATAGAAAATGTAGGACCAAATCATACTTTAATCTTCTCAGGAGTAGAAAAAGGCTTGAAAAGCTACTAGAAAGTTGGAAAGTTATAAGTCCACGACTATTAGAGGTAAATATTAAATCAAAAGGAAAAGAAATTAAATTGTTAATAGCTTATGGACCAAACGAAGACACCACTAAAGTAGAAAAAGATATCTTCGAAAACGATTTACAAATACCTGCAGAGAATCTTAAACCCAAACAGGAACTAATGGTTTTAGGAGATTTAAATGCTAGAGTAGGCAACCATGTAGAAACATCAGGAGGAGTGATAGGTAAAGAAGGAGAGACAACAACTTCTCCAAATGGAGAGAGACAAATAGATTTTTACCTACAGAATAACATGAAAATAGCCACCTTTTTCCTCATAAAGATATCCACAAATATACCAGATTAAAAGAAGACAGGTGTGAATAGTAAATGATGATTACATAATAGTTAATAGCTCCCTTTTTACAGTACATTGGATGCAAGAGAAAACAGAGGAGCAGAAATATGTAATGATCATCACCTAGTGATAGCCAAAATGAGATTACTAACTGAAGAAAACAAACAGAAAAGGAAAGAGAAGAAAGCTACTAAACTCAAAATATAGAAACTAATTAAACCAATAGTAAAACAGATATACCAATATAGGATAAAAAGATTTATCAATGAAAGGTAGATGGATCTGAATGATAGCACAATAGAAGGAAAGTGGCAAGTGTATAAAAAAAAAACACTCCCTAGTTGTATTGAAGAGGTCTTTGGTAGAAAACAAATTAAAGGAGATGAGAAAAGAACAGCATGGTTGGATGAGAATGTCAAGACTAAGATCAAAGAAAAGAAGGATGCCTGGAAGAAATATTTGCAAACAAATAGACCAGAGGATAGGATAGATTACGTGAGTAAAAGAACTATCGCCAAAGAGGAAGTGAGGAAAGCAAAACAGGAACAATGGGAAGAGTTTGGACAAAGACTTCAAGAAAGCTATAAAGAAAATCAAAAGCTGTTCTGGGGGCAATGAAGAGCATGAGAAAGACCAAAGCATGCCCAATACGACAAATTAAAAACGCCAAAAGAGAAATAATGAAAGAAGACAACGAAATCATGGAAACATGGAGAAAATATTTTCAACAATTACATAATCCATCCAGAACAAGGAGTAAAGATCAATTAGTAAGAGTAACAAATAATCTAAAGGAGACAGCTGAAGATGTGATATTTCAATGGAAGAAATCCAAACAACTATAAGAAAAGTGAAATAAGGAAAGACCCCAGGAGCAGATCAATTTTATCTAAAAACGATTAAAAACCAAGGGAGAGAGGCAGACAAACTACTACATGCAATATGCCAACAAGCATGGAAGTCCAAGCAGCTGCCAGACGACTGGAAAAAGGGAACAGTAGTACCAATACATAAGAAAGGATCAACTATGGAATGCTCAAACTATAGAAGGATATTACTACTTAACATACCAGAAAAAGTGTATGCCAGGATACTGGAAATGAGATTGAGGAAAGGAGTAGGGGATCAAATTGAAGAATATCAGAGAGGATTTAGACCAGGAAGAAGTGTACAAGACCACATATTTACAATTAGACAAATAATAGAAACATTCATTGAGAGAAACAATGACTTGCACCTGTGTTTTATTGACTTAGAAAAGGCATTTGACACCATGAAGAGGGGCAAACTATGCCATTCCTTAAAAGATAACAACGTTGAACCAAATTTAATAGAATCTATTAAAAGTTTTTACAATAAACCAACATGTGCAGTGAAAATAGCTAGAAACATATCTGCAGAATTTGATGTAGATATAGGAGTAAGACAAGGTTGTATCCTACGTTCTCTTTTGTTTACCACATTTATGGATTCAGTCGCAAAGGCATCCTCAAAAATGAAGAAAATGAATGTAGGTATGTGGAAGCTCAAACCAGTAAATGTATCAATGCTTTCATTTGCCAATGATTTAGTTCTGTTTGGAAAATCAGAAAGGGACCTCCTGTCAAATATCAACATAATAAAAAATGAATTAAATAAAAAGAGGAATGAGAGCAAATGCAAAGAAAACCAAAACAATGGTAGTAGTAACTAGGAAGCTAAAACACAAAATCTTAAATTAGGGAGATTTTAGACCAAGTTCAAAGCTACTATTACCTAGGAGTAATGATTAACTCAGAGGGAAAACTAAAAGAAGAAACAGCCAGAGAATCCAAAAAGTAATGATAATATATATTTATATAACCATCTAGAAAAGGCACTTATAGGTAAACAAGAATTGTCAACAAAAACCAAAATGGCAGTATACAACACAGTTTATTGCCCTACTCTCCTCTTTGGCAGTGAAACCTGAACCTCAGACAGTAGAGAATACAGCAGAGTACAAGCAGCTGAAATGAAATATCTAAGAAGTGTAGTAGGGAAAGCTAAAAGAGACAAAATCAGAAACACAACAAGAAGAGATCAAACCAAAGCAGATGGCATAAAAACTAAGATAGAAATAAATCAATTGAGGTAGTTTGGGCATGTAAACAGAATGAACGACAATAGAATAGCTAAATCAGTACATAGTGCTAAAGCCCAATGTAAAAGACTAAAAAGCAGACCTCGGAGAAAGTGGAAAGAAGATATTCAGACCTTTCATTTCTCCACCTTTAGGCAGAATGCCGGCAATTTTATCATTTGGCGAATTTGCCTACATTTCCGACATTTTTCCACCGAACGAAAAAAAAATATATTTTCGGATATTTGCGATTCGAATGGCAGAAATGACGATTGTCGGAAGAAACTAGTTAAAAATTTTCGATTTCCGGCGTTGGAACTTCCGTTTGAGATCGAGATTCAGGCATTGTTCCAGTCATCATATTTCAGGGATCGGGATTTTCCGGTTTTTCCCGGATTTTCCGGTTTTTTGACACGTCGAAAGGACCTCCAGGATTTTCAGATGAGACTTCCGAGATTTTTAAATGGCCGATTCAACTAAATCGGTTGGTTAAAGCCCATACAGGCAGGACACTTCTGCTCCGTGCTTATAAGAAAGACTCTCTCTCTCTCTCTCTCTCTCTCTCTCTCTCTCTCTCTCTCTCTCTCTCTCTCTCTCTCTCTCTCTCTCTCTCTCTCTCTCTCTCTCTCTCTCTCTCTCTCACACTCTCACACACACACACACACACACACATACATATAAATACACACTCTCGCATAGGGTCTACAATGCAAGATTGTTATACAACATCCTGATCAACGCAGGCACCCATAGTGCTGTGTTAATATTACGATACATACAATACTACACGTGGGCTACAATACTACATGAGTATTGCTTTTTTTTTCACGGTAGCATGTTATTACTTTAGAGCTAGTCACATATGCTTGGTAGAAAGTTTCGGGCTAGACTTGAACTAATGAAGTGAAGCTGCTTTGATTTGAGCTTTTCTTTTAATATCCGAGACTCAATTCCAACTTGGGTGAATAGCGGGCGCTACTGGTAGGTTCTTCATCTTTCCTTTTCCTCTTTTATCTAATCTTTAATCTTGCTGTTTACTTACACCTGAGATCAATGTATGTATTATTATTCAATAAAACAACAAGTCCAACTGACGTCCACGCCCTTTGTGAATCACGCCCGTAAAGGGAGATAACTCACACATGTTGACATTAAAAAACCCAAATTGTTTAGCTTGGATTAGGAGTTTTGATTCCAAGAGTGATGCATTATAGATAGCCATTGTTGAGGTAGGTAGGTAGAGAGAGAGAGAGAGAGGGGGGGGTGGCATACTTGAAGAGAACATTAGGGAATATTGTAGTTATAGTAAAATGTTTTGAAGGGAAGTAAAGTGATTGCAAAGTAAAATGCCATGGAAGAAAATGAATAACAAAACATGAAAAATATGATTGAAATTAGTGACTGCGATAAAAGAGGATGAAAAAATGTTTGGTGAGAAAAGATGGATTTGAATGTAAAGAAATGAAGATAAACGAAAAGAAGAGATGATTCACTTGTTTTCGTCTGTTCTTGGGTTGTTTTCTTTTATTGGGTTTTGTGTATGTTTGAGTAACTATTTGGCTAGAGCCTATAGTATCAGGGGGAGGGAAGGGGCTCACCTTTTTAATAACTGCTATGGAATGTTACTTGCACAACATGCACATGGCACCTGTGAAATTTTCACTCATGTTTTATAGAATCAGAGGATGAATAGTCTGCAAGACTAATGGCTTGATGTACTTTTGAAAAATAAACCCTTAGAATATATAGATAGTTACCATACAGGACTCAAACTCTCTTGCCAGTCCAGCAATGTACTACAACAGGACTATGATGATAGTGATACAGATCTCTCTTGAATTTTGATTCTAAAAAGTTGGCATGTCTGATAACATTGGGGTTTTTCTTATATTGTGGCCCTCTTCTTTATATTTCTTGTACTTGTATTTAAATGCAATGCTCTTACGTACTACTATTTTGAAATTTTAAAGGGGGTGGTAAAGTTCAATTTTTTCCAGAGCTTGTCCCCATCCCTGTATTATGTAACAGTGTATGTTTTGTATACTATTGCATAACATTTGGTCCGAGAAATTTTTCAGGCAATTTTTTCAAGGGTAAATGGAAGATCTGCAGATATAAAAGAGGCATAAAAGCATAGAAATTTAACTTTTTTGGAAGGAAACAGAAACCACCAGGGCATCCTGGAGAAAGATCGTCTCTGGCATCTGAAAGCATACACTGAAAGGTAGTATGTGAACTGATAAAGAAAGAATGATATTTATCATATTTTGCGTGTGTAATTTGTATGTTTATTTTAGATTTACCTAATCTTCAGAGGAAACAACAAGATGAAAGGCATACGTAACAGAGTTACTTGTTTCTCTGAAGGGGATTTCCCATAGTAAGTGAAAACCCCATGTAATTAATCTTAGTATGTGCGAAATTATGACATAATCGTTTTGGTGCACCCTAGTATGATTCCTTTATGTCTAGAAAGAACGAACTTTGTGTCGTGTTGTCTCAGATCATATTGAAGCTTCTGGATTTTCTTGAATGTTCTGGAAATTTCCATTTCTAGAAGAGTCTTTGTTTTTAAGTATAAAAAAGGTCAGTTTATTATGATTAGGGAGAGTGCGAGAAATAGATTTGACAAGTGCGAGAGAAGTACATGACTGTGATTCCACCTTTATATGCCAGCATTGTGAATTTGTTTCACCTCATTGATTGATTGTGACTGTGACTATAATAAACATCTTTGTCGTAATTATTAATTGAGCATTGGTGTTTCTAGATTGTGTTTACTCCTTCGTCAACATCTAGATCTAGAGAAAATTGTCTCGCTCCATATTACCCTTCATAACATTAATAACGTGTGAAAGAAGTCCTAGGAAAGAATAAGGATCTAATAACAGTGCTCGCCAACCACCCATAAGTATATAAAAAATGTATTGTCAAACACAAGGGTAGGCTGGGCCAAAGTGAGGTCAAATAAGTTGAATGGCTTATGTTAACAGAAGGGGTTACAGTCATTAATATTGCAAATAATGTTTATGAAGCTAAAATTGATGAGTGTAATAACATTCAACATAATTGAAAGGGGAAGTAGTAACTTTGTTCCATTTTTATGTTATCAGTGAGTGCAAACCATATTTATGATATATTAGCCCTAGAAGCGTGCATGACGTGCATGTACATCATTTTCGTTTTAACTTGAAAAGCGCACTGGGCGTATACAGTAGTAGTACGCTTTTGGGGTGTGGCCAGACGGCCTGCTTCATGGATTACTTCCCATACCTGTGACCGGAAATAGGTGTGAAATTTGGCTCTCGCGTATCAGTATCACCATATAAGGACCATCGTGACTAACTGAGTTCACTTGAGATTGGAACGTGAACTTTTCATTTGATTGCCATTTATCTTTTATTGATTAACCAATAAACCGGCAGTATGCTTGACCAACAGAAAGCAACTTCTTCGGATAAATTCAACACATGCCCTATGGGAAAACACACGTTTACATGAACTGTAATTTGATTGGTCCTCCCATTTCAATACTATTAGATTCACAAGTTTTTGTCTGGGTGAATGTATAATACTGACCGATTATGAAATGAGAGAGAGAGAGAGAGAGAGAGAGAGAGAGAGAGAGAGAGAGAGAGAGAGAGAGAGAGAGAGAGAGAGAGAGAGAGAGAGAGAGAGAGAGAGAGAGAGAGAGAAATCTGAGAGGCAGAGAAAGAGAGAGAGAGAGATTGAACGGCAGAGAGAGAACAGCTGAAAAGAAAATGTACTACTTTATACAATCAAGCCTGACTACGCATTGATCTAAGGTTGAAATCCTTTGTGTATTGACTTTCTTATGTCACACAATGTTTTGACAGGTAGAATTATGAGAGCCTGAAAAACATGTGGCTTTCAGCGGAAGTATGCTAAATTACAATGCATTTGAACAATAAAGAAACATTTCAATACCATACATGGAACAAATTCTATCTCTTACTGAGGAAAACAAACTACGTCAGTCTAATTTACCTTCTCATCTAAAATGTACTCTTATTACATAACGATAAACACGTAACTTTCCCCGCTAATGCTACGACTACAAGATACTTTGTTTTACACAGTGCTAGCGACTGAAAGACCAGGTTTCAATCATCTGTGTCTGTTCTTCACATTACGATGAGTGCTTCGAAATACACGTTCCCTGGGTTTATTACATAACGTGAAAGACAAACTCATAACCTTCTCAGTTAACGCCTTGACTAAGATGTCTTGCTAGCTGGGCAGCACTTTAGCTAGCAATTGCCGGTGTGAATCATATGGTCAGATGTCCAGTGCTGGCTTCGCAGTGGCGGGGGCTGGCTGTGGGGAAGTAATCCTGGCCACAAGCTGCGCTTTTTTTTGTTTTGTTAATACAGTAGTCGCTGGATAATTGCACGCTGCATATAAAGGGTTAGAGTTATTGACGTTGCAAAGAGTGTTTATGAAATTAGAATTGTGACTGTAATGATAATCAACACAATTGAAAGGGAAAGTAGTCACTGTATCATATTTTTATGTTATCAATGGATACAAGCTATAATGATAATAATGGTGTATAAATCCTTCTTGTTGCTTTGTTTGTGTTTCTTTTGTTGTTTTATATTCGTATAATTTTGCTTTGGCTTTGCTGTGTTTGTTGTTGTTGGTTGTGGGGGGGGGGGATTTGCTGCTTGTTTATAAATTTGTTTTTCTTAATAGTTTTGTTATTTTGGTTGTTTCAAGGTATTTTTTATGTAGGTTGTTTGTGTGTTTTTCGCTAGAAATTTGTTTTTATCTTTTGTTTGTTAAGAACCTTTCCTTTATAGACTTATGTCAACAGAGGAATGCAGAATAACATTTAAAAATTTACTAGCACTGAAATTCTGTTTTTGATCCCAATCCAGAACTGGAGGTGCGAAACTGTGATGGACAAAATGTAATCTACTGGAATGTCAACTTTCCCTTTCCATTATGGAATAGAGATGTATCCTTTTTGTAAAACACACTGATGTTGTAAGAAAATGTTTTTAAATCAGAAAGAATCATGATGAAGTGTGCAGATTTTGCCATTCTTAACAATATTTTCACTGTTTCTCCAATTTATTATGAATAGTGTAGTGTAGGCTAATACTAGAATTTACATTAATTTTGATTCTTAGATCTTTCATGTTCATGTTTGCATACTATAACTATAACATTATCAAATGGTTTCTTTACGTGTTACTATTTGCTACCCATTTGCCCAATCATCAGCCCATTTTGAAAAAAATAAATTTGACCTTGTTACCTGAAGCATACTTGATGTTACTTTAGTTGACGGCCTACCGTGAAATTGGGGTCTACCTGAGCTGCCACCTGATTGGCTATGGTCTACCTGCACTATTGTTTGATGAGTGGGCATGCAGACCTGCCGTTTATCCCGATTTAGTCGGAATCATCCCGATTTTTTAGCGAAAATTTGCAAAATTTTGATTTTCCGTTGGCCCATCCCGATTTTTTTGTAATACAATTGCAGTAGTTGCCTGGACGGCATTGTTCCGTATATTCAGCGTGTAATTTTTGTTTTTAATCAGCCAATAGCCGGATGTCGGGCCTATCCAGGATTCATGTTATTGTGAGTAATGGTGTATCGATTCTTCGCTAACAATATATTGTTCTCTTTGTCCATTCTTCAGAGTACTCGTGCTGTATTTATTCGAGACTTCAACTTCAAAACTCGTTGAATGATTACGTGTTATTGAGGCATATCGCGATTACTAGAGCTTTGAATTTCAAACTGATGAAGCAGAGGGTTTCGCTGATATTCAATGACTTGTTAGATCTAGACTAGATCTAAACGTCCGTAGTATTAAGGACGTCTAGATCTAGATCTAGATGATCTGTATCTAACCTTAAAGCCGCCACTCTCTACGCAAATATCCACCTCAAGACCATCTCAAGCCAATCTCAAGCCGGCCTCGAGATGGTCTTGAGACCGTGAACAGACCAAAATGCGGATGATGAAATAAAAATCTCAACAAACGGTGAGATTGCTTGAATTCAGAACAAGCCTGAAATTTATCTGTCGGATCGCAAACCGGGGTACTCGACGCCTAAAATAAAGGGATGCCAAAGTCAAAATTTGTAAATCTGACTTCAAAATCTTCATCAGCGTCAAATTCTAGTGCGATTTGATACCAAACAGTACTCTCAAACATTATCTGTAATAATGTTAATAAATTGTCCTTTGTGTGCGCTACTTAGAGGTAGCGAGAGAGAGAGAAATAGGGGGGGGGCGAGTGGGAGAGAGAGCGAAGGAGAGAGAGAGAGGGAGAGCGAAAGAGAGTGAGGGAGAGAGAGAGAGACAGACAGAGAGAAAGAAAGGGGGGGGGCAGAGCTCTAGACTAGATCTAGGCAAGCTGCGAGAAGAAGATTCTTGCATAATATCTATTTATAGCAGCGTTGGAAGTGGCAGGTAAAAATCACTTGACTTGTCATCATTCATTCTTTGTGTCCTGTTTCTCTATCAGGGGACCAACTATCTGAAGCAAAGGATGGTATGTTACCTCGTCCATTCGAAATAAATTTTTATAATCGGCAGAGTACAATGTCAGTTCTTTTAAAAGGTGCGTGTAAGTGAACTTGTCCCACTGAAGAAGCCATTGTTTGCACCATAATGATTTCTTTCGCCTTTTCTTCTTTAGATACACACCTAAAACTATACTGGCTGCAGCAACTTCCCTCTGGGTGGGAGCCATGTCTTGGTCTGTGTAGTGTGTGGGCACAAATGAGATCGCTCACGGATGGGGTCTTGAGGCGATCTTGAGAGCATCTTGAGATGACCCTGAGATAATCTTGAGATAATCCTGAGATAGATATCTGCGTAGTGAGTGGCGGCCTTTAAGTAGATCTAATAGATCTAAATCAAGTCGAGATTAAAATCTTTGAAACAATGTGACTCCCTTGCAGCAAAGTGTGATTACACGTGTGTCGGAGAGAGAGAGAAATGTCGCGCATGTGTGTGTATAAAAAGAGAAATGGAGAGCATTTTCGTGTGTTTCGTGAAATCGCGAATGTATGTGAGTGTGTGTGTTAGAGAGGCAGTGAGCAACAATTTATGAAGTGAAAGGCAAATGCAAGGAAGAATAGGTTGGATGATAATTAACAGGTACAGGTATGTCATGCACGTATGTCTGACTGGTTAGCAGGAGTGGGGTGGGCATGTGTGTGTGTGAAGAATGTGAAAATATGATTAGCAAGATAAGTGACCACTGATGAGACAGAGAGGAAAAGTGAATGTGTCTTCCACTTCCAGTATGTAAACAATGAGTGGGAAGGAGGCAACTGTAATGCTGATTTAGTACTTCAATTCAGGTTTTATTGGCATGGGGGGGGGGGCTATTACAATAATGGATATTTTTACTTGGGAAAAGGCAGAACCAGCGTCAACAATGACCTCATTTTATTGTTATCAAGTTCGAGATTAGGCGACCTGCTGATTCTATACCTGAAATTGTCCATGTATCCTGATTTTTTCCCCAGGATCCTGATTTTTACATCTAGGTCCTGATTTTGTAAAATTTAGAGTGGCAGGTCTAGGCATGTGGCACTAGTGGCAGTGAGATGATACAGTGAGGCTGTCAAGACTATTGGCAAGTCAAAGATTAGCTAGGGACTTCCTTCTCTATTGTTAAACATGTTGTTTGATGTGTCAGTGTGATGGTGGGCTGTCTACGTGACTATTATATTGCCTGAATGATACGTATCTCAGAGACTTTTACACCAGTTACCTGATTCAGCATGGTTTATTGCAAGCTCTAGATACAGCTGATCCTTACCACAAATGCGAAACTGCATGCAATGAAAGGAAACAGCCTCGGAAGAGGAATAAAGCTGGAGATGAATTTAGAGAATGGCTGAGGTGTAAACGCAAGAGGGGAAAGGGACGTTAAGCTGTTACAATCAACTGAAACAGTGGTACATGTATAGCCCCACCATTTTATAACACGACGTCATCATCATCGAACAAATCACTGACTGACCAATCGTTGTGACATGCCAAGGAAGGCCCCGATTTCATGGTAAGGTAGCCTGTCAACTTAAGGAGATGTTGTTTCAGTCAAGTTGTAGACCGTCAACTAAGGCAGTAATATGATGGTAGACCGTCAGCTTAAGTAACACCGCTCACTCTTTATTTTTATATAATTGTTTATTATCCTTCTGACTATTAGTCTTTATGAATACAATGATGAATGACTCAAAATGTGAAACCAATGTAGATATAAATTTTAAGAGAAGCTGTGTTGGTTAAGTCAATCTTCGTTTGCTACGTAAGCAAGTTATATGTGTGCTTAAAAGGGTCAGTGTATTTAGAAATAATATATCGTCTTTGAATGCATGTAGTTTTGCTTATATTGGCATTGACTTAACAAAATTTCAGTATGTTTATGGTCGTGAATTACGCACTATTGAACATAAAGGAAACAAAGTTTGGGTTGTTATGGCTCAATCTATAAAAACTGATTGCTTGCCTCCCCAAGAGTGGAAATGTTAGAGTGGATGATTACTTTCAGAGCGCTGCTCTTACTTCTAATGGAAAAGGGGGGACCAAAGGTAATAACAAATTGTATGTATATATTGTTGAGCACTTATTTCATGCTGTTGTTGTTAATGTTATCAAGTCACGTTAGTGTGTGCGCTCTGGTCTAGTAGTATTAAACCATTCTATCATAACATGCTGTGAATTCGACTAAAGAATTTGTCTCAAATGTTTCCTTACTTGCCTTAGAGAACCAGATCGACTGTAACTTCCTTTAGTAATCACGGAAGGAAGCAAAATCATTTCCTTTTTATTTCTCTTTTTCTTTAAAAAAAAATTTAATTCAGAAATTTTACAAAAGCGAAAATAGAAAATAGAAAAATAACAATTGGTCTGATTTAAAATATAAAAAGTGAAGAGCTATGGAAGTAAACAAGACAAAACAAACAAAAAAGACAAAACAAATGGAGTAAAGGACAAGTTCAAAGAAAAGTCTCATGAGAACAGCAAAATTACATAACAGTAATTGTTTATATTACATTTACATACAAAAACGAAGAAAAGCATAAAAACAAACAGAACAAAACGATCAATCGTTTACTTTGGTGAATCGCTATTGATATGCTGTAGACAACAGAGCAAGAAACCTTTTGTGTTGATGTTTATGCCAGGACAGACTTTTGTACATAGGCACCTCATTCACCTGATTTGAACCCTTGTGAACCCTTTCATACCCCAAGCACTTAAAGAAAAGAAATTAAGCAGATCATAAGCATTACAATTTTTTTCTTTTTTATCTAATAACTTAAAGAAGCCTTATAAAATGATATTACATCGTCCATAATTTTCATGCCTCACTTTCCTTATTTCTCTCTTTCTTTTTTTTATATTCTTCATGGAATTAATCAATCAGCATTCATGAATTATTACGATAACCCGGGTGGAAATATCCCAAAATGGCTGATCAACTGGGCTGCCAAGGTGAGAGTGGTTTTGATTGGTTGATTTAATCCATGAAATGTAAGTTTTTTTTTTTCTTTTCCCAGAGCACTGTTTATTTTTGGTACTCAAAACTGATATCCCTTCCCCCTCTCTCTCTCTCTCTCTCTCTCACTCTCCTCTCTCTCTCTCTCTCTCTCTCTCTCTCTCTCTCTCTCTCTCTCTCTCTCTCTCTCTCTCTCTCTCTCTCTCTCTCTCTCTCTCTCTCTCTCTCTCTCTCTCTCTCTCCTCTCTCTCTCTCCCTCCCTCCCTCCCTCCCTCCTCTCTCTCTATCTCCCTCTCTCTCTCTCTCTCTCTATCTCTCTATCTCTCTCCCTCTCTCTCTCTCTCTCCTCCACCCTCTCTCTCTCTCTCTCCTCTCTCTCTCTCTCTCTCTCTCTCTCTCTCTCTCTCTCTTTCTCTCTCTCTCTCTCTCTCCACTCTCTCTCTCTATCTCTCTCTCTCTCTCTCTCTCTCTCTCTCTCTCTCTCTCTCTCTCTCTCTCTCTCTCTCTCTCTCTCTCTCTCTCTCTCTCTCTCTCTCTCTCTCTCTCTCTCTCTCTCTCTCTCTCTCTCTCTCTCTCTCTCTCTCTCTCTCTCTCTCTCTCTGCTCTCTCTCTCTCTCTCTCTCTCTCTCTCTCTCTCTCTCTCTCTCTCTCTCTCTCTCTCTCTCTCTCTCTCTCTCTCTCTCTCTCTCTCTCTCTCTCTCTCTCTCTCTCTCTCTCTCTCTCTCTCTCTCTCTCTCTCTCTCTCTCTCTCTCTCTCTCTCTGCTCTCTCTCTCCTCTCTCTCCCCACTCTCTCTCTCTCTCTCTCTCTCTCTCTCTCTCTCTCTCTCTCTCTCTCTCTCTCTCTCTCTCTCTCTCTCTCTCTCTCTCTCTCTCTCTCTCTCTCTCTCTCTCTCTCTCTCTCTCTCTCTCTCTCTCGTTTTGTGTTTGACTCTCCCTCACTCCCCCACCTCCCTCTATCTCTCACTTCTCTGTCTCTTTCTCCTTCTGTGTATTTATCTCCATCCCTGTCTCTTTGTCTCTGTCTTCCTCTGTGTGTTGGGCAAGGGGTAAACATATAATGATGTGCTACTTGCTTGTTTACCCTCCTTATTTTCTGCCTTTCTCTCACTCATCACTCAGCACTGAAAAAAAATTTTTTTCATCTTGTTTCCAGACTGAGTGCCACAGTTTTTGGGGATCATGCAGAAAGCCTGCAAGGGATATCCCGCATACTTGCAGAAACTCACTGACAGTGGGAAAAGTTGATGACAATTATTATTAGACGTGATAATGACATAGAAAATCAAATGTTATGACCAAAGTCCCTGGAATTGAACGTTCCTCCTAATCCTATATATAAAGAGAGAGAATTGCCATTTAAGAATTACTATGTCTTAGTCCTTACTTTTTAATTTAGGGTATTGATGAGAATGGATACAATTTCAAAATGGGAAAGAATTTATTTATTGCATGTGATTTGTGAGCAGTGTCTTTTAAAATCAAAGATATAGACATCGACAGAGTATAATATATGTATATTTTTGTAAAATGTTTGGGGGTAAAATATAACATTGCATGAAGACAGATAGAGAATGTGCCTCCCAAGCCACACTATTTGGATTTTTTGTTAGCAACAGTGCTGCAGGAATTCACCAAATCACCATCTTTTAAGATAAATTACAGTACTTGTAAGATTTTAGGCCTGTCTATTAGATACATGACATTCATGACATATTATTCAATTGATTGCAATGATGAGTAGTATGAGACTGAGAGTGTAAGTAAAAGTAAATGACATCCATTTTACAATTTACAACTCTCATTTTTCCAGGATGGAAAAAATCTCAATATGAAATTATTTTTAAAAAAAATAATTGGTGGAATGTTTTCTTCTTTTGTTTTATTGACCGTTTGATATTAATTATGAACAAATTCTTTCCGGAAGGTTAACAATTTTTTAACAATGTTTTTTAAAGACATCTGAATGTATAAGAAATTTTTGTTTCTAGTCCTGTATCATTTCTGTCGTTTACTCTTCTGATCTTTCTTTCTTTCTTTATCAGTTCCCATTCTACCTTCTGGTGTATGGGTTTTAGATGCCCGAAATGATCTTTCTCCAGGCTGCCCTGTCCTGACAATTTCTGTTTCCTTCCGTGAAAGTTAAATTTCTTTGCGTTAATGCCTCTTTTATAATTATATCTTCTTCCCACTTTCTCTGAGGTCTGCCTTTTGGTCTTTTACCTTGAGTTTTAGCACTGTATACTGATTTAGCTATTTTATTGTCGTTCATTTCGTTAACATGCCCAAACCATCTCAGTGTATTCATTTATACCTTAGTTTTTATGTCATCTGCTTTGGTTTGATCTCTTATTGTTGTGTTTCTGATTTTGCCTACTACTCTTCTTAGATATTTCATTTTGGCTGCCTGCACTCTACTGTATTCCCTACTGTCTACGGTCCAGGTTTCACTGCCATAGAGGAGAGTAGGACAATAAACTGTGTTGTATACTGCCATTTTGATTTTTGTTGACAATTCTTGTTTACCTACAAATGCCTTTCCTAGATGGTTATATATTGCACTTGCCTTTTGGATTCTCTGGCTGATTTCTTCTCTTAGTTTTCCCTCTGAGTAAATCATTACTCCTAAGTAATAGTAGCTGTGAACTTGTTCTAAATTCTCCCTGCCTAATTTAAGATTTTGTGTTTTAGCTTCCCTAGTTACTAGCATTGTTTTGGTTTTCTTTGCATTTACTCTCATTCCTCTTTTATTTAATTCATTTTTTATTATGTTGATATTTGACTGGAGGTCCCTTTCTGATTTTCCAAACAGAACTAAATCATCAGCAAATAAAAGCATTGATACATTTACTGGTTTGAGCTTCCACATACCTACATTCATTTTCTTCATGTTTGAGGATGCCTTTGCGACTGAATCCATAAATGTGATAAACAAAAGAGGTCTTAGGATACAACCCTGTCTTACTCCTATATCTACATCAAATTCCTCAGATACATTTCCAGCTACTCTCACTGCAGATGTTGGTTTATTGTAAACAATTTTAATGGCTTCTATTAAATTTTGCTCTACATTGTGTTTTTTTAAGAAATGCCATAGTTCGCCCCTCCTCACAGTGTCAAATGCCTTTTGTAAGTCAATAAAACACAGGTGCAAGTCAATGTTTCTCTCACGGAATTTTTCTATTATTTGTCTGATTGTAAATATGTGATCTTGTACACTTCTTCCTGGTCTAAATCCACTCTGATACTCTTCAATCTGATCCTCTACTTTTTTCCTTAGTCTCATTTCGAGAATCCTGGCATATTTTTTCCTGGTACACTAAGCAGTGATATCCCTCTATAGTTTGAGCATTCCATGGTTGATCCTTTCTTGTGTATTGGTACTACCATTCCCTTTTTCCAGTCGTCTGGCACCTGTTTGGACTTCCATGCTTGTTGACATATTGCATGTAGTAGTTTGTCTGCCTCTCTCCCTTGGTTTGTAATCATTTCTGGATAAACTTGATCTGCTCCTGGGGCTTTTTCTAATTTCACTTTTTTTATAACTGTTTGAAGTTCTTCCATTGAGATATGTACATCTTCAGCTGTCTCATCTCGATTACTTGTTACTCTTAATAATTGATCAGTACTCCTTGTTTCATATGTTCTGGAGGGATTATATAATTGTTGAAAATACTTTCTCCACGTTTCCATAATTTCGCTGTCTCCTTTCATTATTTCTCCTTTGGCGTTCTTAATTTGTCATATTGGGCAAGTTTTGGTCTTTCTCATGCTCTTCATTGCTCCCCAGAACAGCTTTTGATTTCCTTGATAGCTTTCTTGAAGTCTTTGTCCAAACTCTTCCCACTGTTCCTGTTTTGCTTTCCTAACTTCCTCTTTTGCGATAGTTCTTTTACTCACATAATCTATCCTATCCTCTGGTCTCTTTGTTTGCAAGTATTTCTTTCGGGCATCTTTCTTTTTTTTTATCTTATCTTGACATTCTCATTCCACCATGCTGTCCTTTTCCCATCTCCTTTAATTTGTTTCCTACCACAGAACTCTTCAGTACAACTGAGGAGTGTTTCTTTATATATTTGCCACTTTTCTTCTTTTGTGCTTTCCTTTAGATCCATCTGCCTTTGACTGATAGATCTTTTTATCCTGGATTGGTACATCTGTTTTACTATTTGGTTTATTTAGTTCTTCTATTTTGAGTTTAGTAGCTTTCTTCTCTTTCCTTTACTGTTTGTTTTCTTCAGTTAATAATTTCATTTTGGCTATCACTAGGTGATGATCACTAAATATTTTAGCTCCTCTGCTTACTCTAGCATCCATTGTACTGTAAAAAGGGAGCTGCTAACTATTATGTAGTCTATGATTGACTTTTCACATATGTCTTCATTTACTCTTGTATATTTGTGAATATCTTTATGAGGAAAAAATGTGGTAGCTATTTTCATGTTATTCTTTAGGCAAAAATCTGTTAGTCTCTCTCCATTTGGAGAAGTTGTTGTCTCTCCTTCTTTACCTATTACTCCTCCTGATGGTGCCTACTCTAGAGTTTAAATATCTCCTAAAACCATTAATTCTTGTTTGGGTTTAAGATTCTCTGCAGCTGTCTGTAAATCATTTTCGAAGATATCTCTTTCTTCTTTGGGGACATCTTCGTTTGGTCCATAAGCTATTAATAATTTAATACCTCTTCCTTTTGGTTTAATATTTACCTCTAATAGCCGTGGGCTTACAAATTTCCAACTTTCTAGTAGCATTTCTTGCCTTTTATGCATTAGGGGGCCTACTTCTGCTCTAGCTCTATCTTTGACATCTACTCCTGAGAAGATTAAGGTATGATTTGGTCCTACATTTTCTATTCCTTGTCCTTTTTTCTTTGTTTCTGTAATAGCCAAAATATCTACTTTGAATTTTTCCATTTCTTCAGCTAATTCTAACTCCTTTCCATTAGAGTCATCTTTGAAAGTTCAAGCCGAGTATATGAGTATATCATTGTATATATTACGTTGAATCAGGTTGTTTTGGATAAGTAGGGGATTAGCTCACTGTACCCTAGGTAGATGGTGGGGCTGCCACCTTGAGGCCCCCTACCGGGCCTTGTTATTTTCTGTCAGAGTTAACTCCCTTAGCTTTTAGTCATTCAAGACCAGCCTACAAGGCAGCAGGTTGTTATTTTCTGTCAGGGTTAACTCCCTTAGTCTTTGGTCAGTCAAGACTGGCCTGCAAGGCAGCAGGTTGTTTTATTTCAGGGTTAACTCCCTTAGCCTTTGGTCAGCCAAGACCTGCTTGCAAGGCAACAGGAGACTCATGGAGGGCGGGATCATCTACTCTCCGTACAGGTGCTTACCTGTCCACTGCCCGGCTCTTCTGATCAAGAATGTAAAATATATCTACTATTAGTACTATGTAGTAATATAAAAGATTTTTTTCTTCTTGAAAACATTCATTTTATTGTGTGTTTGAAAACAATATATTGATTTGTCTTTGGAGGACAATATGAAGGCAATTCTCTTGTAAGACACAAGCTTACAAGGAAGATTTAGGTGCTAATTCTTGTTCTTATGCCAAAATTATTCTGTATTCCATTCCACTGAACAAAATTAGTCTTTTAAAAACTTGTGATAAAACAAATAATGTGTTTAATAAATATTCGAAGTATTTAAATCAGTCATCTGATTTATTGTGAATACACTCAGACCTCATTATACTGCCTCCCACAATATGCTCTACCACCATGGGCGAGTGCTGTGGTAGGTCCTAGTTGGTCCTAGTTCTTTCCTTTCACCCTTTTACTAAGCCCCTTTTCTTGCTGTTTCCTCTTAATTCTTACTAAGATCACTGCAAATGGTTGGCGGGGTAAATTCCAATTCAACAAACAAAGTCCTTCCACTATTCTCGCTTGCCGCCAGACTTTCACCTCAATACGGATCAGACAGTATACAAAAACAATGAAATTAACTCATTATACCACTATCTGCCAATGATTTTGCATTAGCATTGCTTAATAACTATTAGAAAAGACAATTCGTTATGCCGCCACCATGCATCAAGACCCCCTTCCTTGAAATGATGATGCAAGGTA
This sequence comes from Doris montereyensis, assembly GCA_037039925.1. NCBI lineage: Eukaryota > Metazoa > Mollusca > Gastropoda > Nudibranchia > Dorididae > Doris > Doris montereyensis. Next base: position 168,833 of record JAXRKP010000405.1, read on the forward strand.
GAATCTAGTTTGGCTTGGTCAAAGATCGTGGAGTCAAACACACACAAAAGCATCAGTTCCCTATGTATCATGTTTCATCCCACATGCAAATGCAATTCACCATTCCTCTCTTACTCTATGTAATCATGAGCTAATGGAACCAAGACCAATGTATATTGTGTTGTCAGGTCTACTTACTACTATTAAATTATTTCTTTGAAGTTTCCCTGACACAACATATGAGGTGATCTCAGGGTCTCAGAGGAAACAGCAAGATGATGGGTGAGTGAAAGGAAACAAGTAGGACCTGACAGCAGTGTCCGCCGACTACCATACTATTAACGCCATTGTAAAACTGGCTAAGGACATTTTCATGATAGCACCATTCCCTTTATAACGCCAAGTTACATTTGGCACAACAGTTGGTGGTACATGGGGGTTTGAGTGTAGATCACCGTAAACCATGTATGAGCTTTTGTCGAATGAATGAAATAACCTACTTGTGTTGAATACAGTTTAAGCTGGTCGATCAAATTGTTTTGTTTTTTTTAAATCGTCATTTTCTTCACATGGTCTTTTCAAATATATTTCAATATCTCTTTGCGAGATCATGCTTTTACAATATTGCTGTGGAAGAAATTTTGTAAATGTTATATTTTTAAAAGAATACAGCTCTTTAAGGTAGTTTTATACTAAATTCTTCATCACAGTGAATCAATGGATTTATTTTAAGATTGAGCTCACGTATTTATTGTCTGGTAAAATTGATTTCATGTGTAAAAGAATAGAGGCATTGATAAAACCAATTTGTGGGCTTATTCAATTCTGAATAAGCAAAATTGAGTATAAAACCATTCTTAGTTAAAACAGCCAAATCTTTGAAGAAGATCTTAAAACATATGGCGTGATGACTGTAAAGAAGACTTAACACAGGAAAATGACTTTTCTTTTAATATAAAAATTAATGCTTTGACTTTGATTCAAACCCAGTACCATCTGATGGTCACACTCAAATATAATTAACTTTCTTTTTTTTAAAGTTCACATATTGCTTTCATATTCATATTGGTGGATTGTGTAATGAGCCTTCAATTGTTGCCATACGCTTATGTAATTTTCATATTTTTACATTGTACACAACCAATTAAAGACCATGAGCTTTCATTCACTACCTCTACATACCCGGTATATGAATTTTTCTGTTTTAAGGTTGATCAATCTTTTGTTTTATTTCAAACTTTATGAAATAATTAAGTATCAGTTATTGTTCATTGGTTAAGATTTATATGATAGGCCTAATTATGAAAACAAGGTAGCAAATTAGCAAATGGTGTTGGTAAAGTTAATTATTTTTGGAACAGAAAGGTTATAGTTATAGGCACTTTTCTCACTGATTTTAGCCTTGAGCAGCTGCTGACGGAAAGTGTATGCCCACAGCCACAACATTTTTATTCTTTCTACTACAGTTGCATGTACATAAACTAAATCACTTGTCAGTGCAGGGGAGTTAATTTTTAAACAAAATGCACTTCTAATTAGAGGAGTCCTAACTTTTAATTGAAATAATAACCCTGATTGGCCTGATTCAAGACAGTCGAAGAAAGGCTTCTCGTTAGCATTCAGAAACTATGTTTACCATTAACCCACAACAAAAGTGATAAAATCGCAGTAATGCAGACATATGGGAGTGCATTTCAGAAGTTGAAAAACTCTATTTTATCTCAACATATTTTATACATTTTTGACGACCATTAACACTGGGAATGTCAAATGGTGGAATCATCTCTCCAAACTTAATAGATACATTTATCCTTCTCTCCTGTTTTATTCCTCTGCTCTGTTTCTACTGATCACAACATTTGGTAGCCATTGCAAAAGTGATAAAATCGCAGTAATGCAGACATATGGGAGTGCATTTCAGAGGTTGAAAAACTCTATTTTATCTCAACATATTTTATACATTTTTGACGACCATTAACACTGGGAATGTCAAATGGTGGAATCATCTCTCCAAACTTAATAGATACATTTATCCTTCTCTCCTGTTTTATTCCTCTGCTCTGTTTCTACTGATCACAACATTTGGTAGCCATTGCATTCAATCTTAATCCAGACCATCATCAGTGTTTTATCAGTGAAAACATGCTTCTAATTCGCATCGGTTACGGCAGTGCCTTTAGTCTGGTCAAAATTTGTCAATGACAGTGATGAGTCTGCAAGTGTCCTATGTCGATGCAAACCGTAGGTGTCAATCGTTTCACTCATCTGATGGGTGTCTGGTATCAACATCAAAGAGCCTGACACTAACTAGCACAGATTCTAGGCCTACAATATGATCTAGATTTACAATGACATGTTCCAGATAGAGAGAAACACGGCATTGCTGATCTGAATTTATAGTTTTGTCTTATTGAAAGTTATTGCATTTAATTTGGCCGACTATTTGGCCTTTTTATGAAAGTTTTCAAAGTGGCCTCTTAGGCATAATTAAAGAGGGGAAATCCGTTACACGGAAAGAGCAGCCACTTACGTAGCCTGGCCTCTTGGGCGGATAGCTCTGTACAATGTTTTTAAAAATTGCATTGTTTTAAACGTTTGTAATACAATAATTTTGTTCCTGAATTTAGCATACAATAATTTGGTAATTGCCCTTGTGGGTGTAGGCATTGTTTAGTGAACAGAAATTTAGTCGCTAGTAATACTACTAGAGTGGTGATGGTGGCAGAGTGGTTAGGATGCCTGACTGGGGATCACAAGGTCCCATGTTCGAATCCTGACAGAGCCATGCCCGACGTTGTGTTCCTTGAGAAAGGCACTTAACACGCATTTCCCCCACTCGACCCAGATGCAAAATGGGTACAGGCTTTAGCTTGGGAGTAAAATTCTGTGTCAGACTAGCGTCCTGTCCAGGAGGTGATAATTATCATCTGTTCCGCTTCATGCTATAGAAACCAAAATATGCTTCGGCTCTATGGGCCGTAATGGCCTTGAAGGAACATTCAATACTACTAGAATTAGTCCAATGGTAAAAATTTGATGAAAATAAGGAAATTTCTCATTCTGTGATGCCATACCAATAATAGAGCAGACTAAATACAAATTTGTTTAAATCTTGCATCTGTCATCTAATGAAATGCTTTAACTTACTTATAGCTCTATTTATATCATACAAATTATTGTTTCATTTTATTTTAATGGACAGATTTATATTCTGTACTTCTACCAATGCTCTGAAATTTTACTGTAACATCATTACATGTATATCAAATTTTATAGAGATGAAAGTTTACAAATGCAATGCAAAACAATGCATCTACCAAAACCTACTTTTAAATATATTTCTCGTAGCTTCTTTTCTTCCCCCATTTTATCAATCTTTTTTATTTCTATCTGTCTCTCTCTCACTAAAGGTCATTCTATATTGGTATTCATGTCTATCATGTTTTTTCCCCTAAATCTAAATGGTTCTTGGAATGTATATTTGTGATAAGACTGAGTAATATTAATTACATATTTATTGATGGCAATGAACAAACACAGAAATGATTGATGTGATTTTATTTGATGTGTTTATATTGACTAAATTTTCAATTACTTTTTAATTAAATTATCAAAACGTAATGATGATTTTGATCTCTTTCAGAAATATGTTTAACCTTTTGGATGGAAATGAATAATAACATTTAGTTAAGTTTCAAGGTATTGATTTCATGATTGTACAAACATAACTGATTTTTTGTTTGTCATTAAGGCTGACTCATTTAAGTTGGCTTCTTTTTTTCACTCTGGCAGAGTTAAAATACAAAAATTCTTTTGCTACTTGTAAAATATATGTGTCATAGCACCCCATCTCTCATCAAGTCTAACCCGCTTTTACTTTAGTTAGACTCAGAGATTTGAAATTAAACTTTTTCTGTGACACAAAAAGTGAAAGAGTTCATGCAGTCTTTATAGTAAGGACATTGTCTCCATCATGTTACAAATTTGTATTTATGATTTATGTCACAATTTTAAGTTGACAAGAAAATGAAATGTATAATAGTAATATTTTAATTCAATGAATTAGTAAACTATCCACACATTTCAGATAGTCAGTTCCAAGATAACAGGATTATATTGACCATATATCATTATTCCATGAACTCCACTTTGAGAGTGAGAGTGTGCATAGAATTTGGTTTTGGGAGTTTGCCATACAGTTAACGCCACTTAGCGTCACAGGGTCAGGTCCCTTGTCTACCTGTAGTGTGGCGGTATACGTCGCATGGTTTTTTGTTTCTTTAAACCTGTCGAACTTCATTAGTTAACCTTCCCTCCCCTTTCCCTCAAATTCAGAGCAGACTAAGTTAAGCACACCTAAGACTCAAAAACAAAATTCACACCTGACCATTTCTGCTTTCCTTAGCCCGAGGTTGCATAAGAATCTGTGAGAATGGTCAGTTTGGTCTGCTATCTTACAGAAGTCCAGACAGAACGTCATACCAGCCATAAAAATGTGTAACAACATGTACTTACTATCATTCGTTGGTGGCATGAAAGACATTGCTACCGACAGCAAATTCAGCGATTGAATGGAGTATTCTTCTTGTCATGGGCCCTGTGATGTTTAGAGAAACCCCAGTGACACTATGCAGTAACTTTTATAGGGAAAAATTTTGCTACAGCCATTTAGCGTTCTCCTAAACAAAACATTACGATATCCACCTTGACACTAAGTGGTGACTGTATATTCAATTCCGAGGGGTCGAATTTGGCAAATATTAGTATGTCAAATTGGCAAAAAAAGAAATTGAAGAGATATAAACATGTCCATTACATACAATATACTTTACTTCATTGCATACAGCTTCCAAAGAGGCATTCTTTTAAGGAAGTTTTTTTTTTTGAGAGCCCATAACTTTGCGGATTTCTCCAAAACTAAAGAATTGATATACTAATATTAAGACATTTTCAGAGCAAAGAGAGAAACTATTCATTCAAATTAAAAGAAAACTCTCTTTGGAAGTTAAGGATACATTACTTAACTATGCACATGCCAAATATAAAACTAATCCATCTACTGTTTTCGACATAATTTGAGATGCAAGATCCTTTAACTTGAAGAAAAGAGAAAGAACAGTTTAAACAAGAAATAACTTCCTCTAAGTCTAAGTCTAGGTACAGTGTATAAGTATAGATTAAACTTATTTTTTTTATTTGTACGGCTATTTACAATCAGAAAAACAAGGAAAGACTTTATTTTAAACTACCTACATTGAAAAATCATGACAAAATAAATATCCCCTCTTCGCAGCCTGGTCACAAAATAGTAAATACTGGATTTAAATTGGACAGGAATATTGATTAAAATTATAACAAAAAACTCTGAACAGCTGCCTGAAACACTACACCAGTGAGTTTTCAGCTTTAAAAGACACTAGCTAGCATAAACGCTGGGCTTCCATCTTTCCTCTCCTCCTCCAGTTGTCATTTTCGCTCCTTGGCGACAACAGTTTTTCCGGTTTCCCCTTTCCTTTTCACTTCGGCTTCCACCCCAGTGCTGGTAAGTTTGCGCTGAGTGTTGACCCATTTTGGCTGTTGTTGATGGAGGATTTTAACAACGGCCAAATCCAATCCCCACATGAAGGCATGTGTAGCCATGAATCCCCTGTTCCTTCTCTCCGACTGCAAGGGCAGTTGCTATTTCGATTGGTGATTGGGTCACGAAAACGTGCTTTGGGCAGTGGAGCCACATCTGACCAAGAGTGGAAACTGATTTGTGTTTTGCCAAGGGGGAATTTTGTCAGTAGGGCAGGATTTGTGAGTATGAGCCTGTCATTTATTTATACCTTCTTGATTGCAAGAAGCCACAGATGCTTTCAAGGACGACGGGTGATCATAGTGTGATGTTGACATTTCACTTTCACCCTATTCCAGTGCTCACTGATAGTGATAGGCACATCAGTATTTAGGTCCAGAGAGGTACAGGTGGTGTTGAGGAGCTTCATCACTGCTTGTGCAGCAGTAATAGGTGGTTCAAGTGGCAAAACTCATGGCAGACACACAGAAGAAGTGTTGGACCTCTTACCTTGTGTCGTAACCCTCTATTCTGACAGTTTTCTCCTCTCTCTCATTGCAATTTACCCTGTCCACTATGTGCGGAGAATAAAGAGAAAATCGCAAAATGAAAGATAAATAGAAGAGTGAAAGGTAAGAAGTAGGACCTACCAGATCAGTAGCACCCGCCATCTTTAAATGAATGGGAGAGCTGTCACTGATGGGAAATCAAACTATCCTGACCTAACCTTCAGAGCCCATTACCACAATTTACAATTTAACAGAAAGAATGGGATTGGGATATAAGTTTGACACAATGCATGGGAAATAAAATTTCTCATCTCCAACAGAACAAAGCAGACACACAATTCTCTTGTATTCCTTTCATTTGTTTTAAACTGGTGAAGGTCATGGAGTTTTAAAACACAAAGAAGAATTTTCAAACAACACAAAATGAGAAACATGTACATGGGTGTGAAAAAATTTTCACAAATTATTCATGAAGCAAATTCTTTTAATTCTTTGGAAAAAATGTATTCACTGTTGTCCTTGGTAAAGCAATATGTACACATTGTAATAGAATGCAATGATATGGTGTTATATTTTAAGAGTTAAAAGATTCGAACAATGTGTTAGTAATTTGAGTAATGTTTTTAGATTTATAACATTCTGTTTCACTTGTTGATATTTCAAATATACAATTATACGGAAATTACATAAATAAGGTCATAATGATGTATTTTGTAAAAAAAACATCTATAAGTTATAAGTATAAAAGTAAAAGAAAAAATTGAGAAGTGTAACATTAACGATTAACAAAGACAGATAATGGCTTTTTTTAAATGCATTTTTTGTCCATACTGAGTACCAAAAAAATTTAATCAGACCTTAATCTAATGAGTTTTACAGCAATCGCCTACCATTTTCGCTGATAAATACAGTAAAAAGGTTAAGAAATCAAAGACCACTTGAAAACAAGAATACTAAGAAGAAAGAGAGCTGCATTTATATCTAGCTAGAATAATCTAAAACAATAAAATGAATGTACTGAAATCGTTGAAATGAGCTGACATGTTAGATAAAAGAAGAATTTGCCTATGTACATAATGATTTAATAAATATACAAGGCAGCTCTCTGATGATTAAATGTGTCCATATTAAAACACAGTCAGTAAATTTTTTTAAATCTTAAGACTAGAACTGGAGCTCATCTCAGTTTCTGAAAGGTAATAAAACATCATCTCCTAGACATGAAGCTAGTCTGTTACAGGTTTTAATTCCCAGCTGATGCTGGTACTAATGTGAATCTGAGTCGAATAGGGAAAAGTGTGTTGTACGTCTTTGCCATGGAAGGAACACAGTATCAAATTTAGCATTACCAGGATTCAAACATGCAGATGGCATTAAAACTAACATAGAAAAAAATCAACTCAGATGGTTTGGACATGTAAACAGAATGAATGAAAAGAGAATAGCTAGATATCTAGATCAGTATACAATGCTAAAACTTCAGGTAAAAGACCAAAAGGCAGACCTAGAAGAAAGTGGGATGAAAATATAAAAGAGGCGCTAAAGCAAAGAAATTTAACCTTTCCCAGAAGGAAACAGAAAATGTCAGGACAGAGAAGCCAGGAGAAAGATCATTTCGGGTAACTAAACCCATACACCGGAAGGTAGAATGGGAACTGATGAAGAAATAAATAAATAAAGGATCCAAACACAGAACCTCATGATTCCAAGTACAGTGGTCTAACAATAAGTATAAGACTACTGACACCACAAATTAAAACATACATGATCACATAATGAACACTTTTCCATCGAATGGTTAACACATTCTTGGAAGAGAATATTTGTAAAGACCGCTGAGTAAAGAAAGAATTTTCAAAGCGGCTTTAGTTATTATCTTTTGTCAAAGAGAAAGAAATGCATCAAGATCTAGAAAACTTACACTATAAAAAAAGTGGGAGAACCACTCCCTACTAAAATACTTTATAAATTGTAAAGACAAGCAAAGCTATGTCAATCGGCAGTTGTATCAATTAATTATCAACAGGAACAGTCAATTGTTTATGATTCAAGAACAAGCAAAAATAAAGACAAGGGTAGATTTACCAGAAGAGAAAAGACATCAGAGATCACAAACCACGTAAGATTGATAATTATACATGTATTATGTTATACAGTAACATTATATTTATAATTATATTGATTTATGGTTTCACTTATAGAGGAATGTAAGGGAGGTAAATTGTATTTCAATTCATACTTAAATTATATTTATTTTTTAATTTATACTCATCAAAACAGCTGTAAAGATGTTTTCACAACACAGATAAAAAAACTAATCAACATCCCAAAACAATGTTTGCTCCATCAGCTTTCTTTCCTATTGGAATTGCACATTGCTATTACTCAGCAAGAGGGAGAAAAACCCAATCTGGTAAATTATCTTCCTGATATTATTTGACATTAATACAGTTACATTTTGCACAACCAACTCCTTGTTTTCACATTGAGAAGAAATCGTCATACAAATCATCCTAGTAACATTCACAAATTATCTTACAGTCTTAACATTTCAATCGAAACACAACCATGTTCATATGTTAAAACCAATAAAAAATAAGGGTAAAGCTAGATTAATCCTCCATGAGGTACTGACAGTGCAGATATTAAATTATGCAAGTATATAGGGGTAAGTGTTTTACAATGTACCATGATATGTCTTCTACTATATAATGAACAAAATTGAATAATCTAAACCTGACTCACGACTCACAGTGACAGCTTAACATAATGAATCTCACGTCGTGATGACACTAAAGCCACATTTCACAAAGAACTTCAAAACTTTGAGGCTCCTTGAAAAGCAGTGAAGTATATATCTCGTTTTCCATATTGTTATTTTGAACAGTATTTCATGCTATCCTTATTCCTAAAAATGTCATGTCAATGTAAAAAAATACTGCTTTAACGATTTATTTGTATATCACTATCATTCTCAATTATATATGTATAGGCATTAAATGAAAACGCATGTGATAAATATCATCTTATAAATCAAACAAGAAAATGTATGAGTTGACTTCTGAACACTGACTACAAGAGGGCAAATTACGGTCAAATGTACATAAATTGTGACTGTGTCCCTGAAATGGAAAAACAAGGCTTCATTTTTCACTTAAATTCAAATGGCACCACTTGAGTTCTGATTGGTTTATCACAGTAAGTACTCAATAAGCCTTCTATACGTAAATGCATTTGTTTTTAAAAATGAAAAAAAAAAAGAACCTCATAAACAGCCATTTTTAAAACTAATGAGGATTTTGAGATACATCTAGACTATAAAAGATTTTGACTCTGATAAATTATTTGATTTGACGTCATACATTACATAAAATTGAGTAAATAACTTTATGTTTCCCTATGGGCTAATTGACTTGAGGAAAAGAGGAAGAAACTTAAATTATCTTTAGTAAGTAGGGATATAAAAAGAGTGAGGATACACATAAGATTTAATACTACAAGTGGAAGAATCTATGTATAATCAGCCTTTGGGTCAATCGCGGCAGAACACTAGATTTCAAAGAAGTAAAAAAGGAAAGTTTCCAGAAGGCACTAAGGAGATTGAGTTTATCCAGGGCTTCCAATTAGAATGTGACATAAAACAGGCGAAAATACCTTGCCTCTTCAACAGGACAATAGTCTGTCCCAGAACTTACTCCCTGCCTGATGATACCCATTTCACAGCTAAAGTGTGAATTAAGTGTCTTTCTCAAAACCTACATTGCTAGGATCCGAATCCAGAACTTAACAATCCACACGATCATTCATTAAGAAGAGGGTCAGTAAAATGGACTTTCAAAACAATGAAAAAATCATTTAGAAAAAGAAAATCTGAGACACAGCTTATCTTTTTCTTTATTTTCATTAGACAAAAATGTATGGCACACATATGAAAATGAAGAAACAGCAATATTAGCTGTATCTAAGATTCTTTCTCATTATTGCTTTCACCCAAAGGAATTTTGTATAACGTGACTTAAGATTAAAGAGGATAGAATTATATACTTATAAATATTATATATGTAAAAACTTATTGAACCACTGAGATTCTCCTTCCCTGTCCTTCACTTATAGAAACAGGTTTCCCTTTTCAAGGACAAAAATTAAAGGACTAGAGTTTTAAATTTCTTATACTCAAAATAGGACGAATAATGAGATTTCACATAGATTTATATGGAATTGGAAAGAAAGAAGAAATGTCGCTATTTTTCATTAAATAAAAACAATAAATTTCTTTTTCACATGTGGAGAATAGACTTCATACAAACAAATTTAAATAATAATATTGTGCCTGACAGAATAATTCAAAGAACAACTTACATAAAGAGATTTTAAATCATAAAAATGTCCTTCACACATGATTATTTGGATAATAAAACTAAAATAGGTGGGGGAGATAATATACAATTGTCCATAAAATAAGATACTTGGGTAATAAAACGCATCAAACTAAAACATAAACAGCAACAACCCGACAAACCAAACCAAAAAACAAAAGTTGCTCATTAAATAGGAGACGGACAACATGACAAAAACAGTGAAAAAATGTCTACTCTGTAAAAGATATGCACACGATTCATGAGGCAACACATTCATTTCAAGAAATAATATTTGGAAGGCACAAATGGCATCTTTGAGACTGCAGCTTCTACTTTCTTCTGTCGAACTTGAATTTGCACCTGGGTGCCATTCTTAGCGAAGGCCTGTGCAATATAACCCATCGATACATTTTTCTTTAGTGAAGGTGAAGGACATCCACTGGTTATTTCTCCTATCTGTTCAGATCCATCTTCTGTGAAAATTTTTGCCCTCCTGCACAAGCACATGACAGAAAAGAGAACCAAGGTGAAATTTTTGTTGTATGTAATAAAGATGTACAGTGGGAGTCGGATCCAGCGAGGTCATCGGGATTGACACTAGGTCCTCGTTGTATGAAACCTTTTGTTGAATGCAAAGTCAACAACAAGGAACTCCCCATTTCAACAGCCTCGATTATTTTTTGTTTAATTTCAAAGAAAAGGCAGCTGCATTTTGTGGGATTTGATGAGGAGGTAGATGCCATTTTGATAAATCAGAAAGAAGCGATGGTACAGCGTTCACACCAATGATACTACAGTAGAAGAATTATATAAGTATCTTTGCTCACACTACACAGCCCAGCTTGGCTGTTGTTAACAATCAACAAGTCATCCATTTTGCTTCCCAAACACACACACGCACACAGTGCAGTGTCAATCAATGACTTGAGCATTTAGGCTGTTTCTAGCTGGTAAAAAAGTTTCGCCAAATGATGAGTCGAGTGAAAAGTTGTTTCACAACCTTTATCGACCACCACAACCTCGGTGTAGGCAACTTTACCTATGCTGGGTCTCGTTGAATGTGTCGTTTTTTCCCAAAGAGAATGAAGGAGGAAAAAGGGGGGATTTCTATTGGCCTCGTTGTAGCCAACATTTCGTTGAGTGCGATCTCGGTGGATATGCTTCCCACTGTATCATTTTAAAAAGTGTAAACATAGCATTGATAATAACATTATTGCTTTTCTTTTCATAGAAATTTTGAAGGGATCTTTTGTTGTTTCACACATGTACATCTATGTATATGAAAAAGATGTTGGTAGATTTTAATATCCAAGGTAATGTTCAATACATGTTATCATTATCAAAACAAACCAAAATTTTTTACATTATATCATTGGATACGATAATATTCAAATTTATTTAAGGTCATGAAGAGAAGTGAACATTTTAAAATAAATTTTTCATGTTATAAAATCAGCAGTCCAATAAACCTTCCAAATGTAACATAATTCGATCTTTTAAACATGATGGCCAAGATCCACCAATTCAGACATCTTTTTTCTTTCTTTATCAGCTCCCATTCTACCTTCCGGTTTATGGGTTTTAGATGCCCGAAATGATCTTTCTCCAGGCTGCCCTGTCATTCAGTTTCTGTTTCCTCCGTGAAAGTTAAATATCTTTGCTTCAATGCCTCTTTTACATCTTCTTCCCATTTTCTCCCAGGTCTGCCTTTTGGTCTTTTACCTTGAGTTTTAGCAATATACTGATTCAGCTATTCATTCATTCTGTTAACATGCCCAAACCATCTCAGTTGATTCATTTCTATCTTAGTTTTTATGTTATCTGCTTTGATTTGATCTCTTATTGTTGTGTTTCTGATTTTGTCTCTTCTAGTTTTTCCCACTACTCTTCTTAGATATTTCATTTCGGCTGCCTGCACTCTACTGTATTCCCTACTGTCTAAGGTCCAGGTTTCACTGCCATAGAGGAGAGTAGGACAATAAACTATATTGTATACTGTCATTTTGGTTTTTGTTGACAATTCTTGTTTACCTACAAATGCCTTTCCTAGTTGGTTATATATTGCACTTGCCTTTTGGATTGTCTGGCTGTTTTCTTTTCTTAATTTTCCTCTGAGATAATCATTACTCCTAAGTATTTGTAGCTTTGAACTTGTTCTAAATTTTCCCTGCCTAATTTAAGTTTTTGTGTTTTAGCTTCCCTAGTTACTAGCATTGTTTTGGTTTTCTTTGCATTTACTCATTCCTCTTTTATTTAATTCATTATTCATTATGTTGATATTTGACTGGAAGTCCTTTCTGATTTTCTAAACAAAAATAAATCATCAGCAAATAAAAGCATTGATACATTTACTGTTTTGAGCTTCCACATACCTACATTCATTTTCTTCATGTTTGAAGATACCTTTGCGACTGAATCCATAAATGTGATAAACAAAAGAGGACTTAGGATCCTGTCTTATCTACACATCAAATTCTTCAGATACATTTCCAGATACTCTCAATGCACATGTTGATTTATTGTAAAAAAATTTAATGGCTTCTATTAAATTTTGCTCTACATTGTGTTCTTTTAAGGAATGCCATAGTTCGTCCCTCCTCACAGTGACAAATGCCTTTTCTAAATCAATAAAACACAGGTGCAAGTCAATGTTTCTCTCAAGGAATGTTTCTATTATTTGTCTAATTGTAAATATGTGATCTTCTAACTTCTTCCTGGTCTAAATCCACTCTGGTGTTTCTTCAATCTGATCCCTACTCTTTTCCTTAGTCTCATTTCCAGAATCCTGGCATACACTTTTCCTTGTATGCTAAGTAGAGATATCTCGCTATAGTTTGAGCATTCCATGGTTGATCCTTTCTTGTGTATGTCATTTTTTCCAGTCGTCTGGCATCTGTTTGGAATCATGCTTGTTGACATATTGCATGTAGTAGTTTGTCTGCCTCTCTCCCTTGGTTTTTAAAAATTTCTGGATAAACTTGATCTGCTCCTGGGGCGTTTCCTAATTTCACTTTTCATATAGCTGTTTAGTTCTTCCATTGAGATATCTACATCTTCAGCTGTCTTATCCCATTACTTGTTTCTCTTAATAATTGATCTGCCTTGTTTTATTTTCTGTCATGGTTGAAAATACTTTCTCCACGTTTCATGAGCCTTTCATTAGTTCTTAATTTTCATTGGGCAGACCATGCTCTTCATTGCTCCCCAGAACAGCTTTTGATTTCCTTGATAGCTTTCTTGGAAGTCTTTGTCCAAACTCTTCCCACTGTTCCTGTTTGCTTTCCTAACTTCCTTTTTTGCAGATAGAGATCCTATCCTCTGGTCTTTATGTTTGAAGTATTTCTTCTAGGCATCTTTCTTTTCGTTGATCTTAATCTTGACATTCTCATTCCACTATGCTGTCCTTTTTCCCACCTACCCCCAGGTGCTTACCTGTCCACTGCCCGGCAATTCAGATATCGCAATATAATAATCATATTTTACTTGAATGAACCAATTTTAGAAATCAACAATATCATTCTTTGATGTTGACACATTCTCTTTTTCTAACCGCACGAAACAAAAATGTCTTCTGGATGAACGATTAATTCGAAATGATAACTTTTAAGGGCATAACCCCGGTAATAAAATTTGTTTACCTCTAGGGGTAGGCCCTGTGGACACAAAGCCAACCCTACGTTTCGTTGGCTTGGATTTGATTTGCTGAAGAATAATTTGAGCTCCAGGAAAGTCAGCCTTTGGTCTTCGAGATTTACCTATAGTATAGAAACAAAAATGAATTGATACATGTAACTTATAAGGAAAACTGAAACCAGCTTAAATACATATGATCCAAACCAAGAAAGTCGTTTATTTTTAACCTTTCCAACTTCAGTTATTGACTATATCATACAAAATATTCATTTCCTATTTTCAATCTCAACGAAAAGGAAAATCGCACATTGAACCAGCTCCTTTATGTAAACAGACAAATCAAGCGATGGAAATCCTATTAAACATTACATTTTTCATTTCATTTAAAAATTCTTTAAAGTGTTTATTTTACATTTCATTATGTTAAGAATCAGTGAAAGAATGGTAATTTGTTCACCTTAATTGAATCATATGACTGTAGGTATTTGTTCACACACAACTCTCACACACCATATGAATATAATTATTTGAATATGTTTATCTACTACCATTTGATTTTGATTTGATTTACCCACATCCACAACTACTAAAGTGATCTCAGGGTTTTTGGTAGGATTTCTAATTTTGCCCAGACTGCCCTGTAAACAGCCAAGGGACCTTTAATGTGCACAGTGTTGTGATCTGTACACGGGATCTCTTTTTTATCGTCCGTCTCCGATGAGACTACGTGTCGATCCACCTACCTGGACCAGGGAGTAGATTTTGCTCGAAAAAAATCGAGAAAATTTGTCCAACCGTCGGCGGGGCTCGAACCCACTACCATTTGGTTGAGAGGCCGCCGACACCTTGCCTCTGGACTACCGAGTCCCCCATCTACCACCATATCCCACATTAGGCTAGTTATACAAGAAGGTCTTGATTTATGAACAAGAACTGCGTCATTTTGAACTCTGAGATATATGCTTTAGCCTGCAGCAGACTTAATATCTTTGAAAATACAGGTCTTAAATCAACATCACAATGGGGTGCTGGGGAACCTGTCAAATGCCAAAAACTCAGTTTGATGTTACAGTAGCCGCTGGATAAACGTATGCACTTTATGTACCAGAAAAAGTGTGTGTTTATGAATATCACCTTTTTAAGGGAACTTGCTTGGAAATAACTCATGTCATGGACGAGGTCTGCAGGTAAAAGGTGCCATGCAGTTTTATTGATTATGCCTCTTGATTATCATTGTCTAACTACATGCACATTCAATGAGATTTGAAAGCCAATCACTGAAGACCTTTAAATATTAAGCCCAGGCCTCATATCCATTTTCCCCCTCAGCCATATGTATGTGTTTCACCTGTCCTAGTCTATTCAATTCCATTGATTGTATTCTCCCTTCACTACAAATCATATCACAGTCTGTTATCCCAATCCTATGCATTGTGATGTGCTTGAGACTTGCAATTGATAAATTTGCGATCCACAGAATAAAATCTGGACAGCCAGGCTTTGATCGTCAGGAAATCACAGAGACTGCTAGGAATAGGATAGAGAATCTAGACTAGACATGACATAAACTGTCTGACTCCTTTGTCTTGGTAGTGCTCGGACAGACACCAAAGCTAGACATGACATAAACTGTCTGACTCCTTTGTCTTGGTAGTGCTCGGACAGACACCAAAGCTAGACATGACATAAAGTGTCTGACTCCTTTGTCTTGGTAGTGCTCGGACAAGACACCAAAGCTAGACATGACATAAGCAGACTGACAGGTTTGTTGTGTTGTTCACTACATTGTGTCATATGTTCTCATTTCTATTGTTATATCTGACAAAAAATATGACCAACTACACTACAAAAAACCTGTTTTGAGGCCAATAATGGATAGGTATGATGTTGTATTGCAGAGAATAAAGGGTGCCTTTATGTGTGTCAAAAATACCTTTACACACCGTTATTATATATAGTAAAAGTCCGGTCAGCAGTTGTAGGCACGTGTTTACAGCATATTTTTACCCAACGGCTACTGTACTTTCATGAACTGATGATCTCTGCCATGTATAAACTGGCATCCATAAAGCAAGGGGGAAGAGGGAGAGCTGTGATTCAATCAGTTAGCTTGGGGGTAGTTGAAATGCTTCCTCAGGGATGTGCAAAGCATGAGAAATCTGTAGTTCAGTAAGGGTCAATATCTGATGCTTCTACATCTATAGACGAACAAACAAACCCATGTATTACTTACTAACAAGCCAGGTCAAGTTGCCCTCAACAGGAGTAGTATTAGTGTCAATGTCACTACCATAAAGGCACAGTCCTGCCTCCAAACGCAGACTGTCTCGAGCCCCCAAGCCTATCATTTTCACAGACGCTTTATTTGAAGATAACAGTACGGAAACTACATCTTCTACTTTCTCTTTAGGTATAGAAATCTGGGGAGAAAATTGCATTTATAGACAGTTCCATGAATATGCTATAATTGCTCCACAGAATCTGCTGAAAATGGCTGCTTGACTAGTGTTATTTCAGGTCTATTAATCAAAACTCCATTTCAAAGTCACTAGATTATTTTCATGTAAAAAGCAATGAACATTATTTCTAGGTGTTCGAAAAACCATTGAAAGTACGATGAAAAATTTCTAACTTTCACCAAAACTTGCTGCATGTTCAAAATTTCATACATAACATTATAGCCTACCATTTCTTTTCAAATATTCAACAAAAATGGGTTCTTCTCAAGATCCAGTGGTCTCTTCCTAAGAAACTGGCCCTTGGGAGACAACGAAAAGCAGCCTCTTAGCCGGATGTTCTCTTTGGCGAATACATGGGATGTAATCTAGATAATCATTACGTCTCAAAAGAGGATAAAGAAAGAGGTATAAGAAAGAGGAGGAAGAATGAAGCACTATATGTTTCTTTGAAATTTCATAAAACTAGGTAGCTGTTGCATCAAGCAATTTTATTTCGTTTCAATCCTGACCATCATAATTTCCTTATCAGTGAAAACATTATCCTTGTTCACGTAACTTATGGTGGCACCTTTGATCTGGTCAAGATGTTCCAATGATGGCGATTGGTCTGCAAATGTTACGTGTTAAAGCGAATTGTAGGGGTCAATCGTCTTGTTCATCTGGTGGATGTCTAGCATCAACATCCAAGAGCATGACACTCACTAGGTCGGGACAAGTAGAGATCCTAGGTCTACAACATGATGTACATGTTCCAGCTCACATCTCATAATTTCATTTGATACCAGCTTTTTACAAAACTAAAGATCTGAAAGTTTTTTTAGTCACTACCCCCCCCCTTCCCTCGGCATTTAAATGGCCTCCTCATCATCATTCTTCCATTCACAATAAACAGGTCCTTTAAAGCTACACACTATTTTTAAAATCAACTAATCCTGTAACTCATGGATCTTTTAAATGAGTTGAGATAGATATCTAATTGTCACCTCTACTCCATCCTCGCCAGTGTATCCACATCTTGTAACCCGGCATTCGTCCACACCAAAGAGTTTTGTTGCTGTCGTTGTCATGAAAGGCAATTCTTTAAGATCAAAATCTACTCCAGGTTGTAGAGCATCAACCATTTGTGGCCCTTTATTTGAAAAACAAATACATCCTATTTAGATATGTATTCACATTGCTTGTAATAATTTGTAGATATTTACAAATTTCCTTTATTATTCCATTTCTTGCCAACTGATTCAATTTAAATCAAAATCATATCAAATCAATTCAAATTCATGTCTAATGTACAGATAAGTTGGATGTATTTTATGTAGAAGGATGAATTTTGATAGCAACTGACGGATAAATACATGTTTAGTTATAACAGCATTTCAAATGAACATGATGAATGATATTTGTGAAACAAGCTATACAAAAAGGTATTTTTCTTCCTGAAACTAAACATACACTTTTCAACACTGTAAAATATTAAACAACATTGCAGGACTTCTCAAATTTATGCTATTGTTTTGTTTTCTATAAAAAGGTTAAAAATACAGAGTAAGTTTGAATATAAATCTGCAGGATGTCCAAACATGGATGCCTGGTGTGCACAAAGTTCTGTCATGTATATCATTTACTTTGTGGTAAACAAAGTAAAACAACATGAACATTACCCTTTTGCTAACATATAATAAACAACGTAAATATCCTTTACACTTTTGCTAAAATAGTAAGTAAGTCAAGTTCCTTCAAGGACATTATGGTCCATAGAGCTGGAGCTTATCTTGGTTTCTATGGAGTGAAGCGAAACAGGTGATATTAATCAACTGCTAGTCTGACACAAAATTGTAAATGATATGAATATATACTTTCCTTTCACTAATGTAATAAACAACATGATGAACATAATCCTTTACAATTTTGCCAACATGGTGAAGAATATATCATCACTGAAACTCTCTGAAAGCACAAGTCCATGATATATGGGGTATGAGATTTGTCTTTCATATCTTTCATAAATATTGGAGATCTTGAACCAACAGAAAGTTTCCAGTCACTTATATGATCTAAACATTTTATATTTTTCTTTCTGACTTAAAACTTTAACCTCATACGTCAAGGAGCAGACTTTCTTGTTTAGATCTTTCAAAATGTTCAACTCTAACCGTGAAAGTCCATTTTTGTGACAGCTGGTGATTTGTTATTTATATAATACATTCTAAAGACTAAAGCAATTATCAAATTGCAATCCAGAAAGCATAACAAAGTGTTTGCAGCCATATTCGATGATTTATTATGCTTTTTGCTTCTCTTGAAAAATTATGACTGGTGGATTTCTGTGTCTGAGGGAGGGAGGGAGGACATGGTGGTCTAGAGGCAAGGTTGTGAGTTCCAGACCTGCCGGTTAAAAACTGTTCCAGAGTTTTTTTTAGAGGAAAACCTTCCCCCCCTGATCGAGGTAGGTGGATTGACACTTAGTCCCATCAGAGACGGACAATAAAAAGGAGGTGCTGTGTGCAGATCACAACACTATGTGCACATTAAAAATCCCCTGGCTGTTTACAAAGTAGTCTAGGCAAAATTTTAAAAGACTATCGACAACCCTGAGTACACCTTAAGTTGTTGATATGGGTGAAATCAAATCAAAATAAAAAACCTTTATAACTTTATCAACATGGAAAATATAATATGTTACCCCATTTCTCCCATAGGAGACGGATGATAAAAAAGAAAATCCTGTGTGCAGGTCACAACACTCTGTGAACGTTAAAGGTCCCTTGGCTTTTTACAGCGCAGTCCGGACAAAATTAAAAATCCTACCAAAAACCAGAGATCACTTCAGTTGTGGACATGGGTAAATCAAACAAAATTATTAAAAAACCCTGCATAGCAAACAACATGAACATTCTTTATATCCATTACACAATCAAGTGATTAAACTTACCTTGTAATGCTATCAAGGCATTATCTATAACTGTCAGTTTGACATCTGATCCAGCTTTTTGAAACTCTGATTCTCTGGCCTTTCAAAATAAAAAAACATAAAATGTTTAAAAAAATAATATAGAAAATTTCCATTCATATTCCACAGTGAGGAATCTGGTAAAATAAAAATTGTATTTAAATGTTCTACAGTGCATGAAAAAGGGACAATTGAGAACAAGAATTCTACTTGACAAAAAAATAAAAACAAAACCCAACAAGATACACAGAAACAGAGGCTAAATTTTTAATAAAAAAAAAATAATCTCAAAGCTAGTGCCAACTCCATCTCCATGTTTCCAGATTTTAAAACTTATATAACAGAATAATTATGGATTACCGTACTAACAGCATCAAATATCAGAAGAAGATGAGACATGACATTTAAGCTCTGAAGCGATTATCTTATTTCAAATTACTTCCTGATCCCTGGCTCCCCCCCCCCCCAAAAAAAAAGGGGGGTCAGTAAATTCAGTGCTCTTTAATAGAAGCCAGCCAGTTATAGATTGCATCGGAAAGAAAGAAAAACACACACCAAAATACATATCCAACAAGGAGATTATGCTTTTACCATTGCCTGCTAACCTATCTGTCTGTCTGCAATATACAACATTTTAAACTCATGAATGGATTTGGATAAAATGTTTCAGATGGGTGGGACATGGCACAAGGAACAATTAATTAGACTTTGGTGGCAGTCCAGATCACAGCTCGGTTCTAGAAATGTTAAGAATTACTTTAATCAGCTTTTCTTCATTAATTTATGTACAAACTAATAAAAGCACATTATAGTGTGGCCTTATACAGTGTTTTGAATTGTATGTATCAATACTCAGATTTATTACACTGCAGCTTACTTTCATTGATTCACATTACATTTACACTTTGCTATGGTAGCAGACCAAAACAGTGTTACTCTCTTTCAACAACAATTGTATCCAAAAATAAATTTAGAACAGCATTGAATTCTTGTTTGATAAAATTGTATTGATACAATTTCATTATGTCAGAGGCAATAGATAAATCTACATTTAGAAGCAGAAAGTATATTTCGATTGAAGATCTCAAGATACTGAGTATTCACCAAAATCAAGATAACATCTAGCTCTATCTTTTGTAATGCTTGTGATCAAGGATAAAATAGCAAATACACACATTTTGTAAGGTGGGAAATAAAAGATGCCAGACGTTTGTATTTTCTGATTCCAAACATACCTTCATATGAGCTAAATCAGCATCAGCACAGCCAGCATTAGAGACAACGTAAAGATGTCCATCAGATATATTGTTTACAATCAAATCATCCAAAATACCCCCCTTCTCATTGGTGAACACAGTCAATGTTCCCTGATTATCCTGAAGACCTATGGGATAAAAAAGAATCAAAATGAATGTATTTGTATTGTTATGAATGATAAAAATCTGTAATTCCTTTAAATGAAGTTTGTTTCATATACGGTCTATTTAATAAGTATTTCAACTTTTATTTGGTCCTAATAATACTACACAGTGGTCTCCGTCTAAGACACAGGTTCGCCTAAGAGGCCGCTTTTCCGTGGAACAGATTTTTTCCTCATAAAAAATCATGTCTGATGGGCTGCTTCAAAGACTTTCGGTCCAGGTAAGAGGCCAGTTTTTCTTTTATTGGAAGACTACCCCCAGTATTCAGTATTCGCCTAAGAGGCCGCATTTTGTTGTCTGCTGAGGACTGGCTTCTTAGGTGGAGACCACTGTAACAGCTTTTAAAGTTCCTCCCAAAAATAAAATTAACAGACAGAGCAATTTGTGTCATTTGCTTGTCTAGCAACAGTTTTGTGCACCTAATAAAATAATATGTTTAGGACTGAAAAGGTAAAACACAAAGAAAAGAACAGAGTACATATACATCATTCAAAGAAGAAAAAAAAGGCAATCAATAAGAGCAAAATCTGCTTGCCTTCCATTACCTCATATATAATTATAATTAGGACACCACACATTGTACCACAAAATAACACAAAGGAGCCACAGTGGAGTGCTCAAAAGTATTAAACAACAAAAAGTGACAACTCCACCAATAAAGACTGAACAATCTGATAATCCCAAAATGATTGCCCTGTTTGTCCAGTCTTTATTAGTGGAGTTGTCACTTTTTGTTGTTTATCACAAATGGTACCAGGTACCTTGAATATCTGTGACAACCATGCTCTCCATAAATTCCTTCCCATGAACTCCATCGACCCTCGTTTGTAACATGTGGGAAACATCAAAGATGCCAGCAGCACTAAGAAGAGGAATGTGTTTGATCGGGTTAATGTATGCTTAATGTATGAACAAACACACAAACTAAATGAACTTTCTTTTCTTCTTTTTCACGAATTTACAATATCATTTAGAATGCATCTTGCGTTTTTCTGTCTATGTCAAAGTATAATTTACTCTGTAAAATTGAATATACTCATGTTTGAGATAAAAAAAAATTCATATTGATAAATTAGTTCCTGCCTTAAATACAATTCATTCTGTGTGCAGAAACTAACATAATCTGGTAATTTTCCAAAACCTGTCTTCAGATTACATAGCTTAGTTGTTTCCGCTTTCAGACTCAATTTTGCTTGGAAAAGACAACAAAATTTTTAGTAAGATGTCATTTGGAAATGTCACATTAGACAAAATTTAAGGAACTAGATATAGTAATACAAGAATGGTGTACAATAAACAAGCTAAAGAAAGTTAAGACACTATAAAGTAATACAAGACAGGAAAACAGGATTTCCGACCAGGAATTTTAAGAAAAACCCATACCAATTGAACAGAAAAAAGGTTAATCATACCTTCTTACATGAAGATGTTCATCAGAAATACTTGTTTTGTATTGAACAGGCATTTCCCATCCAGCAAAGGGAACCATCTTGGCTCCTTCTGCAACATGAAAATTGTAAAGACATGTTCTTTTCATCCCAGCCTGAAAAATTGATTTCAATTTATGTCAAAGGTAGAGCAAAACAATAGCACAGTTATTTCCACATATTTTTGCTTTTGTGTGTAAAATCAGAAAAAAAAATAATCAAACTTGTGAAATTGACTAGAGGGTATTTCAAGTGTAGAAAATTTCTTATAAACTGTTGAAAATCTCACATTCATCAACAATAATACAGCCTCAAAAGACATATCATCAATAGAAAGTTGTACAATGAAAAGCTAATTTGTTTAAAGATTGACACCAATATCATGGATGGAGTCCAGAAGACTGCTCAATTTTACTTGCTTAAAGTAACAAACCAGTGATCCAATGGGACAACGATTGTGGGGTATACAGTGGGTGGAGTTAAAAAGAGAAGACTGGTCATCTTTTATTACAGTACATTGGATAGGTATAGAAGAGTGTTTACAATTCATGGCAAATTGTTGACGAGCATAGATAAGCCTTATTAGCGATGAGATATTAAACGTATTAAAAAAAAAACGAATTCTTAATCAAATACAGACATACTTTAAGATAATTTGGAGTTGTTGGGGTTTTTTTGCAGTTGCCATTGAGATCAGGCATTAAGGGGAAAATTTTGGTGTTGGGGCATTTAGAAGAAATGGGCATTATGGCGGCGGGCATTTAGGCAGTAACTATAGATCTGCTGTATTCTGTAATCTAGATTGTAACTCAAGATGTCCAACATGCTTCAAGTCTTTGTTCCTTTGAATGTAGGATGAAACTATAAGACCTAGATCTAGATAAGATATCTAGATCTAGCAATTATCAAATTAATAAGGCAGGTTTCACAAAAATGGGACCCAATGATAACGTGAACTCTTCAATTAATCTTTCTCAAAGTCTAATTAATGAATCTTCTTTATTGTGAAATTTGCTTTCAATTTGTGTGTTTTGTGAATATTTTTTGGGTGCGAACGTCAGCAATTGAGACTGCTGTCACTTCCCTCTTTTAATAGTCTTTTTCACCTTAAGGTAGGTGAGATCAACGACCTTTTATTCTGTTTCCTTTAATTCCATGTGAATGAGAATTGTTCAAAGAAAATTTGCGAGGTCTAAATTTTTAAAAATCTTTTGCAGTGATCACGTGAGGCAGGTTTCAGATTTTCGTTATTATGTAACAATTGTGGTCTACAAATGAACACACAGTAAGAGCTGAAAAAACAGTTGGAAAATACATAGAAGCGCCATTTTATGATCTAGAGTGAAAGAAAACGTATTCCTACGGCCATTTATCCTGTAAAAGACACGAAAAAATCATAGGTAACCCTAAATGAGAGTGAGAATATCATGAGACTACTAGCGGTCTGCGTAACCTTATGGTCGGACAAAAATTATTTTTTTAGATCTAGGATCTAATAACGGTAATATCACGGTGAGCTATTTTCTCGTAGTTCATCTTGTGTAAGCCTATTGAGAAATCATGAAATTTTTATTTTTAAATTGTCCGGTCAGCTTTGGAATATTTTGTCTTTGGATGTCCCTTATGGCCACCCACTGACGGCCGCACAAAAATGTAGACAATGACTGGCCATCAGAAAGGCGACTGTCATCAGGTTAGATTCGGAGACCGTTCAGGTTAGATTGGGTTGCATTAGCAAAACCTGCTTTGGCTTATCGTGAGTGAAACTTATGTAAAAAAAGTCTGGCAATCAATAAGCTTTCATGATTTATTACGTTCTAATAAATAAAGATGAGATAATTGGCAATACGGGAGGTTTAGAAGTCCCTTACAACGATAGTAACTCTACGTCTCCACTATGCATAGTCTTTTTCGCTGACAATACAATATTACTAAAAAACGAATTTAAATGAGAGAGAGAGAGAAAAACAAGTAGAGTTCAAGATTTATCAGCCACCGCTCCCACCCCCGCCCGTATTCCGCGAAGCAATCATCGATCGATAAAGACACATGTTTGTGCCAGTCTAGTGGGGCACTCTATGTGACTGTAGATAGTTGGAGAGGGGGGGGAGAGTGATGAAGGGGGTAAGGGAGGAGGGGGGGGGGGGGGGGCAGGCACGTACAGGGGAAAAAAGAATCATTGTCGTCAAAAGCACTTTCTTTTCGGTGAGGGTTTTGTTGCTGATGCCTTCTCCCCCTCTCTCTCTATTAGCAAATATCGGCCTATACGTATCGCATCCTCACTCGTTATAAATATAAGTCTAAAGTTTACCGTACCGGTTTCAACCCAGAATGGTACACACGATAAACCATAACACATAAAAGGATATATATAAGGCGTACAATCACAGAATTTTACAAAAAACGGGACAAAAAAGCATCGGTTTCATCCATCCACACGATAACGCGGAGTCATCTGATCAATGGTAGCAGCACCAGCCATGGACTTCACGCCCGAAGTGTCGAGAAACACAAACACAGACTTCACATCTTATTGAGAACTAGGGAAAATCAGGGAACTCTCCAAACCAGATGCCCAACGTAAGTCGCAGAAACCTCGGTCGACGGACCGTGCAGTTCGCGTACCCATTACGCCACTGGCATTGGATCTAGAATTTTCAGTTATGCCCCATGAATGAAAACATGACTTTTAAAAGCTAATTTACTCGCCTCCAGTCCTTTGATATCTCTTAAAGTCATATATCTGGAGCTTTAAATGGTATAATATAACATTTGTAGAAATATAATATGTACATTTTGACAAAAGAGGGAAATGGGGAGAATGAAACCTGCCATAGGTTTTCACGTCAAAAAATATACATGTTATATTTTTTACAAGTGTTATATACCATGTTAAAGCTTAGAACATGAGGATTCCAGATATATGACTTTAAGAGATAGCAAAGGACTGTGGAGCAAGTAAATTAGCTTTTAAAAGTCATGTTTTTCAGTCAAGGGGCATAACTGTGAAAATTCTAGGTCCAACGCCAGTACGTAAACGTGAACGTCGACCGAGGTTTCCTGGCGTTTATTTAGTGACGTAAGCATCTGGTTTGGAGAGTTTCTGACTTTTCCTAGTTCCAGTAAGATGTGAAGTCTGTGTTTGTGTTTCACGACACTCGGGCGTGGAGTCACATCGTTGATCAGATTCTGATCCGGATCGTGTGGATGATGAAAATGAAAACCAATGCCTTTTGTCCCGTTTTTTGTAAAATTCTGTGATTGTACGCCTTTATACTATCCTTATTACGTGTTACGGGTTTATCGTGTGTACCATTCTGCTCAAACTGGTACGGTAAACTTCACGACTTATAATTTTAACGAGTGAGGGATGCGGAGTAAAGACCGATATTTGCCAATAGAGAGAGAGAGAGAGAGAGAGAGAGAGAGAGAGAGAGAGAGAGAGGAGAGAGAGAGAGAGAGAGAGAGAGAGAGAGAGAGAGAGAGAGAGAGAGAGAGAGAGAGATGCACCAGCAACAGCAAAAACCCTCGCCGAAAAGAAAGCGCTTTGACGACAACATGAGCCCCCCCCACCTCCCCTCAACTTCTCCGCTACAGTCATCACTCATTCACCCCCCCCCTCTCTAACTATCTACAGTCACATAGAGCGCCCCACTAGGCACAAACTTGTCTTTATCGATCGATAATTGCTTCGCAGAATACGGGACGGGATGGGAGCGGTGGCTGGCAAATCTTGAACTCTACTTGAACCTGTGCTATTAGCCGTTGAAATGCGTTTTTAGTAATATTGTATTGTTATGCCAAGGAGACTGTGCATAGTGGAGACATAAAGTCACTATATCATTGTAATGGACTTTTAAACCTCCCGTATTGCCAATTATCTTGTCTTTATTTATTAGAACATAATAAATCATGAAAGCCTATTGATTGCCGGACTTCTTTACATAAGTTTCACTCACGATAAGCCAAAGCAGGTTTTGCTAATGCAACCGGAATCTAACCTGAACGGTCTCAGAATCTAACCTGATCACAGTCTCCTTTCTGATGTCCGATCATCGTCTACATTTTTGCATGGCCGTAAGCACATGGCCGTAAGCACATGGCCGTAAGAGTAATCCAAAAACAAAATATTCAGCAAAGCCAACCAGACAATATAAAAAACAAAAATTTCATGATTTCCCAATAGGCTTACACGCGATGAACTACGAGACAATAGCTCGACGCAATAACGTTATTAGATCTCAGATCGAAAAAATATTTTTTGTCTGACCATGAGGTCTACTGCCAGTAGTCTCATGGTATTCTCACTCTCATTTAGAGTTACCTATGATTTTTTTCGTGTCTTTACAGAAAATGGTGGTAGGAATACGTTTTCTTCACTTAAGATCAATGGCTTCTACGTATTTTTCAACTGTTTTTTTCAGCTCTTAAAATTTGTAGACATCAGTTGTTAATAATAATCTGAAATTTGTAAAAAGAAACTCGCCAAATTTTCTTTGAACAATTCTCTTCCATGGAATTAAAGAAAACAGAATAAAAGGTCGTTGGACATTTTGACTTATTAAAAAGAGGGAAAAAGTTCACACCCAAAAATATTCACAAAACACACAAAGAAAGGAATCTGCGATGTCAGCTATACATGGACCAAATGGAAGATTCATCAATTAGACTTTTGAGGAACACACTGAAACAAGTTATCATTGGGTCCCATTTTTGTGAAACATAAAATAAAAAAGAATGTTTTGGTTTTGCTTTTAAGTCCATTCGTGAGCCATAATATCAAGTTGACAGTAACTTTATCTGCATGCTTTTATAGAAGTAAATTTGCCTACAGTAAGCCAGTGGAAACGAACATACCGTTTTTCTAATGGTTTAGTAAAGTGCTTTTAACTACGCCTAGAAATCGAAAGTAAAACGACGGAATGTAACCAGTAACTGCGCCTACAAAACATTGCATGAAAATAATATTCGTTATGCCTGGGAAATTAAATACCTGAGATGCATATTTTTGGACAAAGACAGAAGAACAAATGGCTCTAAGCGTTTTGAGGTGAAACATGCCGGCCATAACTGCAGTGTCTTGGAATTAGATCTAGGGTGTCAGGTAAGATAAGGACAAGGCCCACTTTCCTCTTTCTGCCAGACGCCGCTGAAGTCTCAAGCTGGATCAACTAGCATTCCGCTTCGCTTACTCTTTGCACTTTGACATCATTGGTGACCTTTCCCTTCAATCTTCGACCTTGACTTGGGTTAGTTGATGGTACAAAAATGCCAATAAAAATGATTAGGATTGTACTTTTTTTTTAAAGCTTCCTAAAAACAAAGAAGAGTGATTGAAAATCTTATGAACACATTGATTTTTCAAATTGGTTTTTGATTTTCTTACTTTTAAATCAAATTTAACAATCAACTTGAAGCATAATAAATGACATCGACAAAAAAATTGTCGTTGAATATAAATTTCGTTCACATTTCATGTTCCGCGTTTTCGTTTTTCTTGTTATATTTTAATCCATTCTTGTAAGACAGCATTTACGCATTCAATTCACTTTGATACTACAGCATTTATCAAACACTGTATGATAATATTTAAGATAGAATGTTTGCTAGACATAAAATAATTCATCTAAGAATAAACAGACCTGTTACCGCTGCCTCTGAGAGGTTTGGAAAACTACGAAGTAATCATTTGGAGCACTTCCCTGTCTCAGAAGTGGACCAATGATATTCGTCTTTCGTCAATGGCTGGCGAAACCTTTGTGAACATACTCTCGGTGATTGAGGCGTTCAAATATGCTGTATTTGGAAGATTATCTGGAGCGTATGTATTAAAGTATCTTCATGTTGGCATAAAATAATTCAAGTCACGCATTTCTGCCTATTGGCTCTTGATAGTGGAGCATATTTATAATTAAAATGTACACACAATGTCGTAGATTGCGGTAAAAAAAAAAGGATAGTAGATTTTCCGTAAACTCCTACTTTCGCTTTCTATTTATTCATCGTACCGGGCTGAAGATAATAATTTTGTTAACTTTCTGTCGGTTGCTTATTGACACAATTATCACGTCTTAGAAGAAGAACAGGGGTAACAAAATTGTCTCATACACCAAAGTATTTCTTTTCTTGAACATATCAGCAAGATCTACTCTAAAGATATTCTTATTTATATAAAAGGTTTATAATTCGGAGGGGGAGGAGGAGGTGGATCACTCTGCATTGATCATGGTGAGTTTACCACCAAACTGTTGATTTTCTGTTTGTTGTATATTCAAGAAGGACGATCATTTTTCTACATGTTTATGGCATAAATATGTCTGCAAGACATATTATTTATGACAATGTTTTAGCGGTGAGTGTAAGGCAAGATATAATAGTTGGAAAGAGTTCCGTAGTCAGGTACAATAAAGGGCATAATGAGGAGGGTTTGATTTGAAAGGGTGAAATATAAAGTGTGGACTTGGCTTTTTGTAGGGACGAACAAAAAGGAAGAAAGTAAGTAGAATTTATTGAAAGGTTGCTTTCAGTTGCAGCAATCTTCGTGACTGAATGCGACTATTAGGGTCAAGGTTACACGTTGAGAGACTGAGACAGTGGATTGCAGGACATGAGACTGAGACATCTGACAGCATCCACAGGATGATCTTGGGGGTTTTCATAGATTTTAAATTATGCCCAATGTTTGCAAGCGTGCAACTCAGTAAGGTAACCAAATTTGCATTACATATGTGTCATCTAATAAATTAAACATCATTTCTAAAATTTAAAAAATATAACATGAAAGTGTTAGTATGATATTACAGTATTCGATGGATAATTCAAATAATTGCACACACTGCATAACTGTACGGTTTGCACATATGCATGCTGACGCTTGGGTGACCCAATTTTTTTCTATATAATAGCTATCCAAAATTGCATGCCAGGCATGCATAATTGCAAGCTCAAAACTGCAAAACTGTGACAACATTTGTACGATAATTCGCCTTCCACACCTTAAAAGCAACAAAAAAGAGAAAAATTTTAATAAAAAAGAGAGAAAGACAGTGAAAATCAACAGTCTAGACGGGGACACAGTTGGCACACCTATGTAGCTTTAAATTGTGATGTCATCACCTTGTACAGCGATGAACTCTCGTTGCATATTTCACTCAGAGCCTACTTATGGTCCACAGAAGAGATTCACATGTCACCGACACTTGTGTTGTGTCTCTAGACACAATCTGATCTATCACATAAATGCCAAGGGGAGTTGATACAATTATACTTACAGGTTCCATAACTGCACGGCACGTGTAATTGCTCGATTTTCTTTCTCCCAAACAGCATGCAATTATCCGGTAGCTATTGTGCTTTACAAAAAGGAAGTACATAAAATAAAATGACACGTCAACTCCCCCAAAATAATGAAAAACAAAAACTTTGTGATGTTTGTGTGTTGCTTCCATTGCATGCCTGCTGTCCCTTGTAAGTGCTATGCATAAAGTAACATTTTGTAAAAAAAAATTGTATGGCTAATGGGACAATAAAACAAAAAAAACAAGCCTCTCTGTTTCAATGTTTCTTTTCAGTCATTGAAAACCTGCCCATGGAAATGAGGGAAAACTGATTGGAAATGAGAGAAATGGATCTTCAAGTGTCCAGTAAGAGATGTCTTACAATCTAATCCTTATATAAAATGTAGCAATCATTAAAAATGCACCACTTAATATCACCTTAAAGTGTGGAGAGTAAAAATAAACTCATGACCAAGAACCATTTTATTGCAATAGTTTATCCAATTACTGATATGAATTCATTCAATTTTTGCACTTTAAGCTTCTGAGGAATTTTTGGCATGGATTTGTTAGTGATAGGGATGTGTATCAAGAAAAAATGACATTTACAGGAGTAAGGTTTCGAGTCTTGTCACAATGAAATGTCTCTTCCTTGAGCGCCCATACACGATGCTGTTGCAGAGTCTCTGGAAGAATGTCTGTGGTATGTTTTTCTATTCTGTGATGAGCGCTTACTCCCATTCCTGCATATTATTGATGACATCCTGGTATGACTAGTGTGCCCTTCGGCCAAGTTCATATATGTAATTTTCTTTCATAACATGGTTTTAGAGTAGTATTTGTATATGTAAATTTGGCATCATAGCTTTGATCAAAATATGAAGAATAAAAATTGAAAATATCACGATTTAAATTTTCTAAAGTAACTAAAATGGGCGACTGGTAAGGCTAATATATTTAGGAAATCATAAATCAGAAACATGTACTGACGATTGTGATGTCATTCATAACAATGGCGATTTTCATTCATAGCTATGACATTCCAAGAGCTTTCTGTAAATCTTCTTATTCTCACTGTAAAATTGAGTGCAAATGCTCAAAACCTAAAACTTGGATAGCAAATGAAAGATATAAATTATAACCACAAAATATAATAGGGATTTTCTCTAAAATGGCATTATGAGTTAAATTGAAACAAAAAAAATATTCCATAAAACAATGTGAAAGATCATGGCAGCTAAGATTTTTTAGGGAAAAGTCTTATTTTTCAGCAAGATTCCAGATAAAACAAACTTGAAAAATGACCGTCTGTTAAAAATAATGAGAAAGATTAAAAATCTGCTTAACTCAACCGACCAATTTGCAATGAATGAAAAAGGGCCAAAATGGCAGTCATTTGATCATGTCCATTCTATTAGCGAATCTACCACCACAAGTGCCCATGCTGATTGTATGACATGTTTTTTGTTGATTGGGGTTAGTTTTGTGAGACTTAAGATTATTTCCTTGAAATGGGTGATAATTTTCAAAAGTATAGTCTTAAAATAGAAAGTTCTGGCAAAGTCTCATGTAAAGAAAAATATTACCAAAGATAACTTGGTTTCACAAAGGTTTTGTTAAAATTATGTCTTTTCAGTAGGTTCTCTCTATGCCAAATTCTTTTCTTGTACCTCTGTTTTGATTTTGATACTTATGAACCTTGACAAATTTTAGAAATTTTGTTCATAACATGTCATTACCTTCAAAAAATACTTCCCTCAAAATCAGAAGCCTCCAGAGACCAGTAGGGAACTTTTTGATAAATAAAATTAATACATAAAGTCGTTTTTATTTATTTCCTCCCAACAATTATTGCTAACCATTCACAAACCTTGGATACAGTCTTGTTAGACAAAACATGTACTCTCAACCTCATAGTCTCAGTCTCGGTCCAACTATCTATCTCTACACCACAAATGTCACATATTGATACCACATGGAAAACATCATTTGTAGTATTAAGTATTTGGCTGCACAAAAGAATGCAGGAGATAATTGAGGTCTTTGAAACAAAGCGAAGCAAGGTTTCACTAATAAATGACAGTGTCAGAATCAATGACAAAAACATAAACACATTAGTTGTTTGGTAAAGAGCTGTCAGAAAGATATTTAAATGTTCACTAAAAGGGATGGGACGTTTGTCATCTCAGCATGTAATTTTACAAAACAGAAAATTTCATCAGTTGGCAATATAAATAGCCTGCTCAATTTTATCTTAAAAAAATCCAAAATTTATAGAACAGACGCCCAGTTCTTCAATTTCTTATAGCAAGAAAATAAAAAGTGGTCAATTCTGGTGTCTTTCTGGAAGAACATCGTTTTATAGAAGTATCATGTCAGTGCTTCCAGTTTGTAGATTTATCTTGAGACAAAAAGCAAATGGTGACACCTATTTTCTCAAGATGCACTTGACACCTTGGATGAATCTGTGAAAACATTTTTCAAGAAGTGCCAGCAACAAAACACCAAAAAGGAGTGGAAGGAAGAGCAACTCAAGAAAATAAAGGAGGTATGGAGTTAACCTTTACTTATTATGTTTTTAGCAGAGCAGTTTTGAGAGGATGTAAATTGCATCCACACCTAAGGAGATCTTGGGATGTTTAGTAGGATTTTTTGCCCGGCTTCCTGTAAACAGCCAATGGATCGTTCAATTGCACAGTGTTGTGATATGCACACAGGGCCTCCTTTTTATCTCAATGGGACTAGCTGTCGATCCACTTACTGACCATGAGGATGGGTTTTACTTGAAAAACTAGAGAAAATTTTTCAAGTCCTTTGGTTGAGCTGCTTACACCTAGCCTTGGGAGCAAAGTGATTGTAAAGGGTTCTCTAATTATTTTGAGAAATAAAGATGGTGAGGGGAATGCTTTTCCTCATCACTTGTTAGTTTTTATGCTGTTTAGCCATATTTATAGATTTGAAAGTAAGATCAATGGTTTTCAAACATTATATTAAGTCTTTTAGATTTTGTTGTAATTTCTTTTCTTCAAAGTTTGGCATGTACAGTTTGGGATTATTTCTCCCACTTTCAGAGCAAAGTGGTTTACACTGTAACTGGAATTTACAATTTACTATTCTTTTCTTCTTTTTGTTTCCACAGGGATATTACAAAGCACTGGAAGACACAGATGAAAAAGTTCAATTGGCAAATCACATTTATGAATTGGTAATGCTTTTGGACTGCAAATAATATTTAGTGTACTTATTGAAAAGCACAGAGAGCATGTGCTGAAGTCTTCTTTATTTGTTTTTCATTTATGATTTATTTTTTTAGGACATTCCACAAGTTGTGATTGGAAAAGTATCTGAACAAGTCTTTATCAAGATGAAACAAGCAAAATTGAAGTTTAAACGTTTTAAACAAACACATACAACTTGAAAGTGTATGGGAATTATGATATGTATGACTTTGGCATGTGACTCTAGTTAAAAGCATATATGCTTCTTCACTGTGTGATCTATATGTATTTCACCTGAGACAATAAAGGAAGTTGCTGGGAGAGAATCAAAGTTTGAACTATTCATATAGATCACAAGAGAAAGAAGATGATTTTTTGGTGTAGATCACATGCAACATGCAGATCATCTGCCAATGAAGAAAATACTAACTTTATTTGCATAATATCAAACCCATAGATATATCAACATGGACTACACTGATCAATTCAATTTAAATTTATATACCTGAGATTCAAAATTTTACCTTGTGTAAGTTTGAAAAGTTTTTAATTTTACTGTGGGAGTCTTTTCCTTTAATTCCTGTGTATACAGTACATATCAGTGCCGTCCTTGACTCAATTATTCTATGGTATGGGTTTTCACCTGATGTTATCAGTCAAATGTCAGTTCTCCTTGTCACCATTGTGTATGACTTGACTTGAAATAGTGTGACCTAATAAAATGTTGATGTGATTTCTTGCATGTTTTCCTTGAAAGATACCCACTGATGAGCAATATTATTTAGGTGTGCCAGGCTCTCTTCTGTGTTTTATGTTTGGTGTGCCGAAAGACCAAGCACGGTTTTACAATTTCCCCATATTTTGGTGCGTTTGTAATCAGAGCAAAGGATAATGACTCAAAAATCCTAGTGGGCGGTTGGCAGGTGTAACTAGTCAGTCTTGCTTCGTTCTTTTCACACCATGTCATGTCTGTGATCTTACTGTTTCCGCTTAATTCACTCTGAGATTGCCGCATATGGTAGATGGGGTAAATTTTTATGAAATTAATTCAAAAAGCGGGCATAGTGAGAATTTTTTTTTGCACTCTTACTTCTACCTGATGGAAAGGTATTTAACCTTGCTTTCCTGACTTAATCTAAACATGAACAAGTCTACAGCTATAGAATGATATATTTTTACAGGATGTAAGTGTAATGTGTATAAGAAGCAGATCCTTTGTATCATCCACCCACAGGTAAACTAGAGGAAATTTGGTTTAAGCAGCTCTAATGATGTAAAGTCATTGGGCTTGTGCTAATTTAGAAATGAGTGCTAGGAATCTAACTGTTTGTCTTGATTTTCAGGTGGACAGACACTCAAGAAGACTGGATCAAGAACTCTCAAAATTTAAGATGGAATTGGAAGCAGACAATGCAGGAATTACAGAGGTTTTAGAAAAAAGTGAGATCCTGTTTTAACTTTATTATTTTCTGTTTTCACACATGTGTTTTTTTCATGGAATAGTCTTGTGTGACGGGAAAAGTCACTGGAATCTTGTTCATTCACTGATCTGCATTTTTGTAACTTTAAAAAACAAATTTTTTATCTTGTAAGGAAGTGTTTTCAATTTCTGCCTCTGAAATTTCAATTTGAAAGATTACTGATAACATAGGCTTTTAAGACTCTTTTACAACTTTTACATTGATGTGTGTTGTCCTTTAGGTCTAAGTTAACTTATTTTTTTCACCTACTTCCATTTATATTGAATAGGAATCAAGTTTTTGTGAATACTGATTCATGCTATGTATTATGTATAGGGATATTCTAGAAAAGTTAAAGTTAACTCACAAGTAATTTTAAAGAATCGTTGAACTTACATACGATTCCCTTCTCCATGGCCCATATTTTGTTTTGAAAGTTATTTGTGTGACATCCATTAAGTTCATGCTAACTTTTTGTTTTCCCAGGGTCACTTGAGTTAGATAAACCACCACAGAACACGAACAATAATAAAACAGAAAGTAAGTATGTCAGTTTTTAAATGTTGAGTTGTGAATTGCCTTCTTCCTGCCCCCTATCCCAATGATTTGACATTCAAACTATTCAGGCACTGTCGAACATAAGGAGAACATTTTCTCAAATTATATTTGCAACTGTCTCATTCAAATGTTTTGCTTCAAGATTTGCATCGTCCAAAGTTTTAATTTTACTTCTGAATAACTACATAGACACTGAATTTACCCAGAAAATGTTGAGTTTATTTGGCCTCATGGTTTTATTGTAATCCCTTAGTTCATATGGTTTTATATTATTGTACATTCCTTTACTTTAAATAATAGATTACGCTTTACTTGTCTTTGCCAGAGAGACGTCTCCACATGCTCAGTCATCTCTCACAAATAATTCTGATAAGCGTCCGACAACAGATGTCCTTTCATCGTTAGCCAATGAGGTTGCTCGGGAATCACTGGGCGGCCCAAAGCGGCCAAACTCAGCCTCAAATTCACCAGCAATGAAGATGTTCAGTTCAGGGTCAAGTTCAGGCATGACATATACGTTAGGAAATATTGGAGCAGGAAGTGCAGCCATTGCAGCTGCTGCCTCGCAAGCCATTGCAGCAACACAACAGGTGATGGAATGTTATGCTTCAATAAAACAAGTTGAATTGATTAGATTCAGTTTTTGGTCATAAAATATCTTAGAATTAAAAGCTTTTGAGTGTCACAAAACTCCTTACACACACAAACATGTATTGGAAGGGACAAAAATGTATTATCTAAATTCAACCATTGTTTTTTAGGTATATTTTTTACTTTGCAAGCTAAAGAAATTACTTTGTTTTGTTTAGAATCGATTTTGATTTGAAAATGTTTTAGAATGACAATGAATAAGAAAGATGCACTCCTTGTTCAACTTTGAAATTGGTAAAAATCTTGATGATGCATTAAAGGTGTTGTTTTCTCTTGGATTATTTAAATGTTTCAAATTGCCACTTACATACAAGATGGAATAAGTTGTGGCTATCCAGTGAACATGTTATTGTATATACCTCAGAGGCTCATCAATGTTCTATCTTTTCTTTCTCTCAACAGTTACAACAAGGAAGAGGCATACGTCAAGCATGAAAGCAAGCTACGACTTGATGAACAAAAACC
This sequence comes from Doris montereyensis, assembly GCA_037039925.1. Lineage (NCBI taxonomy): Eukaryota > Metazoa > Mollusca > Gastropoda > Nudibranchia > Dorididae > Doris > Doris montereyensis. The sequence continues at coordinate 204,752 of JAXRKP010000405.1, forward strand.
AGTCAGTGTTACCAAAGGATATTAATCTAAGTATGTCCCAGTCTGCCTCAGCCCCTGGAACTCCAGAACCCAGGTCACAAAGAACGAAAAAGTGAGTTTACATTGCTTTCCTCCATCATTCTTCAATCATACTATGAGGATCACCTCAATTTTCATAGCCTTTGTAATGAAATACTTTTGGATCCCCCTCATCAATATGTATCAAGGTTTGAGTAATGTGGGATAAAGGGAAGAGTTGATTGTAAGTTTTAATTGTGGAAAGAAAATTTATATAATATAGTAGATGTTTCTGAAGATTAGAAAAAACGGTTGGAAATCGGTACAAAGATTTTTTTTTTTAACTCCAGACAAACATCCAAGGCAGCAGCCTTAGCAGCACAGCAGCAACAACAGGCAGTGGCAGCAGCTGCAGCGGCTGCAGCTGCGGCAGCAACTGTCTCACAACCGTCCACCCTCAAATGCCAGCGCTTGACTCTGATGATCCCTCAGGTGATGTGCAAGTTGACGAGTGGCAGGCAGATCCAAATGAACCTCGTTATTGCTTATGTAACAACGTTTCCATATGGAGACATGGTCGGCTGTGACAACAATGATGTAAGTTTTGTCATTTGAGGTTTTACACAGTTTCGGGTTATTTTCATTTTGGGTTTTTTATGCGAGGGATGATCGTCCAGATTTTTTTCCTTTCTTTTTAGTGGGGGGGTATTTTTCTTTATTTTGGTGGGGTTGCGTTAGATTTTTGTTTTATTTTTCTTTTCTCTATTTTTAGTAGGAGTTAAGAAAATAATCGTTAGAAATCATACACTGATTTCTCACAAAGGATTTATATTTTTGTAACTCCAGACAAACATCTAAGGCAGCAGCTTTCTTTCTCTTTTCTTCCTTTTCTTGGTCGTTTATTTTTTTTGGTTTGTTTCTTCAAAATTTGTTTGAATCCTTTAGGGTTCTTTTTTAGCTTATTTTAAACTTTTTATTACTTTGGTTTTGTTTCATTTGTGTGCAGGTTTTTTTATGGGGAGGTGGTAGGGCAGGTGATGTGTGAGGATGTTGTTTTGCTTAACATGCAACTTGACAGCAATTTCATTACTACTCTTTTAGGTTTTTAAATGTCAGCTTTTTCTTGACATAATTATTTACAGTATTGTTATAAATGTTTAAACTAAGGACCGTTGTTAACACAGTCATCCCTTATAGTCATGTACACAGAAACCAGACGTACATGTATCAGCTCCCTGTTAGTGTTCATAATTTCAGGTGTTCTGACTGCAAGTTCATGGTTGCCACCCATTCTTATTAAATCATTTGAGTACAATTTTAGATGTCCAATGTGTGAAACTAATTTTACGTTGAAAATACAGTCAGACCCGCTTATTCCAAATTCGATTTTAACAAATTTCCGGTTATTCTAAATATAAAAAACAAAAACAAACAATTTTGTCTCTAGATATGTGAACCAGCTAATCCAAATCTTGACGTTTTTTAGTCCATGGAGAAAAATCAAAGATTTGATTGAATGAAATCCCATCATAAATCAAAATGAAAATCACAATAGTACCACACAAGTCTCCCTGGTTAATTTCAATTAGTAAACAAGATACTGCACCATAGAATTGATTATTATTATCCTCACTATTGTATTTCAATTTCTGTTTTTAAAATCTCATCATAGATGATATCTTTCTATTTGTTATTGTTTGTATGTTATTGGTTTGGTTTTATTTACTTCCTGCAGTGTCCCATCGAGTGGTTTCATTACGGTTGTGTTGGTCTGGCACAAGCACCCAAAGGCAAGTGGTACTGCCCTCAATGTACAGCTGCCATGAAAAGGCGAGGAAGACGGTGACATGGAAATATGTAGCTTGGTATGGGTGTTGTAAAACTGAAAGTTAGCATTTTGTCGGAGAGTGGTGTATTTTTGTCACTAGTTTGTTTATTTTGAAAGATTGTTTCTTATAGGATCCACAGAATGTGTTTATTCAACTTCAGGGATTTTGTCGTTTTGGGTTTTTTTTGCAAATAGAATGATTGGATTTTATAAGAACTTTTCAAATTTGTATTTGAAGTGAAGCCTTGTCATTTTATCATTCCTGTAGTGCCCTTAGGTTTATATTACGTCAACATGAAAGGTCCCGTGCATGAGTTACCTGAATTATTGGGAGGTAACTCTGTATGGGAAGTTGAGTCACTAACACTTCAAAATAATGAGTTACCTGAATTATTGGGAGGTAACTCTGTATGGGAAGTTGAGTCACTAACACTTCAAAGTAATACAGTGGAACTTCTCTAATCGGGAACCTGTGGAATTGGGAAATCTGGCCAATCAGGAAGGTATCCCAGTAAATGGAATTTTTAAAAATATTTTACTCTCTAAAAGGGAAAGCTGCCTGGCTAATTGGGACAATTTTTCGTTGGCTTGCATTAATTGTCATCACCATTTTTCCCATTAATGTTTATGCAACATTCCCTTGTTATCCAAATTTAGTTTCTGTGTCAAACAATCAATTATCACTCTTGCATTAATGCCAGAGGTGTTATACATTACATATTTAGACGATGTCGAAGTGCCAGTTCACGATGACTGTAAGCTAGACGTGCCAGACATCCATTATGCAGGTGTGAAATCAGGCGTCACACCAGTCCTTACTTGTCCACCTTACAATACAGTACGATGTTGACATGGGGTGGCACTTAGAAAGCAGACTCATTCATTATCAAAGCCTTTCATTGCCCGCTTAACCTGTCAATCACAAGGGTGGATATGTGAGATTTAACAATCCACCATGCATTTTTGACTCTGTGGTTTATCTATCCTACCGTCCAATGAAGATCAACTGTGAGTGACACCACTGAGTAATGCCATATTTGTTGTTTCGATCAACTGATCCTGTAACTAAGTACTCAAACTGTTGAGGGAAAAACCAAAGTCCCGGGGTAATGGGGAAACCCGGCTAATCATGACAATATTACGATCCACCTAGATTTCCGAATGAGAGAGGTTCCACTGTCCTTATACTATTGTTTTCTTATTATTTTACTCTAGTGTTATTTTTTTTATCTTTTTCTAATGGGCTTGAAAATTTCTTTATTTGATGTATATCTTCATATGAGGACTCATTTTTGTCATAAACGTAGAAAAATGTATTGGAAAGTGATGTAATGTTCGTTCACAGTCACAGGTCAAGTTTAAAAGAACAAAATTCTCCTATGTCCGCATATTATGAAAATGGGGGGGCTTTGATTGGTTGTTGTCGGGGTTTTTTTTTTGGGGGGGGTGCTTTGATTGGTTGTTGTTGGAGTGTTTTTTTATTACTTTAGTTATTTTATTTTACAGGTGCGGGTCATGTTTATTTGGGGGGGGGGGTTTGCTTGGTTGATTTGTTTGGGGTCTTTTCTTTCTATAAACCTCTAACAGAGTTACAAGTGCATGAAAATAATGAGTCTGAACCTTTCCCCAGCAGTAGAAAATTTACCACCTGAAATTTAACTCCTAATGGCAAAATGAAATGAGATGGAACTTTGTCGTTATTATACTTCTCCTTTATCAAATATTAATTTAATACTATATGTATGAAGCCATTAAGTACATAGTGTTGATAAGAAACAGGTTTGTTAGCATTCATATCTTTTCTTATAGAAATCTACTTCAACTTCAATACATACGGTCCAACCCTCTTATATTGACATCACTGGGACCACCAAATTTTATCGATATAAGAGGTCGATGTATCAGAGCAACCAATAAAATAAAGAAACACCATCAAAAACAAGCCATAATACAATCGTGGTGATCGAGTAGCGCTTTGATTGGTGCAGGGCACAGGATTTCATTGGTCGAAGAGCATGCATTTTCATTGGCTTTGATTGGTCCAGTAAGCAGAATTTCATTGGTCGAAGAGCATGCGTTTTAATTGGCTTTGATGTGACATCAACATATGTAGGATGTCGATATATGTGGGTTGGACTAGATGAATAGTGTTCTAAGAATGACATGCTCTGCAAATGTGTGCATCCTGTTTGTATGTAATTTCCTGATACCACTCAAAGTCTATATTTAGTCTAAAGGGAGAGAAAGTAGAGGGCTTCAGTTACATATTTTTGTTTCTTTATTTGTTTAATATTATTTGTATGAAATAGTAGGTCAGAGACGGACATGTCTTTGCTTCTTTTTTTTTCTGGTATTGTTTTCTTTAGTAATGTAATATTTCATTTATATATTATGTATATTTTATTGACTTTGGCAAGAACAAAGTTGCCATCTTTACGCACATTACAGTCTGTCAATTTTTATTCATCCTACATATTTTTATATCTGTAGTGACCAGTTGCAATTAATTGGTCCATATTGATTGCCAAATTATTTAAACGTCCCAGCTGAGTGGAAAATGATTGTAATTTCTGATTAATGAGTGAGAAAGTTGTGATGTTTAACAGGGCTAATAGTGACAAATTTTGAAATTAGATGATAATAAAAAAGGTATAATCCTGTTGTTGCGTTTGATGTGGTTAAATGATTAGTTTGATAAATGTGCATATATGCATTTTGTGTGTTTTTAATTTGTTTGTCTTTGGGTTTTTTGTTGGGTTTTCGTCACCATCATGTTCTCATTCAACTTCTCTTTGAATTTTGTTCACAATTGCAAAAATTAATAAATACATTTTTGGTAAAAAAACAAGAAACCCTGGTGTTTCTCTTTTTTATTATTGTGCTAAATTGGTATGACTAATGACATTCAAGTAACCTTTGAATGTGCAGAATTCTTGAATGTTATTCACGTTATTATAGTGGGCAGTTGGCAGGCGCTAGTGGTAGGTCCTACTTCATTCCTTTCACTCTCTCACATGTCTTACACCTTGTTGTTTCCTCCTCTGAATATACCCTGAGATCACTGCATTTGATGGACAGGGTAAATTGCAATTAACCAAAGACGCGTCAGTCATTTTTTCTAATTGTGCAATGGTAAAAATAATTCTTCATGCTATACATTTGAAACTCAAGTAGCTTAACCTTACGTTGCCGAGTTCGGGGACTATAGTTGAAACTTCCGGTTATCATTCGTATTACCCGACTTGACTGTAGTCGAAACTTGACCAACTCCACTAAAAAGGCCGAATATAGGATAAATGAAGTAAATTGTTTTGTAGAGTAGTTTCCCATCCATCGTAATAGACTGCTGCTACTGCATGATTTTTTTTCGTTTAAAATTTGCCAATTTGACCCAGCTTTGACCTATTTTTCCGACTTGTTTACACCGGTAACCTCGAAATTGTGGATTTCAATGATGAACACATTATGCATTGTTATGAATCTGATTCTGATGAGGCTAGGATTGAAGATACTGATGATCCACGGTGCAGCAAATATGATAGAAGTGTTGAAGAGTTTACTGACTCTAACAGTGACAATGAAATGTATGAGGCTCTTCGGGAAAAACACAAGAATAGAAGACACTGAGACAGGCCAGCTCAGCAAAATAAAAAATGTTAAATCTTGATTACTGTTTTCGTGTCATTTTGTGTATTTTTCTTAATAATTGCATTTTTGTGTGTTTGGTATGCAACATGAATAATTGTATTTTTTCACATTATTGTCCCATTCTTCCCTTTTCTTTGTCTTCCTCACACTGCAATACAACTCACAAAGGATGATTAGCCTTTAATATGCTTCACAATGGTGTCATTTTCACTGAGATGTGATAAAAAAATCATCAATCGTCAAAATCCAAGATGGTTGTCAAAATCACATGACCTCATTTACATACTTTGAATAGTTATTCATATAGCACAATATATCATGAGTATGTCTGGAAAGTTTCAATCGAATTATCTATTGTAGTTTGGAAATGAGATTTTTTTTCCTGATATGAGTCACTTTAAGGATTTCAGCCAAAATGCATGGCAATGGCAAAGACATCCGGTGTAAAATGAGTGGCAACGTAAGGTTTTAAAGTGATGCTATTAATGACCAGCACAGAATAAAGAAGGAAATTGAGTGAGTCATGAATCAATCAATGTTACCTAGTGTCAGCATCAACTAAGGAAAATATGATTTATTGTATAGATAATTGTTCGTGTTGAATAATTAAATTTGATTTTATTCAAAGGGAAAGTGTGTTTATGTGACTGTACTTACTTCAAACTTATTTATGCAGTGTATACAGATTTTTCTTCATTCGAACTTGGATTTTTGAGTAATCTTTTGTTTGATCACATAGGTATATAAAATCGGATAGCTTTGTTGATGAAAACATGGTGAATTTCTTGTCATAAACATTCCCCTTTATCTTTACTTTGAAGAAAGAAGAAGTACATGTAAAAGAATGGTTGATTTTGGGTTACAGTTTATAAATTTCTTTTCTTTCTTTATCAGCTCCCATTCTACCTTCCGGTGTATGGGTTTAGATGCCCGAAATGATCGTTCTCCAGGCTGCTCTGTGTCTGTCCTGACATTTTCGGTTTCCTTCCGTGAAAGTTAAATTTCTTTGCTTTAATGCCTCATAATATATCTTCTTCCCACTTCCTCCGAGGTCTGAGTTTTGGTCTTTTACCTTGAGTTTCAGCACTGTATACTTATTTACCTATTCCATTGTCATTCATTTTGTTTACAATATATAATATATAACACATTTTTTAAAAGAAAGAAAATTGCTTATTAAGAAGAGTAATACAGTAGTTTCCGTCTAAGTGCATGCCGCCTAAGAGCACAGTTTGGCTGAGTGCACGGTCATCGCATGAAACAGTATTTTTTCTGCATAAATTTACCCTCAGAAAACTCCGGCTAAGCACATGGTTTTGGGCATTTCCCATGCCAAACATCTGCTAAAAAATTCATCATAACTATGCTATTTCAACTATTTGGTTCAAAAACCTATAAAAATAAATGCGTACACACACAACCACATGTGGGCCAACGGCAGTTCCAAGCCTGCAACAACTTAGGAATTCAGAGGAGAAAAATTAAATTCTCATTATCCCCACCTGATGTCGACATCACCATAATAAGTGAATCCGCCTAGGTACACAAGGAGACTACTGTACATAGATAGATACCCATGGTCAAATTAATATCTTTTTTTAGGAAGATGAAATATGACACAGGGGAGGTGGGTGGCAATTACTATTACCGATATTCTCTTGTTTTCTTAGGGGGTTTTTGTTTGTTTTGGGTTTATTGCGTTGTTATGGGTTGTTGTGTTTTTTTTGTTGGGAGAGGGGGGGGTTGTTTTTTTTAATGTTTTCGTTGTTGCATATAGGCGGACTCTTGGTTCATTCCACACATATAACATTGAGAACAGTTAGTCACAAAAAGTAAGAACTGAGAATCATGCTTAAGTTCGAAAATCTACACTACAGTTCCTGTATAACTCTGTAACTTCTTAACCTAACCACGCGTGACTATGATTATATTTTCGATTGGAATTTTTTTTGTACAAGAAGCTAGTGACAATTAATATATAATAACCAACATGATGAGGAGATCACCGTGTTGTTCAAAAGTCGAGACTGATTGTCCCTCCTTTGACTTCCTATATTCTTTTGAACACTCTGTGCACGTTAAAGATCCCTTAGCTGTTTACACTGCAGTGGGGGCAACATTTAAAATCCTACGAAAATACCCGAGATCACCTTAGTTATGGATGTCCGTAAAATCAATTCAAAACAAATCGGGATATGTCCCGGTTGTTAAATTTGTTTTTCTTTCTTTTTCATAACAACGATTGTTCTATTAGTATTAGGAGAGAGAGAGAGAGAGAGAGAGAGAGAGAGAGAGAGGAGAGAGGGGAGAGAGAGGGAGAGAGAGAGAGAGAGAGAGAGAGAGAGGAGAGAGAGAGAGAGAGAGAGAGAGAGAGAGAGAGAGAGAGAGAGAAAAGATATTTACATGTACATGTATGGTATATCATCATGCTTACTGTTATGAAGTTGTTTTTTTTTAGTTTGTACCAGAACCTTGTGTAGATGGCTGATTAATATGAATTGTCTATGACGGCCCCATTGAGATAACAATAATTTATAATACTATGATTTAATGATAATGGTAGAAGCTTGTAGAATTCGGCCTTTTTGAAACCAGTGATGACTGTAATCGGTTGGAAAAAAGATATGATGTCGATGTCAAGATTTGACCCTTGCACATACGGCTTGCGAGTTTTCAAGTCAAGCACTACCTCTGAAATTACAACTACCAGAGAGACGAACGGACAGAGAGAGAGAGAGCGAGAGAGAGAGAGAGAGAGAGAGAGAGAGAGAGAGAGAGAGAGAGAGAGAGAGAGAGAGAGAGAGAGACGGGGGGGGGGGGATAGAGAGAGACATACAGACAGATATACAGAGAGAGGGGGGAGGAAGGGGGAGAGAGCACAGGTACATTTTTATTGTGTGTCTTGTCTCTCATGATGTGTATGCCTAGTGATAGTGTGCTTTATCTTCCACTTATTCTCCCGTGTTTTATCTATGATTCATTCGCCCCCCCTCCCCCCCTTCTCCTTAGCTATGCATTATCTATATTTGTTTTACACGGGCCTACACAACCTACACTTTCAGTTTCAGTTCATGATGAGAAGCATAGCGTCGGGCAAAATGATTGGCGATAATCCAAATGAACAAATGGCGGCTTACATCACATTGTTGAATTTTCAAAATAGGTTTTACCAAAGCGAAAGCGCCGTTAAAACAATGCACGCATGTGCCGAGAATAGAACTCGGGGACCTGGTTAATGTGGTCAGCACAGCACCGTGAGCCTTTTTATCTACGCGACCCCACTTCCATTTACCCCCCCCTTTCTCCATACACACATCCCCAAATCTTTGTATGAAGAGAAGGAACATTACGATTGCTGTATCATAATTTGTCATGGATCAGATATTTTTACTATTTTTGTCCTCGCCCCCCTCCCCATTCCTCCCACCAGTGGGTAGTTCGTAGGCGTTGCTGGTAGGTTCTACTTTTTTCCTCTCACTTCTCTTTCATTAGTGTTGTTTTCTCTTAATTCACCATGTGATCACTTTATATGATGGACAGGGTACATTTCAATTAAACAAACAAACCCTCCCATCATCCCTCCCGCTATTCCTTTGTATTACCTCATTTGCTCTGTCTGTCTGTCTGTCTGTCTGTCTCTCTATCTATCTATCTATCTATCTCCCTCTCTTTGCAATACAGCTTGTCACTGGAATAATGGGTGAATAATGTTATTAATATGAACATAAACTTTGTAGGCAAACAACGAGCGTTAGGTAGCGACAAATGCCTACCCGACCAGTCATCAGCAGTATAAAATTGAATTAATCAGTGTGATTGGTTGGCTACATTACATACCTGTGAGAACGTGATTTAGTCATGTGACACGTCGTATCACATGCCCCTGTTCTGAACTTCCTCTTTCGATCCTGTGCTCATCGAAGAGAATATCGACAAAATGGCTGGGTTCAAAGATTTTCTTCAACTCGTAATATTTTTCCTGGCTTTGTTTATTCCAGGAGTCTCTGCATTCGATGCCGGAGATGCCATTGCTTTGGTTCTCGGTCTGATTATTGGAATCCTCGGTATATGTGCGTGTTTAGGTTACTATGCAAGAAAACGAGCATCATAGGATGCTTGTCGTTGACAAGTTGGTCCAACCAATTCCAATTCAACCATCTTCATCATGACACGCACATTGAATTGAATATTTTCCATCCATTGACAGCCTATCGGGTGACAATATTTAAATTATTGTTTTATTATTCACAACTTCATTTATCTATTTCGACTTCCAATTTCATCAATTATTGCTCCGAGTCTCAAGACCTAAATCCTCAGGACTCTACATCTGAATCAAACATGAAGGCCATTGGCTTTGGCAATTGGATTAGCAATAAAGTTTAGACTCTAGACCTGAATCAGGCTATCAAACCATTACTTGCAGCAAACTCTTGGACGATTGAATTACCTCATCTTTTCCCTTCACATCAACAGTTTCGTGTTAGATAACATGGATTGTTGTGATTCTGTGGCGATAATATGAAATTTCGTAAAAACTAGCCATTTTTTCTTTGGTATCAACGACAAGATTCTTCACGGATGATTTCTGATTTTCAAGACTATTTTTAAAGATCTACAGGAACACTTTATGATAATTGCATTATGCTTATATCCATCTTCAAAATTCCTAGGGTCGATAAGAGCTAGATCTATGTGTTGGACGAAGACCTTCAATTACCATCAACCTTTGTTTTCAGGTCAACAAAAACTTTTGTCCTATGATTTTATCATTGCTCATCAATTTTATCCTTGTTTGATATTGTACTAGCCATATTGTTATGTCATCAACATAACATATGGTTAAAAAAATATAGAAGGAAATCGTCCTTGAGACATTTAAAAATCCCTTAGAAAAGTGGAACTGCATCCAGACGACAAGCAATGTCAGCGTAATTTTCATTACAACTGTTACTTCTAAAACGTTTTTATAAAATTCTATTTCTTACTTGTTTAGTTAGTTTCTTAAGATTATGTTTTGTTCCGTCAAAAATTAGTCTATAGTGCAATGTGAATGTGAGAAAAAATTGTGTGTGTGTACATATATCTAGATCTAGGCTATATTTATAATAACAAAATTAAATTTATTAGATAATACTTGTATTTTTGTTAAAACCCTCTACGTCTATATATTTTAATTTACTCATTGCTGGGCACTTTTGGTTCAGATAACTGAGATGTATGCCAGGCATTTTGGTACATGATTTTAAAAAATTGCTGTAATTATAATACAAAAAAAATCTTCATGATAATGTGGATAGTTTCTGTTTGTAGAGTTTTATTTATTCTGAAAACAATGTAAAGGATGGGGAAACAAAACATTTTTCAAGGGTACCGCACATCTTCCATAAAATTGCTTCGATCTATATAGTGGATTCAGATTTAGGCATATAATATCTAGTGTTTGGTTTCTTTTTAGATGATTCAGAATAGAATTCACTTGTAAATTTAAAGCTAATTCTCAGAAAAATAATTTTTCGTTTTTGAATGTAACACTGGTAATAGTATTGATTATTAGAGCGGTAACCGCCTACTTTCAATTCCCTGCAAAGGACATACTAACCAATAATAATTTCATGTTTTGTCTCCATACAAATGATTCAGCTACACATGAGAGAAATGCTGATACCACAAGATATCTGATTGTATTTATAAGGGGGGGGGGGGGACGGGAAAGGCAATACCATCAGCTGTCAGGTTTGGCAGCCAATGGTATACTGATGGGTTCAGATACATGTCGGTGATGTCATTCAAGTTTCAAGTATAGTTTCATTGCTTTATTGCGCAAAGGTCCAACTCTCTCTTCTCTCTCTCTCTCTCTCTCTCTCTCTCTCTCTCTCTCTCTCTCTCTCTCTCTCTCTCTCTCTCTCTTTCTCTATCGCTATCTATCTCTTTTTCTATCTATCTCTATCTCTCTAATAGAAAAACTGCTCTTAAAGCTATCACTTATGAAAGGAAAAGAAAGACTCACAAAAAAACTGCAGACAATATATATCTAGGTAATACTTATTTAATTGTGACTGCTGGCATAAATATTTATATCATGATTCTTGATCAGACTTCAAAATAAGCTTGTTCACATTTTTCTCTTTCTTTATTTTCTTTCACTAATATTGAATCTATAACAAGTACTGATACATAAAGGAGAACCATGCTAATTGTAATTGAAAAATCTTTTATAAATACTTTCATATTAGATCTACATATTTACATATATATATGGTATCATTTCAAATCTTTTCATTCATATGTATAAACATGCAGTGCTCAATATGACTCTTAATGAGAGTAGACATCAATGTTTGATAATTCTGATAGAAGTTTTAATCTTTTTCTTCCCATTATGAAGCCCAGAGTTAGAATATATATATATGTGTTTTGTCGAATAAACTTTCTTTTCTAGATTTCCTTTGTGGGTGTGAAAGAGACTGATATTGACAGACTTCTTATTCCATATAAGACATGTCAGCAAAATAGAATTCAGCAATTCTTTTAAACATACTAAAAACTTGTTTCAGTCTTAACTTAAACCGATTGGTTTTAAAAACTATCAGTTTTAGCTGTAACACATAATTGTTTACTTTCATACTTCATTTTGAATATTAATCCGTACATGATTTATTTTATCATAGTTTGCAATATACCTAAATGCCATCATAAAAACAAATACAAAATCCTTTTTTTTTTAATTTTTATTGCTGATGGTTAACTTTGTTGTTGCTGGAGAGTATAAATTTTGTCTCCTTTTCATCAGAAGAAAGTTGATGATCGTTCTGTAGTTTTTGTTGCTTTCTCTACGTCTTCTTATTCAAACTGAATCATTTTAGTTCTGAGAGCGCCCTTGAAACGGCGACAAAATCATGTAGTTCCTCATTTGGCTTCGGGTCAGTTCTGGGTCTCTGCGTCAACATGCTTTTCTGTCAGCACACTCCTCTTCTTCTTCCCCTTCAGTTGTTTTCTTTCTCTTATTCTTTTTTATAAATGTTCTTGTGGTCCTTTAATATATATTTTTGAATGAAATTGTTTGTTTTAATGTTCATTTAGGACAAGTTTGCATATTATATTTATATATATATATATATATTATGTGATAAAATTAATCAGGATAGCTTAATTTTTATATCTTGGCAGGGTCTATTTTATTTATTGTTTACGGACTGTTAGGTCTAATGACCTTTAATTGTGCTGTGGTGCACAGGAAAGATGTAAAAATTTAACCTATAACTATAACATAGCAAACAAATATTTCAGATTTAGCAGCTCTTTATCAACAGCCTTTTTAAAACGGTCAATATTTATATTTTCAGAAGAAAAAGTGTCCCTGCTTACAAAAAAAAAAACCCAATGAAAATTTGATTTTGCAGTCAGGATTTTTTTATTTTTGGTTTAGATGATTACTTTGTGTCTTGTTTTCTTTATAACACTCAGAAATATTTTCTGACTCTCCAGAATACCTTTAGATGTATCCAGCATTTTGAAGATATTACATGTGTTGGAAATGGGTAGTATAAATTTTCACTTCCTGCAATGAATTTTACATTTTGTGAGAAGAGATGTATTATTAATAAAGAAACAGTAAATTCACGGCTGATCTCTGTCGTGTTGCAATGGTAATTCTTATTTATTTTTTACATTTACATTTCTCCTTGTTGTTTTAAATTATATTAATGTGTACATGTTATGTATGTCAGTCATATGTGTGAGGAAAGAACAATGTAAGATGAAGTGTATTTATTTGCTAGTAGCGTTTTTTCAATGTATTTGTGCACAAATGTGATTTTAGGGAGCAAGTTCTGTTTTATGTATGAATCAAAGAAGTCCCAATTTTTGGATGCATTTTTGAAATACATATATTATATTATGTGCATGTAGGAATGGTAATGATTTTGAAACTTATGCAGGGTCAAGTAAAGGGAAGATTTAAAGAAAAATAAATTTTATTATAAGGGAAGGCATTCTTTATCTGTAAGTGTAAGATTTAATGAACAAGTCAATTACTATTTCAAAGAATTAAATCTATACTTAACTTAAGTATTAGTATACACCTGCATTAATGCTTGATACTTATTAAAATTCTACAAATAATGTATACATTGTACACTCATTGTACACTCACTTGTTTATAATGCACAAGATTGTAAACAGACATGTAATTTATTGTAGTAATTATTGTTATTTTATCAACTTTAACTAATTGTTATATTGAGCTTGTTCTTATCCAAAAGATGAGAAAAAGAAAATTATTCAATAAGACTGATTTTCTATTTGAGAAATTATAAGCAAAGTGAGTTGCCACAACAAATAAAGGAGAGGTATTTTGATTTATTTACCACCCTCCTTCCACCCCTTTTCCCATTTGTTTTGGTCATTGGAATAAATGCAATGTATTGTGATTGTTGAATGTACAATATTATGTTCCAAACATAAATGTTGAAGCATTCCAACTGAAATCAATTTCAAGAGTATCTTGTCATATTAAAATGTGTATGTCTGTGATTGTGAATAGAATGATTTCAAGAAAGAAGCCAGATTGCTATTTTCTATTCATATATATAAAAAAAAGACAGAATAATCTTTGTGTAGTCATTTAAGGAAGCAATACAATATTATGTTATAATGTGATTTCTACTGGATTTATGGCAGTATTTGTAATGATTCCAGAAACGTGTGTATGCTTGATTTGAATAATTAATTGTTACATTGTTGTTCTATTTGCCTTTCCATGGAATTTTATAATGAGAACATTATGCCTGGATTTTCAACCATTGTTTTGATTACATTACATTAAAGGAGATATAATATAAAATATATTTAGTGATGAATTCATTGTTTAATGTACCTCTGTGGCTTTAGAGAGCTTTGTTTTCTGTGCCTTGTCTTGAGGTTGAATGCGACTGAGTGTAAAAGTACACCTGTGTGCATTGGTTTTCTGTAAACCCCTTGCCTCTCTCCCTTTCTTTTTCTTTTCTATTTATCTTCTCATCTCTTCCTGAAACTGAAATCCATTTCTCTCTACTCTTTCTTTTCTTCATGCTGTTGTACTTTCTCTTTCTTTCCTTCACCAATGTCAGTAGGTGATTGACTAGCTACTGGTAGGCCCTACTCCTTTCATTTCATATGTATGTGTCTTTAATTCCTCTTGCTGTTTCCTTTTTATTCACACTGCATATTATGGTAGACTTGGTCAATTCCAATGAAACCAAATGAACTTGTCTTCTGAAGCAGTTAGTGGTTAATACTGGTTGGTATGATTTATTTATTTTCCTTCTTTCATTTATCTTTCAATTTCATCTTGCTATTTCCTTTTAATTCACCCTGACATCACCGCAATGGTGGATGGGGTAAACTTCAATCAAATTCAGACAAACAAATAAATCCTTTTTATCTCTCATCTTGTTCAATTTTTGTTATTTCCTCTTAATTCACCCTGATATCACCAAAATGGTGGACGGGGTAAATTTCAATGAAACAAACAAGCACTTGTCTTCTACTTCTTGTTTTTAATTGATTGTTTATCCACAGTTAACCCCCCCACCCTCCTTATTTTATATTTGTTACCATTTCTTAGTTCTAAATACAAACTCTTTAATCTTGTATAAATAGGTTAGGTATATCCCCATTACCGTCCTGTTCTTTTATTCTTGAATATAATAATGATCTTCTACTCACCTTGGGTGGTTGGCAGGTGCTCCTGGTTGGACCTACTTCTTTCCTTTCACCTTTTCCCTTGTGTTTGATCTTGCTGTCCCTCTAAATTCACCATGAGATCACTGCATATGGTGTACAGGATAAATTTCAATGAAGCAAAATCCCTCTTCGTGGTCTCCTTCTTGTCTGATACATGTACTGTGTACAATGTACTGATGATATCCTCTTCTCCCTGTTCTTATGGGTGGATGGTACTGTAGTGGTAGTGGTAGGTCCTATTTCGTTCCTTTCCCTCTTTCATTTTCATCTCCTGTTTTATCTTAATTCCCCTGAGATCATTGCACATGGTGGGCACTGCTGGTACATGTAGGTTCTATTTCTTTCTTTTCACTGTCACTTTTTTTTCATCTTGCTGTTTTCTCTTCTTAATTCATCCTGAGATTACCGCATATGGAGGACGGGGTAAATTTCAATTAAACAAAAAAACTCAACCTAATCTCCCGGTTCTTTCACACATTACTCCTCTCTACATTACAATAATTACATGAATACATACATGTGTATTCATTTTACATGAAATATTATTGGTGGTTTGTGTGCAGTCTGTACGGTACGTGAAAGACCATGCCCAAAACATTATATCGTAGGTGAAACTGTCTAAAGGTGTTGTAACTTGTAAGTGTAAATCTGCCTGACATCATTTTTCATGAATATTATTAAATTTATAAGCAAACCCTATGCTATTATTGCTATGTTTAGATCACTTGCCACGTAAAAGGAGCTTTTCTATTGGTTCAAGGCCTGAATATTTATAAAGGCACGAAAGAAACATGTATTTCATCATTTTAAGGACAAATCTCATATTATATCCTATTATTAGTTATATATATATATATATATATATATATATATATATATATATATATATATATATATATATATATATATATATATATATATATCATGGACTTAAGCGTTTAGACAGTTTCACAAATTGTATGTTTATACTATCTTTCTTTCTTTGACACCCTTCGTTTGTTTTTTGCTATTGTTACTAAAGATGGGAGTGTGTTGAAAAGTGTGGGCGGTTGGCAGATGTCGTTGTGGTAGTGGTATGTCGTGCTTCTTTCCTTTAACTAAGTTTAACTCTTTTCATCTTTCCGTTTCCTCGCAATTTATCCTGAGCGAGATCACTGCATGTGGTGGAAGTGGGAATTTCAATGAAAATGAAACAAAAAGTTTGTTGAAGAGTAAGAATATCCTTCCTTCTCGTGATATTCATGGATGATTGGAATGGAAAGTGTTACTTGCACTGCAGGTCTTTCTTCTCCCTTTTCACTCTTTCGTATATATTTCTTCTTACTGTTTCGAGGGTATACAGTGCTAAAGCCCAAGGTAAAAGACCAAAAGGCAGACTTCGGAGAAAGCGGGAAGAAGATATAAAAGAGGCATGGAAGTATAGAAATTTAACTTTTTTGGAAGGAAACTGAAAATGCCAGGACAGGGCATCCTGGAGAAAGATCATCTCGGGCATCTGAACCCATACACCGAAACGTAGAATGGGAACTGATAAAGAAAGTTTCAAGGGCATTCTGTGGTCCAGAAGCAAGGTGTTGGCCTCTCAACATAAGTGTAAGTCTAGGAAGTTCACATCATTTAATGTATGTCCACTTAAGGCATCAAGGCAAGCTATTTAATTCATTTAAGTCAGTCTCTTAGGCACATCCATTTAATAATAAGATTCCTCTTTGTGGCAGTTTTGTTCTCTCACCTCCACACTAAAGTTAAATGAGGAGAAGTGAGGAGAGAGGAACTGAGCATCTTATTTTTTCCTAGGTTATAACTTTTTATGTGAAATAATAACAAGCAAACAGCTCAGGTTTTGAACTTTGAGCCTTAATCTTCATTACCATTGGTCTCCGCCTAAGAAAAGAGGCTGCTTTTTCATAACATAACATATTTTTTCTTCTCCAATTATCATGCTAAAGAGGTGGCTTCAAAAACCTTCAGTCTGGCTATAAGAGGCCAGTTTTTCCTTTCATCTGAAGGTCAAAAGGTCTGATAAACTTGTCAATCAATAAAATGAAAATTCAACTTCAGATTGGCAATGCCAATGCCACGTTTTTTTCTCTATCTGGAACATGTCATTGTAGATCTATATCATTATCATGTTGTAGTTGTAGGCCTAGAAAAGATTAGAATCTGTGCCAAGAATCCACCAAGACTTTCCTAATTAGAGAGGTTCCACTGTATTGGGGCATTGTAAAGAATTGAGCGAGCACAGAGCTACAAGTATTTAGTAATAATTATTGATAACGCATTGAATTGGACTGAGAACATAGACAACATCATGATAAAAGCGAACACACGACTTTATTTTTATTGCATGGGAAAATGTCTTTTCATGTCGATACACACCTATTACAAATGTTCTATTCGTCAGTTATATTCTCTTATATGTTCGGTGTTGACCTTTGGGCTTCCTAATAATTGGGGTGGGAACATAACTAAGTTTGATAGGAGACTTGCCATGGTGATCAGAAAGGCAGGTAGGCTGATTGTGAACACACAGGATTCATTTGACACAGTTTATGAACGACATATAACTAAAAAAAACTGACTGACATCATTGATGACGAAACTCATCCACTTAGTACAGACATTGACTGTCTAAAAATAATTAGAAGTAAAGTGATAGGTTCAGAGTCCTAAAGGTCAATACAAACAGATACCTGAATTCATTCACTCCGTCAGCAGTCAAGATTTTTAACAAAACAATTGGAGGTATGGGGTTGGACATGGATGAATGAACTTTGACCGAGGGCGTGTATATGGGGGTTGGTTGGGGTGTAGTATGTATGTGTGTTGGGGGGGGGGGGGGGGGGTCCTACGCATTTCTGTGATGCATTTATCCAAACAAATGGAGGTGGGGTTGAGCATGGATGAACGACTTTTGACCGAAGGCGTGTGTATGGGAGTTGGTTGAGATGTATTGTGTGTGTAGAAGGGGGGGGGGTCGAATGAGAGTGTGTATCTTGCGTATTTCTCTGATCTATTTATCAAAACAAATGGATGTGGTTTTGGGGTGGGGGGGGGTTGGCCATGGATGAATGAGCTTTGACCGAAGGTGTGCGTAGGGGCCGGTTGGGAAGTGATGGGTAGGGGGTGGGGATTGAATATGGTTGTATATCCTACGCATTTCTGTGATTAGTGTGATGCATTTATCAAGACAAATGGACGTGGAGGGGGGGGGAGCATGGATGAATGAGCTTTGGCCGAGAGCGTGTGAGGGGAGGGGGGGGGCTGTGGGAGGGCTCGAATGAGGTTGTACATCTTACGCATTTCTGTGATGTATTTGTCATACTAATACTCTTATTATATTACTGCATTAATGTTTAGCAATTTTAATAATGAATATGTATCATGATTTTTAAACTTATTTATGAGGAACAGAATGTAATTTCCTTCTTTGGATGAATAAAATATTATTTTAATTTTTTAAATTAATGTTTTTAATTATTTTTTTACTAGCCAGTATCAGACTCTTATAGTTGTAGTTATATGTTGACGTCAGACACCAACCAAATGAATTCGACAATTGACATCTACAGTTTGCGGCAGCAGGCAACACCTTCAAACCGGTCACCGTCATTGATACATCTTGACCAGATTAAAAGCATTACCATAACCTGCGCTAATTAGAAGCATGTTTTCACTAATAAAGGACTGATGATGGTCTGGATTAAAACTGAAATAGGCTTTCTTATTATTTGTTTGATGCAACAGTTACCTAGAATAGAAACAGAGAGGAGGAATGACATTTTCAAGAAACACATTTTTTATTCACTGCTTCGTTCATCCTAATCTTTCTTCAATGTCTTCCTCGTCTTGTTTTGAGCCTGTTCTATCTTAAAGGTCTGACACTACTGACAGATAAACGTCACGAAATGATTGTTCAGGCTACACCCCTATGTATTTGCCTTAAAGGCCGTCCGGTTAATATTAAGAAAGAGACCGCCTTTTTGTTGTCTCCTAGGGGCGGCCTCTTTGGCAGAGACCACTGTACTACTACTACTACTACTACTACTACTACTACTACTACTACTACTACTACTACTACTACTACTACTACTACTACTACTACTACTACTGCTACTGCTACTGCTACTACTACTACTACTACTACTACTACTACTACTACTACTACTACTACTACTACTACTAATACTACTAATACTACTAATACTACTACTACTACTACTACTACATGACTTGTGTACATGTATTACTATTACATGATTTTCCTGCTTAAAAATAAGCTCTGGTGAAATGTTTAGTTTTGCCACTCTTTTATTACAGTTGACATTCTGTTAAGTCAAATGAATGTAAGTGTAGAGTATGGTCAGTCCATACCCAACATGTTCCCACCTGACTACAATGCTAACTATCCTGTTTGTTTTTTTATTTCTGTTTTCCAATACATTGAACACACATAGAATGTGCCGGTATCATCCAACAAGAGACAGACAATGAGAACATAAATGTGCATCTAGGCCTGAGCTTGGCAGAAAGGAAAATCTAATATTACGAGGGGTCACATATGAGGCCATGTCTAGATTTAAGAAATAAGTGTAACCTAAGCTCTTTCTTTCTTTTTTTCTTTATCAGCTCTTATTCTACCTTCCGGTGTATGGGTTTTAGATGCTCGAAATGATCTTTTTCCAGGCTGCCCTGTCCTGACATTTTCTGTTTTCTTCCGTGAAAGTTAAATTTCTTTGCGTTAATGCCTCTTTTATACCTTCTTCCCACTTCCTCCGAGGTCTGCCTTTTGGTCTTTTACCTTGAGTTTTAGCACTGTATACTGTTAAGCTATTATATTGTCATTCATTCTGTTAACATGCCCAAACCATCTCAGTTGATTCATTTCTATCTTAGTTTTTCTGCTATCTGCTTTGGTTTGATCTCTTATTGTTGTGTTTCTGATTTTGTCTCTTTTAGTTCTCCCCACTACTCTTCTTAGATATTTCATTTCGGCTGCCTGCACTCTACTGTATTTCTTACTGTCTAAGGTCCAGGTTTCACTGCCATAGAGGAGAGGAGGACAATAAACTGTGTTGTATACTGCTATTTTGGTTTTTGTTGACAATTCTTGTTTACCTACAAATGCCTTTCCTAAATGGTTATATATTGCACTTGCCTTTTTGATTGTCTAGCTGATTTCGTCTCTTAGTTTTCCCTCTGACAAAATCATTACTCCTAAGTAATTGTAGCTTTGAACTTGTTCTAAATTCTCCCTGCCTAATTTAAGATTTTGTGTTTTAGCTTCCCTAGTTACTAACATTGTTTTTGGTTTTCTTTGCATTTACTCTCATTCCTCTTTTATTTAATTCATTATTCATTATGTTGATATTCGACTGAAGGTCCCTTTCTGATTTTTCAAACAGAACTAAATCATCAGCAAATGAAAGCATTGATACATTTACTGGTTTGAGTTTCCACACACCTACATTCATTTTCTTCATGCCTTTGCAACTGAATCCATAAATGTGGTAAACAAAAGAGGACTTAGGTTACAACCATGTCTTACTCCTATGTCTACATCAAATTCTTCAGATATATTTACAGCTACTCTCCCTGCACATGTTGGTTTATTGTAAAAACTTTTAATGGCTTCTATTAAATTTTGCTCTACGTTGCGTTCTTTTAAAGAATGCCATAGTTCGTCCCTCCTCACAGTGTCAAATGCATTTTCTAAGTCAATAAAACACAGGTGCTTCTATTGTTTGTCTTATTGTAAATATGTGGTCTTGTACACTTCTTCCTGGTCTAAATCCACTCTGATGTTCTTCAATTTGATCCTCTACTCTTTTCCTTAATCTCATTTCCAGAATTCTGGCATACACTTTTCCTGGTACGCTAAGTAGTGATATCCCTCTATAGTTTGAGCATTCCATAATTGATCTTTTCTTATGTATTGGTACTACTCTTCCCTTTTTCCAGTCGTCTGGCACCTGTTTGGATTTCCATGCTTGTTGACATATTGCATGTAGGAGTTTGTCTGCCTCTCTCCCTTGTCTGGATAAACTTGATCTGCTCCTGGGGCGTTTTCCTAATTTCATTTTTCTTATAGCCGTTTGAAGTTCTTCCATTGAGATATTTACATCTTCAGCTGTCTCACCTCGATTACTTGTTACTCTTAATAATTGATCTGTACTCCTTGTTTCATATGTTCTGGAGGGATTATGGAATTGTTGAAAATACTTCCTCCACGTTTCCATGGTTTGGCTGTCTCCTTTTGTTATTTCTCCTTTGGCATTCTTAATTTGTCGTATTGGGCATGGTTTGGTCTTTCTCATGCTCTTCATTGCTCCCCAGAACAGCTTTTGATTTCCTTGATAGCTTTCTTGAAGTCTGTCCAAACTTTTCCCACTGCTCCTGTTTTGCTTTCCTCACTTCCTCTTTGGTGATAGTTCTTTTACTCACGTAATCTATCCTTTCCTCTGGTCTCTTTGTTTGCAAGTATTTCTTCCAGGCACCTTTCTTTTCTTTGATCTTAGTCTTGACATTCTCATTCCACCTTGCTGTTCTTTTCCTATCTCCTTTAATTTGTTTCCTACCACAGACCTCTTCAGTACATCTGAGGAGTGTTTCTTTATGTATTTGCCCCTTTTCTTCTATTGTGCTTTCCTTCAGATCCATCTGCCTTTCACTTTCACTGATAGATCTTTTTATCCTGGATTGGTACATTTGTTTTACTATTGGTTTATTTAGTTCTTCTATTTTGAGTTTAGTAGCTTTCTTCTCTTTCCTTTTCTGTTTATTTTCTTCAGTTAATAATCTCATTTTGACTATCACTAGGTGATGATCACTAAATATTTCAGCTCCTCTGCTTACTCTAGCATCCATTGTACTGTAAAAAAGGGAGCTGCTAACTATTATGTAGTCTATCATTGACTTTTTAGCATCTGTCTTCATTTACTCTTGTATATTTGTGAATATCTTTATGAGGAAAAAATGTGGTAGCTATTTTCATGTTATTCTTTAGGCAAAAATCTATTAGTCTCCCTCCATTTGGAGAAGTTGTTGTCTCTCCTTCTTTACTTTACTCCTCCTGATGTTTCTACATTGTTGTCTACTCTAGCGTTTAAATCTCCTAAAACCATTAATTTCTGTTTGGGTTTGAGATTCTCTGCAGCTATTTGTAAATCATTTTCGAAGATATCTTTTCTTCTTTGGTGGCATCTCCGTTTGGTCCATAAGCTATTAATAATTTAATTTCTCTTCCTTTTGGTTTAATATTTACCTCTAATAGCCGTGGGCTTATAAACTTCCAACTTTCTAGTAGCATTTCTTGCCTTTTATGCATTTGGAGGCCTACTCCTGCTCTAGCTCTATCTTTGACATCTACTCATGAGAAGATTAAAGTATGATTCGGTCCTACATTTTCTATTCCTTGTCCTTTTTTCTTTGTTTCTGTAATAGCCAAAATGTCTACTTTGAATTTTTCCATTTCTTCAGCTAATTCTAACTCCTTTCCATTAATGGCCCTAACATTCCATGTTCCAAAAATCACAGTCCGTGTTCTTTTCCAGTCATCTTCGAAAGTTCTAGCCGGGTATATCATTGTATATATTACTTTGAATCAGGTTGTTTTCGATGGTGGGGCTGCCACCTTGAGGCCTTCTACCGGGCCTTGTTATTTTCTGTCAGGGTTAACTCCCTTAGCCTTTAGCCATTCAAGACAAGCCTGCAAGGCAGCAGGTTGTTATTTTCTGTCAGGGCTAACTCCCTTAGCCTTTGGGCAGTCAAGACCAGCATGCAAGGCAGCAGGTTGTTTTCTTTCAGGATTAACTCCCTTAGCCTTTGGTCAGCCAAGACCTGCCTGCAAGGCAGCAGGAGACTCGTGGAGGGCGGGATCATCTGCTCCCTGTACAGGTGTTTACCTGTCCCTGCCCGGGTAAGCTAAGCTCATGGGGTAAAAAGACCCAATGAATTAATTTAGATATACGTGGAACCTCTCTAATCGAGGAACCCGGCAAATCAAGAAGAATTCCCAGGGAACGGAATTTTTCTATACATGTATATTTTACCTCTCTAAACAGGAAAGGTCCCCGGCTAATCGACTGTGAGTGACATCTCTCGTTTGTTTAATTCTGCAGTTTATCACTCACAGAAGGGCTTAGGTACCTGTACCTCAAACTGCTGAGAGAAAACCAAAATCCCTAGGTCCCTGGGAAATCGGGAAATTCAGCTAATAAGGACGATTTTACAATCCACCAAGACTTCCCGATTAGAGAGCTTCCACTGTATTGGGGTATTGTAAAGAATTGAACCTTTTAACTCATTTTTAAGGCTTACTGAAAAGATTTTGATCTGTTTATCATTTAAAAATTCTTTTCTTTTTTCTATACAGCGCTGAACAATAACTTGACAATCTCCAGCACAACTTTTTCAAACAAAGTTCATATCATAATTCTTAGAAGTATAAGATAAAATTTTGATTTCTAGTTGACTAAAATGGTTTGTCATGTTTATGCGTAGAGCAACAGAACGTCTGTACACACACCACCAAGAACAGACAATACAGTAGTAGTTGCTGGATAAACGAATGCTTCATAAAAGGATACTCTACTCTGTATAAACACACACCTACATCTGCTGACCAAATTTGTTCTATATCATAACAGCAACAGTAAGTAAAAACATGTTCAAAATGCATAATGAAAAGTCATGACTAAATGTACCACCTTTGTGCAGAAGACAGTCAAATCTACGACACCACCACTGGCACTAATCGAATGGCGCATACAATTGAGAAGTGTGAAAATTGTATCAATGACATAAAAACCTGGATGGATGAGAACAAGTTAAAATTAAACGCTGAAAAAACAGAGGTCCTGGTCATTGGTGGAAGAAACTATCTGCCGAAAATAGAACAGGATTCGATGAATATTGACGACAATACCATCAAATTCATCAATCAAGTGAAGAACTTGGGTGTGGTTTTGGACTCTCAACTCCAAATGACCGACCATGTCAGCACTCTAAAGAATAAATTACTTTTTTAACTCAAAAGATTGTCAAGAATTCGCCAATATCGTACAAAAGACGCTTGTCAAAAACTTGTAACATCAATAATGTTTTTAAAAAACTCGACTATTGTAATTCCCATCATTAGAGAACATCAGCTTGTTCGATTTTAAATAAAACCGCCAAGATAAGCTACATCCTTCCTTTTCCAACTGCACTGGCTACAAGTTCAGGAAAGAATCAAGTGAAAGACAGCATCTATTGTGTACAAGTGTTTGGATAGATCTGCGCCAACGTATCTTCAGGAGTTGCTTACGCCATATGTACCAGGCAGGTGCTTACGATCATCTGAAGACCGCCTGCTGTTACTGTTATGAATACCAAAACTCGACTACAAGCTGGTCATCAAACTTTTGCTCAGTTTGGTGCTACCACTTGGAACAAACTGCCAAGTGCCAGCCAGTATTAAACATTTAACTGTTTCTAAACAAAACTTAAAAACGCATTTTTTTATATCCCATTTTGATGTTTAGAATTATGTGATTTTGGTGTAATTGCGCCCAGAGCCTCCTTATTTAGAAGAAAAGCTGAGCATTATAAATGTCCACTATTATTATTATTATTATTTATTATTATAAAGGCACACTTTTTTCTATAATGCAACCTCACATTTATCAACTATTGGCTTCAAAACAGGTTTTTTTGTCATGTAGTCAGAGATATTTTGTAAAAAATAAGAAAAGACATGAGAATAGATAACACACAGTAGCAAAGAATTCCAGGACAAATGAGTCTGTCTTCTTCTGCCATTTCTAGCTTCGTTCAGTCCTTGTCTATCCGAGGACTACCAAGACAAAGGTATCAGACAGTCTTATGTCATGTCTTGTCTAGCATACATTCTCTATCCCGCTCCTGACTGTAATTTGCCGATGATCAAAGACTGGCTGTCCATACTTTATTCTGTGGATTGTAAAATTTATCAATTGCTAGTCTGAAACACATCTCAATGCATAGTCTAGGATTGAGACCAAAGTATAAAATGAGATTGGCTGCGGCAGTGAAAGGAGACTTCATGGTGTACTTAAATAATCAAAGGAATTAAATAGAGAGGAGGACAGGTGATAGGCCTACACTCTCAGTTCAGAGAGAATAAAGGTGTGAGAGCGGGGCTAAATGTTCAAACGCTTTCAGTGAATGGTTCTCGTGTGCACATGTAATCAATAAAATTGTATTGTACTTTTTACCTGTTGATCTTCTGCATAACATGAGTTATCTCCCATTGATTTCCCATAAACACGTGGTATGCATAAAAGCATGCTTTTTCAAGTGCCCAAAGGGCGTGCGCTTATCCAGTGACTACCGTATATTACATTGCTTTTATTTGCTTACCAAAACTTGACACCAATTGCAGAATTTGTTGGAGGCAAAATTGTTTTATTTTATTTTTAAAAATAAACATGACATAAAAACAGAAGGATTGATGATAAACTATAAAGGATGTGTAATACAAAGTGCGGTGGTTGAGGAATCATAAAGGAAAGTATTATAATTGTTATAATCAAAAGTATGGGAATATATCAAACTTAAATACAAGACACAAAGTGTACAGTGGGTCAATAAATATTCAATAAGTTTACTGCTTTTTCATTGCACAGATATTAAAAGAAGGAAAACAATCAATGTTAATTCCATAATGTACAGTTCAATTGATATACAAACCAATAAAAAAAAATACATATTTAAAAGAAATAAAAGAAAATATCACCTGCCCCCCAAACCCTCCTGAGCATTCTTGGCCCTTCTCCTATAAATATTTTTTTAAATTTTCTTATTACTTCAGTAAAAACAAATATGCTGGGAAGCTTTTCATTTTTCTATTTATGCAAAGCTTATGGGTAATCTTTAATGGAAACATATTTAGTAGGGGGAATCTCAAAAACAA
The DNA here is from genome assembly GCA_037039925.1 of Doris montereyensis. NCBI lineage: Eukaryota > Metazoa > Mollusca > Gastropoda > Nudibranchia > Dorididae > Doris > Doris montereyensis. The sequence continues at coordinate 230,884 of JAXRKP010000405.1, forward strand.
AGTACAAAAATTAAAAAAAATTCTAATAATCAACCTAGAGGTTCATTGCAATTGAAGATTTAAGGAAATAAGAACAATCAGTAAAATAGTTTTTTTGATGTCAAATTTACTGCGGCAAGAGGATCCCAAAACTTGTGTTTGTGGGAAACAGAAGTCACTAGTGACAGGAAGCCATTTTGAACATTACCTACCAATGACCAGTTCTTCACTTCTTGTCATATCATTTATAATTTATATATATTAATCATATAAATTAGCTAAGATGATGTCACAAGAAGCATACTCTTTAATTGAAAATCAAGAATAAAATGACTAAAATAAAAATATAAAACAAAACCCCACTTTTCTGATATAAAAAAACAAAACCCCTCCTTTTAATAGCATATGTTGTTTTTCACATCACTTCTATATACTATTGGAAGATTTTCTAACAGTTTTTTCATTTCCATTTCTCTCCGTCTTGAACTTTTAAAAGTATAGAGAGAAACGCTGAATCATTTGGTTGCTTCCACTTGAAATGTCACATTCACAGAAGTCGTATATCTGATTTGTTCACAAAGCAACACAAATAATGAGCTAAATATTGACCATACACGATTAGGATTAATATTAATATTCATTACTGTCAATTATCACTTGGAATAACTATATATTTGTGAAAAGAAATGCATGTCGTGAAAAAATATATTGCACAGTCCTTTGAAGTTTACATCAAATCTTAGCATAAGTTATGGCAATAGAACTGACTACTCATTGCTAAACGTATTGTTTTTAATTAGTATATATAGAATTCACATTTCATTATCTTAAATGTAATGTAAAAAGCATGAAAGGTAAATAACATTTCAATCAATTTGAAAAAAGTCTATGATAATTAAAAACCTGATTCACCTTAAAAAGCTTCACACTAAATAAGAAATTGAGATTCATTGTATCTTATATTGATGTGGGCTCTACTGAGTCCTGAAAGCATTGATATACAATCTACAAAGTAAGGATTATTCATTTAATATAGAATAAAAGTCATCACTCTACAACCCACAACAAATGCTATCGAGGAGGAGAAACGCAAGTCAAGATTCAATCACATTAGAAAATGTGAGAAATGGTAGATAAAAAATATAAAACTACAAATTGCAAATTGCTTACTTCTATTCATTAAATAAGCAGTAATGAAAAGAAAAAGTCCCCATGGTAAAGGAAACTTTGTACAGAAATCACAGTGGTGCATCTGACTGAGCAAGTCAAAAGATCAGCTGCACAGTTTTTAGTTTCATGCTTTTTGTTGTTTTAAATCAAAAGTAATTTTAAGGTTTTTCTTTTTCGTTTAATGTAAAGTTGTCAATTTTTGTATTTTTACCAAACACATAAAATATACCATACATGCTGAATAAAATCAATTTTTTAAAGAAAGAAAGAATTGTATTGATCACATCATTTATTGATGGTAAGAAAATTATTGAAATGATATAATAAATTATGTAGCTATAAATTGTATATAATATGAAAAAAATCAAATACAAGGGATTCACATCATATCCCTTAGACCCTTATCATTAAATCACAGTCGTTGAGCAACAACAGAATCTCTTTTTGTTTGTTCCCCTACAGTCTACACACACCATCAGCATGTAATCTCTGGGATTTGGATAAAGCAAAGTTTGCTTCAGACCCTGAGACCAATAAATTTGGCACATTATATCCCTGTTTCTGTGGCATGGTGATAATACAAGATCCAAATCACTCCCTGGACAGAAAATGGTCTGAAGAAAGAGACTTTGCCTCTAAGTTACAGCTGTTAGTGGCACCCATTGATCACCGGTGGCAAAAGGGTATTACTTAAAATCATATGTCTTTTGCACTGAGATTTAATGTCAGACTTAGTCATTCACACTACCAAGTGGTTTTGAACTCATGCAATAGGGATTTCCAGTTCCTTCATCAGCTACTGACAAGAGCAGATGTCAACCGAGTCCAAAATACAAGTTCAGAAAAAGGTTTGGTTTTTGTTATTCTTTGTTCTGTTGTTTTTATGTGCGTTATTTGCTACTGTAGATGATAATTTAAATTAAACCAATTCCGTTTTGTGTTCAGTCATGTTCATGTGCCCATCCAAGATCATATTTAAAATCTGATAATGTATTCAAATAACTTTAGTGAAATTACTAAAAAAATATATATATAATAGAATGAGCCAACACCTTATACACAACTGAGTATAAATTTAAAATTATATCAATTTTGATTACACTGGATGCAAATGTTAATCTATAACATTGACAAAGATTGTCAAATTTAAGTTACATTGAATACACACAAAAACAATTTAAAAAATGGTTTCTCATTTACATCATACACCAAGATAAATGTTTATAAAATCATAAAATTATCATCTTTAACACTTTGCCTGACATAGGAATGGGATTTTCACAGCTACAAGCTTTTTAACATTTAAAGATATCAAATGAGGAAGTGATATTGATAAGGATGACCCCACCCCTTTCAAATGGCGCTGTAAACATTTGTCCCCATGCTCTATTTCTACATCTTACGATTTCCAATAACCACACACTCTTCATCATTGTAATTAACTCAGTTCTTATGTATTATTGTCAGCACGTAATGTCAGCTGAAACTGAAAGGCCCGACTTTAATGTCCAGCCTGTCAGCCCTTGTTTCGAGACAGGACGAGCCTAGCATCTTTCTCATGATGGACCAAACAAGTTGACAAAAAAAATCTGTTATTTTGGTTTATGTAGTACTCTCCTTTGTTTTATTCAGAGTCACAATGTGGTACATTTGTATGAATGTATGTCTAGTATGTTATCATTCATAGTTTTGACTGTTTTTTTCTTGTTTTAAACATTGATCATTCTTGCATGCCTTTTTAAAAAAAATATCTTATATGACTTTCACTGGTTTATGTTCCTCTATCATCTCCCGGACAATTTTGAAGACAGAACTGTACAATTATTACAGGGTCAAGCACTTATAAAAACAATCAAAGCAAAAGTAATTCAAGTAAAGAGATCGAAGTACCTTTTTAAGTTCAATTGTTTATGTAGAATGAGATCATGAATGAACAACATGTAGAGGTAGTAAGTCAAACTTTCTCTCCATATGTTTGTATTTTTGCATCATCATCAACAAAAGTTATTTGTTATAAACAAAAAATAAATTTGTTTTAAATTAACTTCTCTATACTTTTTGTCAAAATGCCCATTAATTTTCTACCAACACAGTTTGGTTGGTGCAATTACATTGTTATATTTAGTTCGTAAACATCGACATTGGTCACTTTCAACAAAGTTTATTTAGCTACTGTTACATTTTGATATGGTATATTTTAGGAGGAGGACAAATTTTCAAAGAACCAAGCCATTTCCTTCATTTCATATTACTGTTTTGGGGCCTATCTTTTAGATATACCTAATTCAAATTTCAATAATAAAAAAATTGAATATCAAATGAATGATATTGGGTTTGCTCTGGTTTTGTTTTTTTAATTCTGAATTCAAAATCTCAATCGGAATTTAGAAAGTAATGTCATATCATCTGAGCTCTTTATCCTTTGGCTTTGATGAAATTTTGTTTTAATTCATAATATACCCTTAACACTAAAGAGACGGGAAAAATATAGGAAGCAAAAAACAAATTTATTTGCGGTGGAAGACTTAGCAATGGACAGCAGGCAAAGTGTTAAAGATGAACAAACAAAGTTTTTGTAAATGATTGAACCAAAAAGTCAACTGAAATCAATTTTTAAAACAAAACTAAACATAACATTAGGTAAAGCCAGACCAAAGATATGATAACCTATTTTACCTGTATGATAAAAAAGGAAAATCTTTGGCAAGGTTGAAAACAGTCGTCGGCTCAGAATTTATATTGTCCAAAATACACATTTAACGATTTTGAGTTGTATTCATCAGCAGTTGTCAATTGTCCTATCTCGCATAATATTGTAACTGAATTCTGTCTCCGTCTGTCACAAATTTCACTTGCATTTTATCCTGATTTCAGATTCTCTATACAGATGAGTTAAGAGACTTTTCCCCCCTCAAAACAAATTTATGGGTAGTTAGGACATTATAATTCTGGGCTGACGCAGTGCTGGTGAAGCTAAGGCTCTGAATGCTTCACTAATGGTTAACTGTTGAGCAAACACAATGTCTTTGATTGACAATTTAGCAATGGGCAGAGAAACATATGTTTTAAAAGGAATTTTTCTCCATTCTTTAGAGGTTGAGAGACTCATTTAAGGATGAGGTGAGGGCATCATGTTCACAATATTTGTTTCACATGGTTTTCTGAGCAGTGAATGTTAGTGGACAATTCTAGAGTTGATGGCCCACTTGACCAATGCAAAGACTTTGAGCATTTAAATGGATACTAAGGTAAAATGGTTGGGGAGGGAAGGGGGTGAGGAAGTGGAGTGTTTGGGTGAGGAGGAGGGGGGCGCATGGCTGGAGATTGAGAAACGAGTGTAGCGAACAAGAAGATCGTAGAAAACTGGAAAGAGCAAGGAAATAGACAATGCGTATAGTGGTAAGTAAAAAGTAAAGTTCCTTCAAGGCTGTTACGGCCCATAGAACCGGAGCTTATCCCGGTTTCAATAGCGTGAAGTGGAACAGGTGATAATAATCACTTCCTAGACAGGACAATAGTCCGATGCAGGGTTTATTCCCAAAGCTAGTGCTTCTACCTATTTGCTCCTAGGTTGAGTGGGGAAAATTCGTGTTAAGTGTCTTTTCCAAAACAACGTCAGAGTAGCATTTGAAACCAGGACCACATGATCTCCAGTCCGGCAGCCTAACCATTCGGCCACCAATGCCACAAAAGAACGTTACCTGCAGGATATGAACCCGTACCTCCTAGGGCATCACTTGTATGTGTGGTAGGGTGGGGGAAAAAGAGGAAGCATGAGGGAAAGACAGAGATGGAGAGAGAAAGACAGAAAGAGTAAAGAGAGTGAGAACGAGATGAGAAATACTGGCAAACAGGAGCAAACTATGAAAATGGCAGGACTGAGAGTATGTTTTCACATATGTCAAATTTTCAAAGTACATACAAAATTTCCCTCTATATCTTTCAGAAGAATCATAATTTTAGTCATTATCAGCATATCCTTTGGCTTGTTGAAATTCTCTCCTTCACATTTGGAGCTCAGTTTCTATTCGAGGACGAGCAACAAGTAAGTTATAAGTGAATACATAGACAGCATCAATAAATAATTGACAATAAATACATGAAATATAAATATAAACAAAATATAAAAGCAAAGAAATAAAAATGAACAAATAAATATAGAAATATGACAATAAATAAATCGACAAAGGCTATTACTCAACAGAAGACTAAATGAAAATAATTTTTCACTACATTAAATGCGAATGTAACAGAAAAACAATGAAGTTACTTCAATGGATAAGAGGCATGTACATAATATACAACACAAAAGGCAAAATTTTTGCACTGTTTCTATGTATAAAAGGGCAATTGATCAACAAGATGGGGAAGAAAAAAAAATCAGCACGCTCAAGATCACAAATTTACATCCTTCATTAAAGATAGTTCTTATTATCACCATTCTCTTGTATATTTTAAAACATTTTCAATTCCTTTTTTTACAAACATAAAGCACATAAAATATTTCGCTAAGCACAATTACCATGACAAAAGTACTTCCAATATGCAATTTACTGTTTGAGATTTAAATCTCTTCTTTATTTTCCAGAAAGCTTTGCCTTTTCTTTTTTTTGTGCTTTTTTTCTTCACATGCATTGTGACTATTGAGATACAAAATATTCAATTCCCAATGCTAATTCCAACTTGTGCTTTTAACAGTCATAAACGATTTTTAGAGTTATATCAAAATACACATGCACGAACTGTCATGACATCAGTTATGGAGCTACCACCTACAATGCACATGGAAAGCAGACACCAACCGAGCTAAAGAGATATCAGCTTTAGCATCAATACTCGAACAAAGTTATTTCAACATCTGTGCGACGTTGGTAAGGAAAATAACTGGAAAGCAAAAGAAAATTATCACAGTTTCTTACACCAATAATTCAAACAGTTCTCTTTATCACAACTGACAGGCCAACTCAAAATAGTTTCTAGTGTCCAACCTATCATATCAATGTTTCTTTGAATATCATTATCTTTATTATATAAATATATAAATATGAAAGCTTAGCATGTCATCTCTTCAGTTTCACAATTCTTTACATAAAACAGTTTTAAAAAAATATTTCCTAATGACACTGACAATTCTATTTCCTGCAATAAAGTTAGGCAGAATAAGGGTTATTATCAAGTTTGAATTATTTATCTCCTCTTTTTGGATCATGTATTCTAACAGAATGTGAACAGACTTGTAAACAATAGAAAAATAATACTTATAGCTTTCTCTAACAAGGATTGCTTCTTACTTTCACTCTCGTTGTTCAAAGAAGGTGATCATTTAAAACATTAAAAAAAATTATGATAAAAACTGAACAAAAATATAACAAAGATAAATTTTAAAAAATACAAATACAAAGAGACTGGAATAAAGAAAAATGCCCCCCCCCCCCCCCCCCCGCCAAGGGTCAGAAAGTCTTATGTGACTTTTTCACACATAGAAATAGCCACAAACTAGTAGTATAATGAAACTTCTAGAGGATTTTCACAATAATTTCACACTAACAGCAAGAAGATTCCACAATATAAAATCAAGTTTCATACTCCTTCTTGACGAAAAAGAGAAAAGAAAGAGGTAGCTAAAACCTTTCCAAACATTTTTCTATTCTCAAAACACCTCTGAGAAAAATACAAGAATTTTGGGCAAGATTGATGCCAAGCGTATTTTGAAAAAACAAGATCATATGGGAGGGATGAGGGAGTGAAGAGAGGAGGAGTGCTGGTAAGTCGTAATTACAAACATTAAATCAGAATAAATTTTACTTCCTTTCACTTCAGAGTGAAAAAACATAAAACCAACCTCAAGACTATGATTTACAGGCATCCTCAACAAATATTTTCAAACCTCGATGGAGAGTAGTTTTTACACGATATAAACACATAAATAATTGATAAATATCGCTGTATTCAGATGTTTTGCAAGGAAACCATAAAAATTCTTCGTCAAAAGGTGATCTCACTGACAAAATAACACGCAGGAAGTAGGGAATGTGGTAGCATGTTTCATTTTGGGCTTAGACTCAACCACAGCCTTTAACCAATGATGAGAAATGATTGTAATGGATGAGTAGGGAGATTTTGGTTTTTCCTCAGACCTGACAGTAAGTCATCCAAGCTCATTTGACGTATAGAAGCTCTATTATAGGGAAGTACAATCAATGCTCTAATAGAAAAGTAATCATCCTTGCCAAGAATCTAATAGCACTGAGTGGAAGGAAGCAGTTTATCTTCTTTTAGAAACCGAGCAGTGTAAATCAATCGCTATAACTACAAGATCTAATGTAAAGAATAATATACTCCTTTATATCTATGTGACAGCAAAATTTCAAAAGCCGTTGTATCAAAACACACATTCAATTATTGTTGTCTTTTGGAACACTTGATAAAAATTGTAAGAAAGTGAAAAATTTAAGATTGTATGCATGCATCCAATTCATTGTAATCTTGTTATAATTGGATCACGAAGATTGTCTTTGTATCTTTGTACATGTTTGTCTCTAGAGTAAAAAAAAAGGATGGTACATATGAGATGATAATATTTTACAGACATATCAAAAGATTTATAAATCTCAAACGCATACTTCTTAAAGATCACAAATCAGAATACAACATCCACTCTTGCACACAAATTCAAAATGGAAAACAGTTACACACTTGGGATACATATATATATATATATATATATATATATATATATATATATATATATATATATATATATATATATATATATATATATATATATAAACATACATCATTATATTACAGCGTGCATAGCCGAGGCAATTCCTAGTCTTCTTGATTAACACTCTTGAATAATCTCAAACACATGCTGTGGGATGTGGGTAGGGATTATCAAAAAAGGCTGATCTTAAAACAGCAGATGTACATTCAAAAACTGAGGGGAACTATTTATAAAAACAAAAAGGTGTCAGAAATTCATTTGATATTTACAAATTCCATCAATTTATACAATTTATATGATTTTATGGTTTTATGGTTTCTAGTAACCTATTTCCACTTTATTATTTGCTTGTGCTAAGCCAAAGCAATATAATGCCATGTACAGCATCAAGAAAATTGTTGAAAGTCCACGTTTTAAAGCTCTCACAATATAATTTCTAGTTATCGTATAGAATAATCATTTCATGTCAAGTAATACTATATAAAGAAGAGAGTAAAAAAATATATTTCCACTAGTCCTGAATAAATAAAAAACAAAGATCATCAATTATGCCTGAAATGAATACCAAAAGAAAATCTGTTTGAAACCATTGAACCCCCCCCCCCCCTCCCCCTTCCTTCAATACCCAAAATGACAATGAAACCAAGAAAATCAACACAAAATAAAGAACCCTAAATGTAACAAAGAAAACAATTTAAAGATTTCTGTTTCATATTTCATCATGTAAAAAAAAGCAAAAAACAATTTTTATAAATCGATAAAAAGGAAAGAAATAAAAAATTCTAACTTTCAGTCATACGTAAAAATAAAACCCAGAAAGACATTACAATGAAATGAAACTGTATACAGAAAAGAAAGGCAAGAAAAAAAACCCTCCCAAAAATACCCAACCTAACAACCTTCAAAGGAAAAAAGCAACAAGAAGCTTTTAGCATGTCGTCAATATGAGATGAATCCCCAGGCTAGCTATCTTGTCACATCACAGGGCAACGAATATCAATCATTATTAACCAAGAAAGCATCATCACTAGTTTTGTCATCATTTTCCTCACAATGCGTTTTGCTTTTCTGATCATTTTATTTAAATTACACGCTCACATCCTGTAAAAGTCAAGAATTGTCATCTTGAGCTAGATAGCCACATCCATGCTATACAGATGACAACAAAGAGGCAGGACCATCTTGATGGCTTCAGGGAGGCACAGCCACACTCACTTTGATCCTCCTGGATAGTGGGAATAAATTTCATTTATTACTTTTTATTATCAAAACTATTCATCATACGTATTATAGAAATACATCGTCGGTGAAACTGTCTAAATGCGTAAGTCCGCCAGATGTCATTTTTCAGGAGAAGCAAAAATCACAATAAACCATCGAAACACTATGCTATTATTTTTGGAAGAAAAACGGAAATCATTGTTTAGATTATGTGCGTAAAATGAGATTTACTATTGATTCAAAGCCTCAAATATTTATAAAGGCACGATAGAGGACAAATCTCATATCCCATGTATAACGGACTTAAGGAGATTGGGGGGGGGTCCCGGGGGTCCCCTGAACATGTATTTTAAAATTTGATATCAACAATTTTAACTACTACCAATGTACTCGGCATGTCTACTCTAGCTGAAAAAAACTTCTTTTTTATATCATATGGTTGCCATGGGAATGATTTTCATTACGAAAATACCTACAACTTCATATCAAATTGGTTTTTTCAGTTATAAACAAACTTGGCTATTATTTTGCACACACATTATTCGGTTCAATATCTACCTGCACCCAGTAGCTTTTTAAAATAAATTAAACAGTTTTGATTTTATGAATTTTGAAAAAATGCATATAGCAACCTTTTCAATTTTTGGCAAATTTAATCACCAAAAAGTAGCTTTTTAAAAATAAATTAAACGGTTTTGATTTTATGAATTTGGTAAAAATGTATATAGCAACCTTTCCAATTTTTGACAAATTTAATCACCAAAAAATTCCTTTTGCAAAAATTTGAAGAAATATTTTAAAAAAATACTGGGTGAAATTTTGTTTGTGTTATAGATGTAAAATACCAAATTTGGTAGCAATCGGACAATAAATAAAAAAGTAGATCACATATCACTGCCGAAAAGTAACATTTTGAGAAAATCGCATTTTTAACAATTTTTTGTTATTTTAATGTTTTCTTCGCATATAAACCTATATAAGAATAATACAATACTTTGAAACATCATACAATCTTGAAAGGCTATCAATTACTTCATGAGACTCTATTTCAACTGCTCCGGTCCCTTATACTCATGTCGGGATGGCATTTTTCTTATAACAGGTGCGCAGAAGGTTTCCCGTAATATTCGGCCGATCTTAGCTAATATTGACAATAATTCCTCAATAGTACATTTTTCGGACAGAGTACTTTGTGAAAATTAAAATGAGTACCAACTTTTTATACTTTAAACAAAATTTCGGCTTTTATGGTCCAACCGATGTGGTGAAGGATTTCTAAAAAAATTGTATAAAATGAAAGAACTGATAGTGAGCCTTTGTTACGGTATGAATGTGAAGGGAATGAACAGCTCCATCCAGTAGTGCAGCAAATGACAATTGTCCAATTTGTGGTAAAAACACCTTCCTCAGCCCCCCCACCTCTTTAAGCCTTTAGTTTCACTGACAATAGAATATCTGGGGTTGCTGTTGTTGTTGTTGTTGTTGTTGTTGTTGCTGCTGCTGATGTTATTATTGTGATAACAAGAAATAGCATAACAGAATACTTCACTCAAGGCTTCTTTTCATTTCTTCGTCACCTTTTATGACTTTGATGTCCCTTGTCTCGTCTCTACTATTCATTGTTGAAGGTGATATTTACTATTTACAGCAGTATCTATTTTTCCCTTTATTGTTGTGTTTGTCTGTCTGTCTCTCTCTCTCTTTCTCTCAAGGGGACTCAGTGGTCCAAAGTGCCTCTCAACCAAAAGGTTGTGGGTTCAAACCCTGATAGTTGAATAATTTTCTATTTTTTTTTAGTCAAACCCATTCCCCCTGGTCCTGTTTGGTGGATTAACATCTAGTCCCATCGGAGTTGGGACGATAAAATGGAGATTCATGTGCAGATTCCAACACTCTGTGCACGTTAAAAACCCTTGGCTGTTTACAGGGCAGTCTAGCCAAAATTAAAAACCCTTGGCTGTTTACAGAGCAGTCTAGTCAAAATTAAAACCCTTGGCTGTTTTGTTGGCAGTCTAGACAAAATTAAAATCCTTGGCTGTTTACAGGGCAGTCTAGACAAAATTAAAAACCCTTGAGATCAACTCAGTACTCTGACTCTGTCTGTTTGTCTGTCTCTATCTTTATCTTTATCTCTAGTTCTATCTGTCTCTCCTCTCTCCTTATCACTATCTCACTGTCTCTCTGTGTCTGTCTGTCTGTCTCTCTCTCTCTCTCATACATGTAAATATATATGTATGTATATAAAGATAGATACAGAAGTATTTATATGTTACATGACACTTTTTGTGCATAGTTCCAATATGAAAACATCAAGAATGCATATTGAATCATACTTTATTAAAAGAGAAAAAACACATTCACCTAACATCATAAGCCTAAAATTCACACATATTCCATAAACATTAACACGTATAAAGTATGACAAACATGTCAAGTCCCACTTTTTAATATCTATGCCTAAAAACATTTTTGATATAAACTAGATTTGTGCCCATCATACTTCTGTCCATCTGACAGTCAGTTAGTCAGTTAGTCAACTTTTCTGTCTGTCTGTCTTTGTTTTTCTTATATACATATATTAACAATCATAATGTATAAAAACAAAAATAGTAAGCAATCAAAAGGAGGTATGTGTTTTTGTTTTTGTTATTGCTTTATTATCATCAATATTTTATAAAATAAACTGACTGACCCGTGAGTCTTCATGGTAACAGCCGTAAGCTTGACACTCGATTCCTGGGATTACGAGCCAGCTCGCATATTATTGCTTCTTCCTCTTCAGATGAAATCTCTCTGGGTGCCTGACTGAATGGAGGATGACGCTCACTGCATTCCTCACAAACTGGATCACTCACAACAAACAGCACATTGAAATTCTTCAGTTTTGCCGCAGTATATGATCTGAAGAACAAATATAATTATTTCTAACTTGCAGGATATTGGTGGGAAAATTTTACAGAGAATTTTCTACAAATTTTCTTGACAGTCAGCAAAAACAATTGAAAAAACCCTAAACAATTTGAAAAGGAATGAAATCAATTGAGTCTAACGGAGGCTGAGACTGAAGGCAGTTGAAACAAGACAATAAAAACATGCTCACACATACTCAGAACACGCTATAGACCAGAAAGAAAGAAAATGTCTTTGTAAAGGTAAACCACACACATATTATATTCATATTTTCCTGGCACTAATAAAATGTATACAAGGAGGATAAGTTTAGCCATCCGACTCTTTACACAGAAAATTGGATTACTGTCAGGATCATTGAAAATGACATCTTTATAAAGACAGTGACCTCATGCATTTTAAGGTAGGTACATAGGGGCTCTCTAGTCTCAGCTAGGATATAAATTTTGTGCAATGTTTAGAAGAAAGTGAAGGTGACATATGAGTGACAGTTGGTGGTGGCTTGGAAGGGCTGGAACAACTTGGTGGAAGAGGTGCTAAGAAAAATGAAAACTCAATAAATCTCTAAATTCAAAATATAGACTCCTTTGCTCCTCCTATCCCCCTTCTGGAGACTTAATATTGAATAATACATGTTGATGAGAAGATGATATAAAAAACAACTAGTCACACGGCCTGGGTTTTTTTTTGGGTTTTTTGGATTGTCTTTTTTTTACAATTTCAGTGTTTACTCAGTCCTGCTGTATGCAGCTAAAACTTGAGAACCAATAAGAGGATAGAGAGCAAATTGAGAGGATTTGAAGGAAAATGTCTAAGAACAAGACTTCACATAAAATGGGAAGATAGAATTCCCATTAGAAAGATTGCAGCAAGAACTGGAATGAATAACATCGTGTTAGAAATTTTCAAGAAAAGATGGAAGTGGTTAGGTCATATGTTCAGACTCTCAGAATGAAAAGTATGAGGCATCCAGCCATAGTGTTGACATGGATACCTCAGGGCCAAAGGAGGACAAGAAAACCAACAGGAACCTGACAAAGGATAATAATAGAAGAAGAATGAAACGGAATATGAAAGCCGTGGAACGAATTCGGACTTAATGGCCCAAGACAGAGTTGAATGGAGACGTTTTGTTGCTGCTTTATGCTCCTCCAAGGGCCATGAGAAAAGAGAGAGAGTCACAAGGCCTCGTAATTTCTGAAACAATAATTGCACCTATGCCTCATGGAAACAAAAATAAAACCTATTTGTTGAAACAACTCTTATTCAATATCTGTTGACTTACCAGTGTGCAATTATCACACTGAAACTGATTTGAATGAGTGAAAGCACTTGTGCTGTCAGTCATATTGAAGAAGTATTGACTTATGACCTTGACACACTCCTTCTCTTTTTCCTCATCGTTGGATGATGCTGAGAGCAAAGACAATGCATGGTCTGAACATGGAGAACATGAGGCAATATTAATGACAAAAATAGAAAAATACAATAACAAAATCAATTTTAAAAGCAGTGGCTTTAGTCAGCCATATGAAACATCTTATGCCAGCAGTCCAACATTTAATGGATGGATTACTCCTGCTTAAACAGTTTTGAAATTAAACCTTATGTTTTGCTTCACAGGTATCATTTGAAATAAACTCAAATTTACCAAGTAACTTACCAAGGACTTCCACAGTGGGTGTCAATAACCAGCTGTCCTCATTGCGAACAGAAAAAAGAAAGAAGAGAAGGTTAGTATAACATTTACTTTTCATAAGACAAAGTCAATTAAAATAATCATTTTCAAAACGTACAGTATCACCACCTAGTGTTCAGGTAGCCCACAGATTTTCAGGTGACTCAGCGTGACATTGCAACATCTTAGACCATCACAAATATCTGGTAGCCTCATCTGACAAAAATTGCTCCTACTTGACTAATATTAGTTCCTTTCATTAATTAAATTGAATAAGAAAGTGTGCAGTTAGGGGTGATTGAATCCAGATATATCGTTAAAAATGAAAATGAAATTGTATTTCATCTTAAAAGAGATTTCATTTCATCTAAAGACAGGGAAACTGTATGGAACATGCATTTTATCAGCATGTACTATAGCCTTTCGGGCAGTGGACAGGTAAGCACCTGTTCAGGGATTAGGTGGTCCCACCCTTCACGGGTCTTCTACTGCCTTGCAGGTGGGTCTTGGTTGACCAAAGGCTGAGGGAGTTAACCTGATGAAAACAACCTGCTGCCTTGCAGGTGGGTCTTGGCTGACCAAAGGCTGAGGGAGTTAACCCTGACAGAAAGTAACAACCTGCTGCCTTGCGGGCTGGTTTTGGGAAACCAAAGGCTAATGGAGTTAACCCTGAAAAGAAAATAACAAGGCCCGGTAGGGGGCCTCAAGGTGGCAACTCCCACCATCTACCTAGGGTACAGTGGGCTAATCCCTGCTTATCCAAATTCAAACTGATTCAAAGTATTAAATATGACGATATATCCGGATTGAACTTTCGACGACGACTCTGGAAAAGAAAACCGTGATTTTGGAACATGGAATATTAGGGCAATAAATGGAAAAGAGTTAGAATTAGCTGAAAAAATGGGAAAATTCAAAGTAGACATTTGGCCATTACAGAAACAAAGCAAAAAGGACAAAGAATAGAAAATGTGGGGACCAAATCATACTTTAATCTTCTCAGGAGTAGATGTCAAAGATAAAGCTAGAGCAGGAGTAGGTCTCCTAATGCATAAAAGGCAAGAAAAGTTACTAGAAAGTTGGCAATTTATAAGCCCATGGCTATTAGAGGTAAATATTAAACCAAAAGGAAGAGAAATTAAATCATTCATAGCTTATGGACCAAACGACGGTGCCACCAAAGAAGAAAAGATATCTTCGAAAACAGTTTACAAATAACTGCAGAGAATCTCAAACCCAAACAGGAACTAATGGTTTTAGGAGATTTAAACACTAGAGAAGGCAACAATGTAGAAACATCAGGAGGAGTAATAGGTAAGATAAGATAAGGAGAATATTTATATTGCGCCTTCCCTCAGAAGAGCTCAAGGCGCATTACAAGCAAAATGATTACACAGACATGGCATGCTATCGCTAAAATATTTTACATAAAACAGATGCATCAATAAAAAATAGTATCACAATCAATTCAGTAAAAACAAGCAATTCAATAAAATTCATCTAAATATTCTCCTTAGATAAAGAAGGAGAGACAACAACTTTTTCAAATGGAGGGAGACTAATAGATTTTTGCCTAAAGAATAACATGAAAATAGCTAATGCATTTTTTCCTCATAAAAATATCCACAAATACACAAGAGTAATTGAAGACAGATGTGAAAAGTCAATCATAGACTACTATTAGTTAGCAGTTCCCTTTTTTACAGTACAATGGATGCAAGAGTAAACAGAGGAGCTGAAATATTTAGTGATCATTACCTAGTGATAGCCAAAATGAGATTTCTAACTGAAGAAAACAAACAGAAAAGGAAAGAGAAGAAAGCTACTTAACTCAAATTAGAAGAACTGGATAAACCAATAGTAAAACAGTTATACCAAGCCAGGATAAAATGATTTATCAGTGAGAGGCAGATGGATCTCAAGGGTAGCACAATAGAAGAAAAGTTGCAAATGTATAAAGAAACGCTCCTCAGTTGTACTGAAGAGGTCTGTGGTGGGAAACAAATTAAAGGAGATAGCAAAAGAACAGTATGGTGGAATGAGAATGTCAAGACTAAGATCAAAGAAAAGAAGGATGCCTGGAAGAAATATTTGCAAACAAAGAGGTCAGAGAAAAGGAAAGATTACGTGAGTAAAAGAACTATCACCAAAAAGGAAGTTAGGAAAGCAAAACAGGAACAGTGGGAAGAGTTTGGACAAAGACTTCAAGAAAGCTATCAAGGAAATCAAAAGCTGTTCTGGGAGCAATGAAGAGCATGAGAAAGACCAAAGCATGCCCAATACGGCAAATTAAGAACGTCATAGGAGAAATAATGAAAAAGACAGCGAAATCATGGAAACATGGAGAAAGTATTTTCAACAATTACATAATCCCTCCAGAACATATGAAACAAGGAGTAAAGATCAATTAGTAAGAGTAACAAGTAATCCAGAGGAGACAGCTGAAGATGTAGATATATCAATGGGAGAACTCCATACAGCTATTAAGAAAAGTGAAATTAGGGAAGGCCCCAGGAGCAGATCAAGTTTATCCAGAAATTATTAAAAACCAAGGGAGAGAGGCAGACAAACTACTACATGCAATATGTCAACAAGCATGGAAGTCCAAATAGGTGCCAGATGATTGAAAAAGGGAATGGTAGTACCAATACACAAGAAAGGACCAACTATGGAATGCTCAAAATATAGAGGGATACTTAGCGTTCCACGAAAAGTGTATGCCAGGGTTCTGAAAATAAGACTAAAAGAAAAGAGTAGAGGATCAAATTGAAGAACACCAGAGTGGATTTAGACCAGGAAGAAGTGTACAGGATCACATATTTACAATAAGACAAGTAATAGAAAAATTCCTTGAGAGAAACATTGACTTGCACCGTGTTTAATTGACTTAGAAAAGACATTTGACACTGTGAGAAGGGACGAACTATGGCATTCCTTAAAAGAACACAATGAAGAGCAAAATTTAATAGTAGCCATTAAAAGTTTTTACAATAAACCAACATGTGTAGTGAGCGTAGTTGGAAATGTATCTTAAGAGCTTGATGTAGATACAGGAGTAAGACAGGGTTGTTTCCTAAGTCCTCTTTTGTTTATCACATTTATGGATTCAGTTGCAAAGGCATCCTCAAAAATGAAAAAAAATTAATGTAGGTATGTGGAAGCTAAAATCAGTAAATGTATCAATGCTTTCATTTGCTGATGATTTAGTTCTGTTTGAAAAACCAGGAAGGGACCTTCAGTTGAATATCAATGTGAATAATGAATTAAATTAAAAAAGAATGAGATTAAATGTAAAGAAAACCAAAACAATGCTAGTAACTAGGGAAGCTAAAACACAAAATCTTAAATTGGGCAGGGAGAATATAGAACAAGTTCAAAGCTACAATTACCAAGAAGTAATGATTACCTCAGAGGGAAAACTAAGAGAAGAAATCAGTTAGACAATCAAAAAGACAAGTGCACTATATAACCATTATATAACCATCTAGGAAAGGCATTTGTAGGTAAACAAGAATTGTCAACAAAAACCAGAATGGCAGTATACAACACAATTTATTGTCCTATGCTCTTCTATGGCAGTGAAACCTGGACCTTAGACAGTAGAGAATACAGTAGAGTACAGGCAGTTGAAATGAAATTCCTTAGAAGAGTGGTAGGGAAAACTAAAAGAGACAAAACAGAAACACAACAATAAGAGATCAAACCAAAGCAGATGGCATAAAAACTGAGATACAAATAAATCAACTGAGATCGTTTGGGCACATTAATAGAATGAATGACAATAGCATAGCTAAATCAGTATACAGTGCTAAAACTCAAGGTAAAAGACCAAAAGGCAGACCTCGGAGAAAGTGGGAAGAAGATGTAAAAGAGGCATTGAAGCAAAGAAATTTAACTTTCATGGAAGGAAACAGAAAATGTCGGGACAGGGCAGCCTGGAGAAAGATCATTTCGGGCATCAAAACCCATAAAACGGAAGGTAGAATGGGAGCTGATAAAGAAAGAAAGAAAGTACTTTAGTCTAGCAATCAAGCTGATTCCCCAAATTTAAATTGACTTGAAACAAGATAAAGGTCTGTATTCCAGCTATAAGAACAAGAAGAGCATGACGTTTCATGAGATTGACCTAATGGAAAAGACATACAAGGAATCAACACTATGATAAGCAAAAGGAAGAAGAGAGTATACAAAAATAAAAGTAAAATTATTTTTTAAAAACCAAAAAATCCACACAAATACTATTAAAAAAATGTCAATTTCAAAAGCAACAAGAGAACCCAACAAAACCATACCATAAAAAAAAGTGTGTGGATGAGGCAAATTGCAAGATAACCATAATATTAAAGGAGGAAAAGAATTAAAACAATTGATTTTATTCCTTGGGTGGCTGAGTTAACTTATTTTATTTAATGATTTAAGGATGAAAATCTGTTGTTTTGTTATGAAACTGCTTCCATCTGTCCATATGATGGGTACATAAGAACAATACAAATTTATACTGACCTGTAGATGCTGAAACTAGAAAACATCCTGAAAAGAAATATGAAACAAAAGAAATAAAGAGAACAAAACAAAAAGTTTAAAGAAATAAAACATTCTTGAAACAGTTATTCATAAATAGCTTACTCTTTCACAAACCCAAACAGACACACACACGCACACACACACACATACACAGACACATACATGTGCAGGGAATGTGTACAAAAAATCATACAAGAATAGCAACTCAATTCATGTAGAAGAAAGATAACATCACAGTGGAAAAAAACATATCCAAATTTCATTTGAAGATTAATACATTTCAAAACTGACATGTCCTTCTGTATGCCTTTCATTGTCTTTTAATTGAAATATTGTGTTTGTTCATGTATGGAATGCATTGAGCATTGAGAAAAAAAAATTCAATAAGACGATAAGTTTGGATATCAAGAATAATATATTTTCATCACTGCTCTCGAAATATGTGATGTATGCACTCATCCTCATAATTTCAAAACCTTGATAAATAATACTCACCATGATATCTGATTCGTCCAGAAACCCACATTGAGAAACTCTGATATAAGGCTGAAAGATGGCTGAGAAAGAAGGATTAGGAAAGTAAATGATATTTCAAATCATGCCCAAGCAAAACATGTAATGAAAAATCAAAGGTAAACTTTTCGTTGATGTTTTAAAAAATGATCTTGTCCTCAGTGGGCTATTGTGACTATTGTTATTTCGTATTAGAAGCTAATGTTAATTAAAGACAGCTCAAACACTTCTTTTATTAGGTACATAATAAGCGTCTCACAAAGTTTGCTTCAAATGGATCAATGAAGGAAGGAAATTATTCTAATTTCAATCAAAAGTTCATAAGTTCAAATAAAGATCTATTTTGCATAGTCACTCTGGTCATCATTTAAAATACAGAGACGGGCTGGAAGAGTTCTAGCTTGAGAACATTTTCTTTGATTAGCGACCCAATCAGAGAGCTGATAACTTATGATAAAAATAAAAATAAAAGCTTAAAATGAGACTTCAGATTAAAAGGCAGTTTTATCCCCATTCAATAAGACTGTTTACTGTCAACAAATTATACAATAATTGTGAATTTCTGGGGGTTTTCTTAAAGATGTTTTGTCACAGCAAATGAAGAATCAAGGGGCCATGTCTGTTTAAAATTATTTTCTTTCTATTTCATTGGTGAAACTGTCTAAATGCACTTGAAGTGATTTTTTTGCTTTTGAGATTAGGTTTTTGCTTTTAGTATGTACATGAGTAACTGTCAAAAGACAGTCATCCTATGTCGTTGAAAAGTGTGTAGCGTCCTTGGTTGCCATAGAAAGGCCGCCATCTTGGATTTTGACTCAATTTTCAAATTCTATCTCCTCCCTTAGTTGTGAATAAAATCACTCAAAACCTGTGCAGATCGTCTTTTCCATTCAATATCTAAAGAGTGACATCAGGTTTTTTTAATATTTTAGATAGTTTTTTTTTTTAATGAATTTTTGAAAATACTAGATCTATGTATCGTGAATGTACAAAAACGGCGTTTTTATTACAAAAAGAAATAATTTTCAGAAAGTTTACAATATATAATTAAAAAAACGACGATGTCATTCTATTAACATTGACAAGAGGAACCTGTGTGCCAAATATAATACAAATCGTTCGGTAAATGGCGGAGGAAATAGAATTTTAGTGTGGACAAACTACATTTCGACAAAAATGCAAGTAAAAAATCAACAGAAAATAACACAAAACAAATGCTTCAGACGGGTTTCCCTTGTTGTAGCAGCCCCTTACTCTTTCGACAGTCTCTGGCATTGTTACTTATGTAAATAGGTTTATAAATTTAGGTTTAGATGTGCACTGTTGTGAAAACAGACGTCGAAATGACCATTTAAGAAAAAATAATTTTCTCTGTATCCTATGCTTGTGCATGTGTTTACATACACACTGACGGCAACGTCTCTTATACCACACAGCGACGGAAGACGTGCAAATCCTCGTCGGCAAACAAGGTCAAATATCGTGTGTTGCCACATTTGGCGATTAACCACCAATACATGGGTTTTTGTGCTGCATTTTTCAGTCAGTGTTAGGGTAATTTACGTCAAAACTTTAACTATTTTTACCTACCCTTGCCTACAAAATATTTTGTAAAAAAAGATTATACGTCATATGGACATTTTTCTGCCATGAACTTGTAGATAAATGATCGTTCTATCCCGAATATGCAAAGAACAGAAAATCAACCTTTTGGTCCAAAACTCGCCAGTTCAGATGCCCCCCCCCCCCCCCCCCCCCTTAACTGTCCTTCTCGTTGGTTATTATTGCTCTATGAATAAGACAGAGAATGATTTAAATCAGGGCATGTGAGACATTAAGTTCTCATCAACTTACCACGAAAAAACTCCTGATTCCTGCACTGACAGTATCCTCAGTTTTTTTGCAGGTCATACCAGATATGTACAGCTTGAAAGTCATACTGTGATACTTTAAATAGAAATGAGAAAAAAGTAGAAAGAGGTCAAATTGCTTTTGTAGCTTCAGCCTTTTTCTTCCTGATTACATTGACAGACAAATTTTGACATTGTTTTGGGGGTTTTTCTTTTCTGATTTACACTCAGAAATCTAAAGTCTATTTCTATGCAAAAAAAAAAGTTTTTAAAATCAAAGTTTTTTTGCAAAAATCAGAATCAAAGAGGTAATCATGTTTCATTATCTCCTTTTTGACTGTCAAATTTTGCCCTTTATCCTGATTTACATGGCAAATCTAAATCATTTCTATGCAAAAAAAACAAAAGTTTTTAAAAAATCAGAATCAAAGGGTAATCATGTTTCATTATCTCCCTTTTTGACTGTCTTCTTTATCCATACATGGCATGAAATGAAAAAACTAAATTGCAGTCATGAAATGCTAAATGCAGTCTTCCTTAAATCAGAATATGAATTTCTTGACAACAAAAAATCACTGCTTATTATTTTGTATACCCATGTTGAGATTTGAAGCTGACATGTCTATTTTTTTTACGTCTGCATGTTGTCAGCCATGGCTGAACTCTCCTTCCTCACTTTTACCCTTTTAACTCTTCAGTTCATGACATAATTACTTTAATATCTAGATAATTTAGAGGCTCAGCAGATATATTAGCTTACAATGCACTTGAAATAAGAGAAGAGAACAAAAAAGACAGACGCTTCCCCCTTAATAAAAACACCTAAGAAGAATTATCAACAACACATTCCCTACTTAACTTTTAAAAGCATTTCCAGAACTGTGCAAAACAACAACCAACTTGGGTCACAAACCAATAATGATATAGTGTATGGGTACTTGTTTTTGATGAGACAAATGATCATAGTGATGGAAATTGGTAACTTACAGTTAGGGGGGGGTTCTGGGAATGTCATTTTTGTCGAAAATGGGACTAGTGGATAGAGCAGTTCATTCCCGTTATAATGATATCATAAAAGAAGCTCAGTATCGATTCTTTGAATTTATACAAATTTTTTAGAAATAATATAGGCCTATCTTTCAACACAGCTATTATACAATAAAAGCCAGAAATATTATCTAAAGCATGGCAAGTTGGTACTCATTTTGATCATCACAATACACGCTATCCAAAACAAATTTATTTGAGGATCTATTATGAATATTGCCTTAGATCGGCTGGAAGATACAGAACATATTCCGCGCACCCATTATCAAAAGGCACTATGTCAAAATGAGTAAAAAGGTGTTGGTGTATTTGAAACAGTGTCAATAAGAAGTAGTTAAGAGCCTCTCAAGGTTTTATGATGTTTCAAAGTATTATCCTACTCTTTTCTTAGGTTTATTGAAGAAAAATGTATTCAAATAACAGAAATAAGAGAAAAATACGATTTTCTCAAAATGTCCTTTTTGTTCATTATTTCCTATCTAATTCTTTATTTCTCAACGTATCTTCATGAAATTTGGTATGGATGATGAGTTGGGGAAAACAAAGAAATGATTAGATGTTTTTTTTATATGTATTATAGTTTGGGAAAAATTGAATTTTTTGTACAATATTTTTGTATATTTTTGGTTGTTCCCATATGCTATTTTCAAAACTTCATAAAATCAAAACTTACTAATGAAACAAAAATCCGATCTGATCCAATTTAGATATTGTATCAAATAATGTGTGTGCCAAGTTTTGAAACAAATTTATTGAAAAATGAAAAAGCCTATCGATATTGAAGTTGGTGAATTTTGGGGGCAAAAATCTAAGATGGCAACGACATATTTCAACTCAGTACACCATGCCCATTACACCTATACATAAGTTAAATTGATAGGAACAAACGGAAAATATTCCCTCCAACCCCTTTATGAGTACACAATATTTACTATACTGAATTCTACAACCTTCCCCCCCTCCCCTCACCCACCCCTCCACCAGAGCAGTGTGTTAGAATCCACAGATGGAAATTAAAAGTATATTCAATCAGAATCAATTTCTACTTGCCTTAGGCAAAATACACTATACAATATTCATGTCCAGCGGCCCTGACTATATATTTTACCTTTTATCTCCTAAAAGAGTATTATTTTGTCGCACAAGAATGAATAAGAAAGGAAATTTTAAAAGCTGCCCATACCACAGCAAGCTTCAGTGTCTAAATTAAAAACAAAAACATCTTCATCACCAACATGTGATCATATTGGGTAAAAGTCTCATTTCCTTTTCGAAACCAATGGAGTCTGCTTGCTTTATCTGAGAGTCAGATGAAGATCAAACAGATGTCTTTCTTAGTGGAGTGAGTCAAAGTCTTTCAGTTCTATGACAGTTTGAAAGGGTTTGTTTGCTTCAGCTTGATAGCACTTAGGGGCATCAAGTTTCAAAAGAAACAAATCAAAATAAATTGATGATGATATCATTATCTCAAATATTCATTCTTACTCACAGATATACTGTCTAACAATGGAAATGACATTTTCTATGTTGTCAAGGTACATACTTGCCATACACAGGTCCACTCAAATCATTCATAAGCGGGGGGTCCACCTGTCCCAAGAAACGGCCAACCTGACAACACATCATGATATATAATGACATAATGATAGAAAAGATATAAATAATCATTTTCATTGTGATTTCTTGACGGTGCATAATATCTTTTAAAATGGGGTATGATTCTTTTTTTATACCTTAAGAACACTTCTCATTCAATTTAAATTGTTAACATAAAAGAGAATCGTAAAGTCTGTCCCATCATGAAACAACCATAACCCATTTGCTTTTGAACTAGCAAATATCTATTATCAAAATATTTAATATGTTCTTTTTTATTCTTTAGATTTCTTGCTCACATCTCACTGAAGAAAAAAACTCTGAAAAACAAACAAACAGAAAACTACTTTGTGACTTCCTCCTACAGGATGGGGACTCGGTAGTCCAGAGGCAAGGTGTCAGCCTCTCAACCCAAGAGTAGTGGGTTCGAGCCCCACCAATGGTTGAAAATCTTTCTCGATTTTTTTTATAGCAAAATCTACCCCCTGGTCCAGGTAGGTGGATTGACACCTAGTCCCATCGGAGACAGACGATAAAAAGGAGGTCCGTGTACAGATCACAACACTCTGTGCCCGTTAAAGATCCCTTGGTTGTTTACAGGGCAGTCAGGGGAAAATTTAAAATCCCACCAAAAACCCCGAGATCACCTTAGTTGTGGATGTGGGTAAATCAAATCAAATCAAATCAAATCAAATCAACATCCTACAGGATAAACAAAAGCTAACCTGCTCTCTGTAATCCTCTCTGTTTGTAGCCACCACAAATCCGCCATCATCCAACAGATAACAAAGCATGTTCTCATCCCGACATGTCATCACATTGCTATCACTCAACATATTGTCACCGGTTGCATGGACAACTTTCATAACTTCTTCATGGGGGATACGCTCTCCAAATACTTCAGTTTTAAAGGAAAAATAAGGCAAAGAAAATTAAAGATGCACAGTAAGAAAATTATGCAAATCATTTTTCTATGCTAACAATATTATTAATATCTTACATGAGAAACAGATTGTATGACTGGAATAAAACCCAGCAAATAAAAAGACCAAAAAACCCAACCCAACCTAACCCAAAATCTTTGGTTTACTACAGCATTGGTGCTGTTATTTTGGTGATACCATGTTTTAAGACATACAGTAATAGTAATAATAATAATGATAATGATAATAATAATAATAATAATAATAATAATAATAATAATAATAATAATAATAATAATAATAATAATAATAATAATAATAATAATAATAATAATAATAATAATAACTATAAAAAAAAAAGAACCCAGAGGAAATGTTGGACATGTATAACTGAAGAAAATTGTTTCGTAAAGCTTCATAACATGGAATCTTACCAGCAGGTTTGTCGATAGTTGTATTTTTGCCACCACTCATAGTTTCATCTCTTTTAGCACCACATGCAATATCAATGAAAGGAGGGGCGGAAGTGTTCGATCTTGCAGCTGAGAATAAAGAAAACAATATAATTTAGAAACTCTCAAATTGTTTGATATCATCCAAGCAAAGAAATATAAACTCAACTAAATGTCAAGCCTCATGTATTTATTTAGCCATAAGAGGCTCAATGATGATTGAATAACATATTGATAATATTTTTTAGATGACAACAGACAATCCTTCACTGACATATTCCATCCTACTTCTATGTTACAGACTAGACGTCGATACACCCACCTGGACCAAAGGAGTAGATTTTGAACACTTAAGAACATTTTTCAACCGTTGGCGGGGCTCATACTCACTACCTTTTGGTTGACAGGGTGACACCTTGCCTCTGGACTAACGAATCCCGCGCAGGCATTATCCTTGGCTGTTTTTAACACTTTGAATCTTTGTTTTAGTTGTTTTTTTCTGCGTTTTTATTCCCCAAAACACCATGAATGTGTTTGATGATTGATTCGATGTTGTTTGTTTTCTGTTTTGTTTTGTTTCTTCTATTTTAGGGAACATTGTTTTCCTATTGAGTGGATATATCACGTTTTGTGAAGAACGTAGATGATGGATATATGTCGCTATTAAATATCCTCTCTATTGACACATTAAGATAAAAAAAGAAATCAATGAACATGAGTAATACATTTTTTAATTTTTCCTCATCTCGAGTGATTTGGATATATAGCAAGTAATTTGGATATATAGCAAGTAATTTGGATATATTGCGTTCTGTGATGGAACCCCTCAAATGCTTATTGGGTCTGCATGCTTTCTATCCAGTGTCCTTGTGATAACAAACTCACAAAATTACCAACAATGCCACAACAGATAAAAATTATTTCCATTCATATCAGATCACTCTGCAATCTATTTTGCCGGGTCAAACTCAAAACTTGACAACCAAATGTGATACGGTTGGTCATTATTATTTGACAGCATCATGAAATAATTTGTTCAATATTCAGTACTTCATATAAATCGTTGTCTTCTGCAATGTTAAAAATGACAATTTGTTCCCCCTATTCAATGTATTTTATGCACCACTTAAACTCTGTTAACAAAAGAAATCCTTTTGCCACAAAGAAAAGAAAAGTTTCATGTTAAACATCGTTCCTTATAGTACAAAAATACCTTCAGTGTAGTCAGCTACAAGAATACATCCAGGCATGTATAGAGTTCGTGTGTACAGTGACGACTTTCTAACGTCTCTCATTGACTGAAAGTGGGGGATCTCACTGTAAAAAGAAATAAAAGGATTAAAATAAAATTCTTGACAGTTTTGCATCTCCAATATACCAGTGAATAATGTGAACGGCTGTATTCAATTTTTTAAAATTATCGTTTTATCTGACAGGTTAAGACACCAGTTTTAATAATGTAAATGACTGTATACAATTTTTTTAAATCATCATTATATCTGACAGGTTAAAATCAATCTCCATAGTAGAGCACAAATCAATTCTACAGCATGACAAATTTCAACATTCCTTTTCATAATATAATAATATATAATTTGTTATTAGCATCTTGTATGCTATGGATTAGATGAGTTAAAAATAGCTTTCTAAAGATTAGAAAATGACTGACAACTTCCACTACACACATGTCTGCAATGGCGTGAAATTGTGTAACACGTAAAGAGGCATAATGACTCTATTTGTCCTTTTATTGCTTTAAAGTAAGTAAGTAAAGTTCCTTCGAGGACATAACAATCCACAGAGCCAGAGCTTATCTCGGTTTCTATAGCATGAAGCGGAACAGGTGATAATAATCCCCTCCTGGACAGAACGTTAGCCTGATGCAGGCTTTACTCCTAAGCTAGTGTTTATACTCATTTGCCCCTGGGTCTAGGGGGGGGGGGGGGGGAAATGCGTGTTAAGTGTCTTTCCCAGGGAACATAACGTGGGGCTAACTTTGCTAGGATTTGAACCTGGAACCTCATGATCCCACTCGGCCACCAACGCCACTTGTTACTTTAGGGCCCCTTACTAAAAATATGATTACTCTTAGCATTTTCAAACTTGTGTCTCCCAAATCATATCAACGGAATAAACCTGATGCTAATTTGTGTATTTGAAGCCATTGCCATGAATATTAATTCTAAAAATTCTTGCCATAATGAAATCTTTCTACAGCAACAAAGCAAAATGACTCGCATAAGTCTCATTTTCTGTAAGATTTTATGAATATTTGATAACAAGCTTTCTGAGACGTATGAATCTCTACACATGAAAAATTACTTCATGTCAGTAAAATATGAGACATCAGTTTGATAAAACGGATACAAGAGAAAGCAATGTCCCCTAAAAATGCAACACAAAACTATAATGGTTTCATTTCATAACTTAAAATGAAGATTTAACAACTGTACAAAATAGCAAGATTAAAAATCAAAGTAGTTCTTTGATATATTATTCAGATCATCGAATATAGATGAATCACTAAGTTATCAATTTTTAAATCTGCAATATCTGGTGAGTTGAATGATTGTAATAGTTTGGTACACACTTCAAGATGCATTTAATGTTGAAAATAAATCCTTCAGCTCAGTAACATGTCTAAAACAGGTCTAAAATGTTTCAATTAAATTTTCAACTTTTTGATTAAACGCTATGTCACAATTTTGTCATATACTCCTATCAGTTATTGGAACATAATTGTAACAACATTTGGCTACTCCTCCATCTCTACAATCATTTGAATCAAAGTATATCTTTGTCTCATTTATTTATCAGAAAAGTCATTTGGTTTGTTTTTCCCCAAAGATTTCAGGAGTGAGGATAAGGATGGAAAAGGTAAGGAGGAGGAGGGCAGAGAATGGATGGCTTTAAGATAGAAGTGTACAAGTTAGTTAACAATGTTTATGATGGAAAAGTAGAGAGCTTCATCAAAAGGGCGTCTCTTATTTCTGTACAAAAAGGAACTGGAAAAACATGAATAAATTGTTTCATCAGAGGGCAAGATAAGATCTTCGGAAATATAGTGAGAGTGGCACAGCTTTGGAACAGTTTACCAGATGAAGTCGTATGCGCTAAGACCTTAGATACATTTAAGAATAGGCTCCACAAGTTCTGGAGGAGGCAGGAAATAGTCTATAACTATAAAGCCACAATCCCCATACACCTTGAGAAAGACAACCAAGAATAGGAGTCCAGCAAAGAGGATCATTAGAACCTGTGTTGGAAATCAACGCTAAGTAAGCAAAAAAAACGCTAATTAATTGAGAAGGCACAAAATTAGTCTCTTACCTCTTTGGATACACCAGAGTTAAGCCTCCGCTGGTCATGATGAACAGAGCTTTTCTTATTTCTCCTGACATATGTCTAATTGCAGGACACAGAAAAAGAACGTATTTTAAAAATAGCAATATCTCTTAATAGGAACAACAAAATGATAAAAGTCAATGAAGCAATGAAAACTTTTCATGGAGCTTGATCTTATTTACAAAGTTTATGTATTTCAAAAACATATCAAAATGTGTAAAAAATCCATTCAAACGGAAAAAAGTATTGGTCACTGAGAGTTGTGTAAAAATTAAATTTCCTTTATAAAACAAAACAAAAATAGAGTCATTTAAATTCACGAGTATCAAGTCTCTTCACAGACTTTATTTTCAAGATACACTGAGACCAGTGAACCCATTGTATTCATAAAAATTACTCTATGAACAGTGCACACGTTCCTGTATAAAAATAATAAAAATTATGAAGAGATCAATCTTGAGTGATAAAAATTGGTGAACTGTAAATAATCACAAAGATGCAAATGAAGGGAATAAGAGGAGGATAAACAATAGAAAACCCATCACCAAAAATTGTAAAACTAGTACAGTATTGTTAGATTATTCTCTGCCAAACAAACAAAGGTATTTAAATTCAAATGTTAGATTAATGCAGGTGTATTAGAAAACTTATTCAGCTCTTTAGAAAAATTAAAGCCACAACCAAAATGGTGTAATTTCTCCCATGCAAACACTTTCCTAGTGAACACCTGAGAAAAATCCTGATGAAATCAATCAAAAAAAAAAGAAAAGACTTATGAAAATGTAAAAACAAACAGCAAGCTGGGAATTACATTCTTCCTGTACAAATGTGCAAATGTCAAGGAAAAATGAGTCACTTGTTAAAGCTAAGGACGATTAATCATAGCAAAGTATTGTAAATAAAAAAATAAAAAAAGTAAAGTATAATGTTTTTGTATTGTAAAGGGGTAGGAAAAGATTGAATGACACTCAACTTTATGTAGAAGAATTATCTATTCAGAAATATGTAGATAAAGAAAGGAATTTAGGCTGAAAATATCCCCTCCATCAGGAGTATAATCGGTCTGCAAAGGCAGGACGTTTATATAGAAAAAGACAGCAAGAACATAAGGATAAAAAAAACACACATGTTGATTCTTAATTCAACTGTAATATTAAACTTGTAATGAAAGAAATAGTGTGAGTAAATACAAAAAGTGAATGCTTCATAATTATATAATGTTTATTTCACATACAACTTATAATAAGTTGTAAGTATAATGCTGCTGCTATGTGGAGTGTTCACTTTGCTTATTTACTTTTTTTCTTTCATCAATGGCTGTAACATAGTTACTTATAGTTTTGTAGGGGATTCCCTAATGAAGGAAACCTATGATGTAATTGATCTTAGCATGTGTAAAAACCCTAATGAGTTTGTGACGTAATCATTTTTCGTGTGCCCTAATATCAATTTGTTTATATCTGGAAAGTGAGAGAATGTTATCGAAGTGCGTAGTACTTTCTAGTATTGTATTGAAGCGTGTGGAACTGTTTGGTATGTTGTGGAAATTTCCGATTCTAGATATATCTTTGTGTCTAGTATAAGTAGGGCAGTTATCCATGATTGGTAGATGTACAAAGAACATAGTGTTGATTCCACCTTCGTGTTTTGCCAGCATTGTAAATTTGCTTCGCCTCATTGATTAACTGTCGACTGCGAGTATAATAAATAGTCTTGTTGTAATGATTGATCAAGCCTTGGCGTTTTTAGATTGTCTACATCCACATCTAGATCTAGAGTGCACAGCCTCATCCATTTATATGTAGCACTGACCATTCAAAATTTCCATTTAAAGGATAAACAAGGTGCATCAGATCCTATTTTTGGTTTCTTTCAAGTCCTATCCACTATCGCTAAATAGTTTTTACATGTGTACTTGTACTGTGTAACACTTTTTCAAAACAATTTTACATCATATCCTCCTCCTGCTTTACCCAAGTGGTTCTAACAACTGAGTGGATCTCTTAAATCAAACACATACCTTGATTACTGATTTTCTCCTGTGCATCAGAAACCATCACCTATGAATTATGTTTTCAGCATGATTTTTCGATTTACAATTCCTATTATGAACTACTGAGGTTCCTCCAGTTAAATTCATGCTTACACTAGTGAGGCTTTCATCTATAGCTGCTAAGCCTAAATGTGAGCAATCCTGTCTGTTTGGGATCACAAACAGTAACTTTTACCCTGGAATAAATTCCAGGTAAAAATTTCACGAATGCACGCTGAGGATTAAATCCAGACCACCATTGATTGGCATTACATGAGACAACATGCCAACATGTCTTCACAGCATGTATTTTCAATCCATCAGCAAAAAAAACCCAAAATTGCCAATGATAAGCGTGAAAGAGCAAACCTTTTGAAAAAGCATAAGATTGAACACACGCCTTAGCCTACTGTATTATGATTTCACTGCAGATACTCTCAAATTTTCAGACGTATTATTTTCTATGAATGACAGCAGTTGGTTAGATTGGGCAATAAAATCTCAAAGAATGTAGCATCATGCGCTAAAGATAAAAGGGACTGCATTCCCTAGATAAAAGCAACCACCACCAAAAGTTAAAGGGACTTTAACAAGAGACAGATTACTCTTGCTCTTACTCATCAGACTCAGTGTCATTTGATGAAGTTTCAGTTTCATTTCTGAAAGGCAACACATGGTATAAAAAGAAATTCATCAAGGTACCATATTTTGAAGATTATTTTTTCATCAACACTTTAAATACAAAAATATAAAATAATCTCCATTGCTAAGAGGTTTGAGGGTAAAACATTGTAAAATGGGTCAAAGGGAAATGATTTCAGAAATCAAATGAAGTCGTCCCATGGAAAAATTGCCGCTTTTCATAGCAATTTCTAACATTTGACAAAAATTGAATTTGTCCCCACAATTGGAAACATCGATATGAATCAAATTAGCGATTAAAGTGTTAACAATGGTTTTGCATCACAAAAGAATGCAACTAGGAAAAACATTGATGTCTTTAAAAAGGGCTTTTATATCGCGGGCATGATGGAACAGGGGCATATCATATGATACGCCTTTGTCACTCTATGAACCAGAGACGTGTACTGGCCATAGGTATGTGATGTCAAAATAGCAAATTGATATCTTGAAAAATAGAGTTGAAATTTGAATTTAGAATTTGGGCGTATCATGAATTTAAAAAGAAATTTCATAATAGAATCGGAGATAAAGGCTTATCATATGATACGCCTTTGTTCCAAGATGATCTCCGTCTTGCATTACTTTGTTTGTAGGGCCCTGTCATATTGCTGAGGTTGAAATAAGCAGCAATAATTTTGATACGTAAATAATAATTTACATGACCAAAAGAAATACGCGAACAACCCCAATACCTAACCTGGGAGGTCGTTACAGGGTCACATAATGCATCATCAGGTTGGACGTTGTCTGATACTATAAGGCGAGCGTTGATAGTGACCATACTACAGCAACAAATGCTTCGGCTCTTTGACAATCACAAGGGACTGATAACAGAATGAGGATGCAACCCGCTAATCTCCAGATTCAATCCTGAAGTTTTGCATCCCAAAGTGTGCATTGAGTCCTTTGTTCATTCTTGACACGAGACAATGTTGTAATACTTCCTATCTTTCTTCTTGTTTCTTTGCTACCTATTGCAAATTTGACATGGATTCATCTAATGATCAAATCAGTTTAATATGATTATAATGTGTTCTATTTATTTAATTCAATCAAGCTTTACTCTAAGTTTATTCAATGCAGAGAGAGAGAGAGAGAGAGAGAGAGAGAGAGAGAGAGAAGAGAGAGAGAGAGAGACAGACAGACAGACAGACAGACAGACAGACAGAGAGACAGACAGACAGACAGACAGACAGACTGACAGACAGAGACAGAGAGAGAGACAGACAGAGACCGAGTGAGGCACAGAGAGAATTTGATTTGATTTGATTTAAACCGACACCCCGACTAAGGTGATCTCGGGGTTTTGTAAACAGCCAAGGGATTTTCCGTGGACAGTGTTCTGATCTGCACGATCTCTGGGTTACTTTCAAACTTTTAAGTTGACGTCTAAGGAGAGAAAGTTATGACCATAGGGACTAAACACTACAATGAGAGCAAATGCACTCTTATTATGTTTTTTCTGTCTTTAAATGTTGATTTAATTAGAACGTGCCAAAATTTGAAAACAAAAACAAAAATGCAAAAGGCGTAACATGATTATTTTACAATGAAATTGAGAGAACGGCTGAAAAACCAAGAAGGCGTATCTTAGGATACATCCCTATCACTCGCTCTCTTCTCCAAAACCAAAGGCGTATCATCGAATATAATTAAAATATTGAATTTATTTTAATTTTGATGTGAGTGTGGATTCGACAACGGCGAAACAGATATTCTAGATAAAAAATGTTAGTTTTATGACTAATTATAACAAAATCAAAGTTTTCGTCTCTCTGAAAAGTTGCTATTTTATGATACGCCCCTGTTCCATCATGCCCGCGATATATGATTCTGTGGTATATGTGGTCTGGTAATATACTGTTAAACTTAAGACAAAGGAGGCTGTGGGTTTGAATCCTCCTTATGACAGACATTTAAAACACTAACTTCTTCGACTATTCAATAAGTGCAAATGGGTCTTAGAAAGCTGGGAGACAGAAGCCTGCCACATCCCAGCATCCTGCCCAGGGGGAAGATCATTGATCACATGTTACTGCAAAACACACACACACACCAAAACAAGTCCTTGCTTTGTAGGTCTTTAAGCTTAGACAAAAAATGTATTCCACCATCACATGATGTTTATTATCTTAAAGGGCCTGATGATTGTTTACTGAAATAGATCCAGTCCCAAATTAAAAGGCTGACTCAGAGGGAGAATGAGATAATAACAGAACAAAACAGGAGGATTTCATTTTTGTTGTTGTTTCTATGGAATCTCAAGGTGAATTAAGAGGAAACAAGATGAAAGACAGATGAAAGTGTGAAAAAAGAAATAAGAAATGTAGGATCTACCAGTAAAATCAAACAGCCCACTTTTTGTCACTGTTGGTTTCATTGAAATTTACCCTGTCCACCATACACAGTGATGTGAGGGTGAATTAAGAGGAAACAGCAAGATGAAAAAGACATGTGAAAGAGCAACTTTTTGTTTTTAAAATGAAATTTATCCGTCCACCATTGTGATGATCTCAGGATGAATTAACAGGAAACAGCAATATAAAAGAGAAGTGAAAAAGTAAAAAGGAAAAGGCGTAGGACCTACCAGCAGAACCTGCCAATCGCCCACTTGAAAGAGTAAAAGGAAAGATGCAGGACCTACTAATAGCATCCTCTGGCCAGTCACAACCACACAGAGGATAAGGATGGCAACAGTAAGGAAGGAGGCAAAGGAGCACAAAGTAAATCTCAATCGCCTGCCTCATTATTGTGATTTGAAACACAGATGTAGAAACAGTGATGAAACTCAATGTCATTGCAAAGTTAGATAGATATTAAGTATTACAGAGACGACTCACAAACACGATATAATCAATGCTCAACAATTTGGTGTTTTGAGTCCTCTTTAGTGCAACCAACCCTCGCAGACATACAAACAAAAGAGGTTAAATAATATTATCACTTACGCATGCATTTGAAGGTAGCCTTTCAGTGTTTTGGTGATAACTGTTTTTTGCATCAAAATATAAGTTGAAAAGTCTTTGCAAAGTGCCCTACAAAAGAAAAAGAAAAAAGAAACCATCAAGATTAAAACATTGTCAAATAATAGCACTTTGAAATCATACCTGCACAGAAAAGAAACATGAATTTTGATAACATACAATATCCATCTTTCAAAAAGTGTTTCTCCTGGCTGTCTTAAACTACGGTATATTTCATATTCTTCAGATTCAATGTTCCAGAACTAGTTGGCATTTGAGTTAGTGTCCATTTGGTGATCAACTCGTAACACTATCAGTTGTTCTATGCTTTCACATTTGAGTACCTATATGGCTATGAACAAAATGCTAGTACATGAATGTCAGTATATTCATACTCTTTTATTGTAAAAAATCAGATTCATGATGAAATGAAAGAGGATCATGTCAAACTACTCAACGGTGCTAAATTAAAATTAAATGACTTGCAGAGGCATACAAATTTGGCCATATAAAATTAACTTGAGTTCAATAAACTGCATTTAAGACCACTAACTGAATCAAAGCAGGAGCAACTGCACAGGCACATCAGGAGGAACAGACACAAAATAGATTAATTAATTATGACATTGTCAAACAAGGATTGCCATTAATTTTGAAAAATCTTTGACACCTACAATGAAAGACAACAACAGTCTTCAAACAAAATTCAATGAGGTACAAGACATATGACCACATAATCTTACAGTTATCAGCATTGTCATCGAATTCAGCAGCAATAATAATGTCGTCCAAAGTTTGAGGTCGACCATTTGGTCGCGTTTTGTTTTGTGATATTGCCTGTCAGAATTACAAAAGAGAGTATATTAACAATATATCCACCAGACGTTTTACCCATGAAAAATAAAACTTTCCGAAAAAAATTTTTTTTTATCCTGTAGTGCATTCTTTTTATATTGTATCTTTTGCAACATCTTCATACAAACTATTCAGTTACACTAAAAAAATCCAGGCAACATTTTCAATCATTGCACTGTAAAGTGTCTCCTGAGAGCGTAACCTTTTAGATTGTGTAGCCTGAAAAACATTCCTTTTGCCACCTTTCCTCCAAATAGATCGTCTCTTTCATCAATTCAGCAATCCACAAACCAGAATCTTCTCAGTCTACAGCCTACAGTCTACACATGTTCCATTTTTTCCTTCCCCTTTGTCTTACAACTGATACTGCCCTAAATGTATAATTACAACCCTTGTCTTCACATACTACCCCTAAGTGTATATTTACAACCCTTGTCTTACAACTGATACTGCCCTAAGTGTATACTTACAACCCTTGTCTTACAACTGATACTGCTCTAAGTGTATATTTACAACCCTTGTCTTACAACTGATACTGCTCTAAGTGTATATTTACAACCCTTGTCTTCACAACTGATACTGCTCTAAGTGTATATTTACAACCCTTGTCTTCACAACTGATACTGCTCTAAGTGTATATTTACCCTTGTCTTACAACCCCTTGTCTTACAACTGATACTGCTCTAAGTGTATATTTACAACCCTTGTCTTACAACTGATACTGCCCTAAGTGTATAATTACAACCCTTGTCTTACAACTGATACTGCTCTAAGTGTATATTTACAACCATTGTCTTCACAACTGATACTGCTCTAAGTGTATATTTACAACCCTTGTCTTCACAACTGATACTGCCCTAAGTGTATATTTACAACCCTTGTCTTACAACTGATACTGCTCTAAGTGTATATTTACAACCCTTGTCTTCACAACTGATACTGCCTCCTTAAAGGTAAATTTACAACCTTTGCCTTACAACTGATACTGCCCTAAGTGTATATTTACAACCCTTGTCTTACAACTGATACTGCCCTAAGTGTATATTTACAACCCTTGTCTTACAACTGATACTGCCCTAAGTGTATATTTACAACCCTTGTCTTACAACTGATACTGCTCTAAGTGTATATTTACAACCATTGTCTTCACAACTGATACTGCCTCCTTAAAGGTAAATTTACAACCTTTGCCTTACAACTGATACTGCCCTAAGTGTATATTTACAACCCTTGTCTTCACAACGGTCCTATACTTATCTAAGGCATCAAATGTTGTGCAAACAAGAACAAGATGAGAACTGTATAATTGTCCCCTTGGTCTATTTGTCTTTGATGTGAAATTATGATAAAACAAGCTCTTCCTGAAGGACTTACCAAGGAGCAACAAGAATTCCAACTTGATCGCTCTCCAAAGTTGGCCAGTCTGTAATATATGCATTTATCAATTGATTAAAAAAAATCATCAAAATCAGTCCTCAAAATAATCAAGCAGGGCATACTCATATCATGTAATAAAATACTTATCAGCAGTGACAGTCGTGAGGTGCAGCAAGTGTGTTTTCTGGCATGATAAACAACGTACACAAAAAGTGCTTTTTTGACTTTTTCATGCAATGTTTCTTTTAGTGTGATTTAATTACTTGGCAAAAGGAAAGAATGAGATGAATTTGATTTGAATTTACAAATTATTTGAGACCTGAGATTCATTAAATAGCTCATCAAGGGTCAATAGATTCTCATAATTTCCATTGTCATAACATTGAAAAATGACCAGTACAAAAACTTGTATTCTAAATTTGCATATGGATGGCGATAGTGAAAACATTTTTTAAGTAATACCTTATAGTTTAGTTCTTTACTTTTTGGCTATTTGTTTTGTCTTGCCATGTCTTGCCAATCACTTTTATTCACTTGAATTCACCCTTGCTGCCATATGCAATGATCACAGGATTAATTTGAAACCAGCAAGATAAAGGAAAGGCATGAAAGAGTGAAAGGAAAGGAGTAAAACCTACTGGTAGCACCCACAGACTGCCCACCTTCTTCTATTACACTGTCGCTAGAAACTCCATACAAAGACATGACAAAATATAAAAGAAGGTAAACCATCTCACCTAAATTCTTGATATCCGCTTTAACGTGTCGGTATTTCTTCTGGAAGT
This sequence comes from Doris montereyensis, assembly GCA_037039925.1. Taxonomy (NCBI): domain Eukaryota; kingdom Metazoa; phylum Mollusca; class Gastropoda; order Nudibranchia; family Dorididae; genus Doris; species Doris montereyensis. The sequence continues at coordinate 267,515 of JAXRKP010000405.1, forward strand.
CGGGAACGCTGATACCAAGTCTAAAATATTGGAACGAAGGAAGTAAAACAATTAATATTTTTTACTTTAAGAAAATATCCAGTCACAAGACAGAGGAACATTTAAAATGTAAATAGCTCCTTCATCTAAAACATTCCTATAATGAAAAAACATGATTAAAGTAAGTGGCTGAACATTTTCAAACATCGTATGCAGACTTTCCTCAGTCCATGATAAAAATTTAATTTCGACTATCCGTAAACAGCAAACAAAAAGTGGAAAATAAAAATATATAGAAATATATTATATTATTCATTAGCATAATAACACAGGCTCTACTTTATTCCTCCTCGTCACACATTCAGTATGTTTTGTATATCTGGTAAGATTGCTTCTAAACTCCTTGAAAAGCCTTTTAGCAAATGAGTACACAAATGATTAGTCAGTCTTTCAAAAGGCTATTTTGTACAGTGATAAAAAGAAGTTACCTGAAAGTTGTGTTGTCAATTGGAATGAATGCATATGTTGCCTGGCCTCTTGATACGTATCTCTGGGGTAATAAAACATATGAAAGGTGTCAAAATGATGATTCATAGAGTGTACGGTAGGGTGAAATGTCAGGATAAAATATATAAACAAAAACACACTTCTTCCTCTTCCCAGCATAGCTCTTGACAATAGAAATGAACATTTTGCGTAACTATTGTAATGGTTTTATCATTATTGTAATTATTTGGCCACATCATTAGAACAGATAGTTTAGAAAAACTGATGATAATTAGCAAGAATGAGGGTAATAGAAGTCCTAAACAACAGTGTAAAACTTTCCACGATAGCCTTCAAATAAAGTTTCCACAAAGCCATTACGGCACATAGAGCTGGAGTTTCTATAGCATGCAATGGAACAGGTGATAATAATCACCGCCTGTACAGGAGCTAGTCTGATGCAAATTTTTACTCCCAAGCTAGCGTTTGTAGCTATTTGCACCTGGGTTGAGTGGGGAAAATGGTGCATGTTAAGTGTCTTTCCTAAAGGACACAGCATCGCACCCTAGCTTTGCTAGAATTTGAACCTCATGATCCCAAGTCGGTAGCCTAATCACTCAGTCACCGACGTCATCGCGTAGCTTTAAAAAGTACACAAATACAAAATTTAACAAACTTTTTAATCTCATACACTTGGCCAACATCAGATAGTATTGACGGGACAGGATTGTTGATATCTTTATCAAACCTGACACATGACAGTGATAGTGATGATGACAAAATGTGTAATATTATTGTAAAGGTATTAATCAAAGGCACTCATCTTCTTAAATTTAATAGCTTGCATGGATTTGTTCAGTCGTTTTCATCAAAGTCTTACCATCAAAGGAGTTAACTGAGACGGAGCTAAATGTTTGCATGTGACATTTAGAGAGTCGTAGTTACCTGATTAGGAGCCAAGTAGAGAGTAGAAATCACCTTCTCACTAGTATCACCTTTAATCATTTCAGTTCTCAGCTGTCAGAAAATGAAGATAATGTTTAACGCCTTACAATCAATCACATTGCAAATTAAATTTCAAAAAATAATTTTTAGGGACATGTTATGGTAATTATCTGTCTTCACATAAATGTATTTCTCTTTAATAACTTGTTGATGATACAGACAACAAAACAATTGTAAAAACATCTATGTCTGTGAAATCATTATTCAAGTATAAGATATAAGAGGACATTTTTATTTTCATTGTAAACTTCTAGTTTCCCAAAACCTTAACATATAAATTCAATTATTTCTTTTAAAGAATATCAAGATGGAAACTTTGCTTGTAAGGAAGTTATGAGTAAAGTCGGTTGTGTGCGTTGACGGTTGACACGCTGCTTTTTCGCACACAGGGTCTCCCCCACCAAGCAAACAGCCTCGAAAGACAACAAAAATATCCGTACGGCACCCCTCTCGCATCCCTTCATTTTTTTTTCTGATGCGACGCACTACATGCTGAGTTATCAATCGGTAAGTATTTCCCATATCATTTTTTATCTGTTGCAGTAAGGAAGACTAGTGACATACATAAGCTCTGTAAGTAGATGATATATCATTTTTCCTTGTTTTGATGATTAAAATGTAGCTATTACATTAGAAGATGTACTCTAAAACTTAAAGAGTGTGCCTAGACATGCTTGTTTTAAAGGGGATAGCGCATCAAACCGACAATAGTTGAAGGGTGTCGGGTAATGCATTACGTTGGCATATCGCGTGAACCGAGGGGCTACTCTTTGTCGGTTCAATGCACTAAGTGTTATTTGTAACTGTTATTAAGCACATTTGTTTATTTATCTGGGGAAATTTATGATATTTTTGCTGTTTTATGTAGGCCTACACGTGTGGAAAGAAGAGAAGTCACGTCTTGCAACCACCTCAAGTCAAAAAAGATTAGAGGACATTTTGCTACGAGAGAGAGAGAGAGAGAGAGAGAGAGAGAGAGAGAGAGAGAGAGAGAGAGAGAGAGAGAGAGAGAGAGAGAGAGAGAGAGAGAGAGAGAGAGAGAGAGAGAGAGAGAGAGAGAGAGAGAGAGAGAGAAAGAGAGAGAGAGAGAAAGAGAGAGAGAGAGAGGGAGGGAGGGAGGGAGGGAGGGAGGGGGGGAGGGAGGAGGGAGGGAGGGAGGGACGGAGGGAGGGAGGGAGGGAGGGAGGGAGGGAGGGAGGGAGCTTTGCAAATTTCTGAGATATGACGCATTGACCGCTTAAGGGGTAATGCATAGCCGACTTTACTCTATGTACATTTAGTATTATTTTTATGTATCTCTTATTTCAGATAATAATACCTACAACAAAAAACACACTTGAATAATCAAAGATCTCAATGGTAACCAAAAAGGGCATCTATTCACAAAGTGACAAACTCTCATTTAAATATTTAAAAATTAATTTACCTTTCTTAAACTCTGAGGTAATATTTTGAACTTTCTTTTTACCATACTTCAATCTTATTTCCATTTCAAAAGCATGGTGTTGTCTTACAGCAACCATTACCCTTTACAGGGATGTGCAGCCATAAGTGACTCAATAATGAAAAGGTAAGAAAAAGGTAAGAAAGCACTCTTACAGACACCAGGTCAGGCATATCTCCTCCACTTCCAGTTCCAACAGGTCAATGTTGGGTGGTTCCTTCATGAACTTGCCCTTTAACAAAAGAAAATAGGACGTTGAAAACTAGAACCAAAGCATCCACATTCGCTTATCATAAATGTTGATACAATGTATGCCCTCCTTTTCCCCTATGACAATCTAACGCCTTCTCAAACAAATTTCCTGCTGCAATATTTGAGAGACAGCATCAGTGAAGAGTAGTGACAAACTCGTCCTTTCAGACCCTCTGTTTTCAAACAGAAAGGGAATAAACCAGGCTTCTAGGTAAAAGGCTTCTACGTAAGAGCACATTGTGAAAAAGCATACTCTGGTTGAGTCCATATCTTAGTAAATATGTTTACAAATAGAAATGATGCATATAAGAACACAGTAACGCACACACACACACTCTCACTCTCTCTCACTCTCTCTCACTCTCTCTCTCTCTCTCTCCTCTCTCTCTCTCTCTCTCTCTCTCTCCTCTCTCTCTCTCTCTCTCCCTCTCCCTCGCCCTCGCCCTCCCTCGCCCTCACCCTCTCCCTCCTCTCTCTCTCTCTCTCTCTCTCTCTCTCTCTCTCTCTCTCTCTCTCTCTCTCTCTCTCTCTTGCTCTCCATCACTCTAAAATAAACACACACTGTCTGCTTCCTAATCCAAGACACTTTGAACCACCTCTCTTGCTTTTGAAGTAAAAGCCTGTCTATGCTAAAACGGTTGGTGCACTTGAATTGATGCATACAGATCATCAAAAGCTTGTTAGCTTAACACTCAATTTACATCATGACTTTATGGCTCAAATGTAGAGACTAAATGCTTAAATTGATGCATTCATACTTAAGACCAAAACCTAACGGCTAACTGCCAGATATAAGCACACAATCAATCAAATTGTATATACCTTTACCATGAAAAAAATTGACTCCCAATTGTGATTATAACCACTACACGCTTATGAGAGCTCTACATTAAAAATAAATGTGAAAGAAATGGAAAAACTAAAAGATTATGGAGAGAAAAACCAACAAGGGACCGCTGAAAATGTTACGATGACAAACAACTGCCTCGAAAATCCTCAGAGACATACTCATGCACATATTTATAAAACTATGTTTTGATAGACATATTTTTCTCTCCATTTGAGCCATGTAATGTATGCATTATTTATACCGCGGCTTCCATGCATATTTTTTTCTGGTGCAAACTATGAAATGGTTGTGGTGATGTTATTCACCCTATCTTTGTTTGACAAATTTGAAAATTGAATTATCTGTACTGCTTTCAAGTAGCATTTGAGAGAATGGCTGCTGTGGCCAAAAACATCTCTAATAATAAAAACATCATTACAATATCTGGTCAAAATTAATATCAAACCTCTGACATTCTCAGGGTAAGTCAACGTCAATACCCACTAATAAAATATAACAAAACCATAAGCTCTAAGATAGGCTGAATGGAATCAAACTCTGCAGCTTGGCTATAGCTATAGGCACCAAGCTCTAAATCATAACAAAAGTTTAAAAATCTAGTTTAAAATTCCGAAACAAAACCAACCAACTTTTACGAAAAAGAGTTTCCACTTCCATTGCATTATGACATGACTTAAAATTTCTATGTCACTCACTTGGGTCTTAAGGTTTGGATGAAACACCACATAGCCATTGGGATTTATGGCAAATGAATAACCATTGGGTCCAATCTGAAACAGTTCAAAAAAGTCAAATTACAGCAATGAAGCATGTCAGTATAAAATAGAGTATTTTAAATGATCCCTAACCATTGTTGGTCTAGTGGCGTACATCTGAATGCAAGACTTTGAGGTCCTGATTTCAAAACTTAGTTCCCTGACCTCAGGAAGGACAATTTACAGGCTTGTCCTCAGTCTTCCCCCATGGGAATGAGTATGAGCTTGTGTGGAAGGTAAATTCTGTTCATCCCGTATCACTTCTTCTGCTGAATGCTTTGTAGATAGGGATAAACTTTGGCTTTATGGGCCTGGAAGATGTGAAGAGGAATGTGAAATAGAAATAAAAAAACTAACAGATACAAAATGGGACAGGACAAGAATAGAAATTTTCACGCAAAACTGCTTTTCTTCAGCCACAGCAAGATAAAGAAACAATGCCTAAGAAATTTTCGAGCAAAGCCGTTCTTCTACAGCCAAGGGAAGACAAAAAAACAATGACAGAGAAATTGTCAAGGGAAGACAAGAAACAATAAAAATTGCTCTTCTTCAGCCAAGGGAAGACAAAAGAAACAATGAAGATAAATTCTCAAGAGCTCGTCAAGAGAAGACAAAGAAACAATAACAGATAAATTCTCAAGCAAAACTGCTCTTCTTCAGCCAAGGGGGAAACAAAGAAATAATGACAAGAGAAATTCTTACACAAAACTGCTCTTCTTCAGCCACATGAAGACAAAGAAGCAATTTTTCTTCAGCCACGGGCAGACAAACAAACAATGACCAAGAAATTTTCAAGCAAACTGCTCTTCTTCAACCAAGGGAAGACAAAGAAGCAATTCTTCTTCAGTCACAGGCAGACAAACAAACAATGACAGAGAAATTTTCAAGCAAAACTGCTCTTCTTCAGCCACATGAATACAAAGAAACAAAACTGCTTTTCTTCATCTAAAGGAAGACAAAGAAACAATGACAGATAAATTTTCAAGCAAAACTTCTCTTCTTCAGCAACAGGAATAAAAAGAAACAAAACTGCTCTTCTTCAGCCACAGGAAAACAAAGAAACAATGACAGATAAATTTTCAAGCAAAACTGCTCTTCTTCAGCCAAGGGAAGACAAAGAAACATTAACAGATAAATTCTCAAGCAAAACTGCTCTTCTTCAACCAAGGAAGACAAAGAAACAATGACAGAGAAATTGTCAAGCAAAACTGCTCTTCTTCAGCTACAGGAAGACAAAGGAACAATGACAGAGAAATGTTCAAGCAAAACTGCTCTTCTTCAGCAACAGGAATAAAAAGAAGCAAAACTGCTCTTCTTCAGCAACAGGAGTAAAAGAAGCAAAACTGCTCTTTTTCAGCCACAGGAAGACAAAGTAACAATGACAGAGAAATTTTTAAGCAATATCGCTCTTTTTCAGCTGAGGAAGAGAGGGCTTAAGAAGAGCGCTTTTACTCAAAAATGTCTTTGTCATTGATTCTTTGCCTTCCTTGTGGCTGAAGAAGAGCGGCTCAAAATTTTTCTCTCTCCTTGTCCTGTCCTGTCCTGCTCATGTTCATCTTATTAGTTGTCAGCCTACTGCAACATTATTCCTTTTTATCACTGGAAATTGTGATGAGACTTTATTTTTTTTTTGACTCATTCAACCCTAATGCTGAAAGTATTGCCAACACTGATACTTATCAGAATAAAATTTCTCTTCACTCTGGGAAAATATGTTAAATAAAATGAATATAATAATATAGAGAATGAAAGTAGAGCTCTTCATTGCAGAAATTAACTGAAATAACCGGGCAGTGGATAGGTAAGTACCTGTCTCCCGCTGCCTTGCACGCAGGTATGGCTAACCAAAGGCTAAGACAGTTAACCCTGACATAAAATAACCTGCTGCCTTGCAGGCCAGTCTTGGTTTATCAAAGGTTAAGGGAGTTAACCCTGACAGAAAATTACAACCTGCTGCCTTGCATGTTGGTCTTGAATGACCACAGGCTAAGGGAGTTAACCCTGACAGAAAATATCAAGGCCTGGTAGGGGGCCTCAAGGTGGTAGCCCCACCATCTACTTAGGGCTGCTTATCCAAAACCAAACTATTCAGAGAAATAAATGCAATATACCCGGCACGACCTTTCAACGACGAACATGGAAACGAACACGGACTGTGATTTTTGAAACATGGAATATTAGGGCAATATATGGAAAAGAGTTAGAATTAGTGAAGAAATGGAAAAATTCAAAACAGACATTTTGGCCATTACAGAAACAAAGAAAAAGGACAAGGAATAGAAAATGTAGGACCAAATCATATTTTAATCTTCTCAGGAGTAGCTAGAGCAGGAGTAGGCTCCTAGTGCATAAAAGGCAAGGAAAGCTACTAGAAAAATGGAAATTTATAAGCCCACGGCTGTTAGAGTTAAATATTAAACCAAAAGAAAAAGAAATTAAATTATTAATAGCTTATGGACCAAACGAAGACGCCAATAAACAAGAAAAAGTTATCTTCGAAGACGATTTACAAATAGCTGCAGAGAATCTTAAACATAAACAGGAGCTGATGGTTTTAGGAGACAACAATATAGAAACGTCAGGAGGAGTAATAGGTAGAGAAGGAGAGACAACAACTTCTCCAAATGGAGAGAGACTAATAGATTTTTGCCTAAAGAATAACATGAAAATAGCAAACACCTTTTTTCCTCTTAAAGATATCCACAAATATGCAAGAATAAATGAAGACAGGTGTGAAAAGTCAGTGATAGACTACATAATAGTTAGCAGCTCCCTTTTTTACAGTGCATTGATTCAAGAATAAACAGAGAGCAGAAATATTTAATGATCATCACCTAGTGATTGCCAAAATGAGATTACTGACTGAAGAAAACAAACAGAAAAGGAAAGAGAAGAAAGCTACTCAAAATAGAGGAACTAAATAATCCAATGGTAAAACAGATATACCGATCTAGGATAAAAAGATTTATCAGTCAATGGCAGACGGATCTGAATGATAGCACAATAGAAGAAAAATGGCAAATGTATAAAGAAACACTCCTCAGTTATACTGAAGAGGTCTGTGGTAGAAAACAAATTAAGATAGGAAAAGAACAGCATGGTTGAATGAGAATGTTAAGACTAAGATCAAAGAAAAGAAGAATGCCTGGAAGATATACCTGCAAACAAAGAGACCAGAGAATAGGATAGATTACGTGAATAAAGAACTATCGCCAAAGAGGAAGTGAGGAAAGCAAAACAGGAACAATGGGAAGAGTTTGGACACAGACTTCAAGAAAGCTATCAAGGAAATCAAAAGCTGTTCTGGGGGCAATGAAGAGCAGGTGAAAGACCAAAGTATATCCAATACGACAAATTAAGAATGCCAAAGGAGAAATAATGAAAGAAGACAGCCAAATCATGGCACCTGAAGTTATTTTTTTTGCATTTTGAGGTTAGGCTTTGCTTTTAGTATGTACATGAGTAACTGTCAAAATACAGTCATCCTATATCATTGAAAAGTTTGTAGCCTCCTCGGCTGCCATGGAAACGACCGTCATCTTGGATTTTGACTCAATTTTCAAAATCTATCTCCTCCCTTAGTTATGAATAAAATCACTCAAAACCTGTGCAGATTGTCTTTTCCATTCAATATCTAAAGAGGACGTCGGTTTTTAAAATATTTTAGATAGTTTGTTTTTTTTTGTTTTTTTTTAAGTACTATATATCGTGAATGTACAAAAACAACATTTTTATTACAAAAAAGAATAATTTCTCAAAAAGTTTACAATATATAAAAAGAAACCGATGTCATTCTATTAACATTGACAATAGGAATCTGTGTGCCAAATTTAATACAAATCATTCGGTAAATGGCGGAGGAGATAGAATTTTAGTGTGGAAAAACTACATTTCAAGAAAAATGCAAGTAAAAAAATCAAAAGAAAATAACACAAAACAAACGTTTCAGATGGGTTCTCCTTGTTGTAGCAGCCCCCTCACTCTTTCGACAGTCTCTGGCATTGTTACTAATGTAAAGAGGATTATAAATCTAGTTTTAAATGTGCACTGTTGGGAAAACAGACGTCAAAATAACCATTTAAAAGGTTTTTCCTCTATACCCTATGCTTGTGCACGTGTTTACATACACACTGACGCGCAACATCTTTTATATCACACAGCGATGGGCCAAAGCAACAAGAGGTATCCGCAGGAACTAGGTCACCTCGGTGATGCTACATTGGCAATTAACCGCCAATATACAGTTTTTACTGCCATTTTCTCAGTCAGTATTACGGTAATTTACGTAAAAAAATTTATTCGCCTACAAAATGTCTTTAACTACGTCATATGGACATTTTTTTTTTGCCTGAACTTGTAGATAAATGATGTTTTGAATATGCAAAGAACAAAAATCAACCGGTTGGTCTCAAACTCCCCAGTCAATGTGTTCCCCCCCCCCCTCCCCTCCCCCTTAAAGAACACAATGGAGCAAAATTTAATAGAAGCCCTTTTACAATAAACCAACTTATCTCACTGAGAACTGGAAATGTATTGTAGAATTTGATAATTTATGATCGTAAGACCTGAATATGCAAAGAACAGAAAATCCTTTTTGGTTCAAACTCCCCATTCAATGGATGGGGAGCAAAATTTAATAGAAGCCCTGAAAAGCTTTTGCTACAATAAACCAACTTATCTCTGAGAGCAGCTGGAAATCCTATGGGAGTAAGAAAAATGAAGAAAATGAAAGTAGGTATGTGGAAACTCAAACCAGTAAATGTATCAATGTTTTAATTTGCTGATGATTTAGTTCTGTTTGGAAAATCAGAAAGGGACCTTCAGTCGAATATCAACATTATGAACAATGAACTAAATAAAAGAGGAATGAGAGTAAATGTAAAGAAAACCAAAACAATGCTAGTAACTATGGAAGCTAAAACACAAAATCTTAAAGAGGAGAATTTAGAACAAGTTCACAGCTACAATTATCTAGGAGTAATGATTAACTCAGAGGGAAAACTAAGAGAAGAAATCTGCCTGAGAATCCAAAGGCAAGTGCAATATATAACCATCTAGAAAAGGCATTTGTAGGTAAACAAGAATTTTCCACAAAAACCAAAATGGCAGTATACAACACAGTTTATTGTCCTACTCTCCTCTATGGCAATGAAACCTGGACCTTAGACAGTAGAGACTACAGTAGAGTACAGGCAGCTGAAATGAAATATCTAAAAGAGTAGGAGGAAAACTAAAAGAGACAAAATCAGAAACATTACAATAAGAGATCAAATCAAGGCAGCTGGCATAAAAACTAAAATAGAAATAAATCAATTGAGATGGTTTGGGCATGTAAACAGAAGGAATGACAATAGAAAAGCTAAATCAGTATACAGTGCTCAAGTCCAAGGTAAAAGACCAAAAGGCAGACCTCGGAGAAAGTGGGAAGAAGATATAAAAGAGGCATTGAAGCATAGAAATTTACCTTCACAGAAGGAAACAGAAAATGCCTGGACAGGGCATCCTGGAAAAAGATCATTTCGGGCATATGAACCCATACACCAAAAGGTAGAATGGAGACCGATAAAGAGAGACTGAAATAAGTCTCGTCGCTTCCTGATCTGTGGGTTGTTTCAAAAGCGGTAAAAATGTCTTGGTAGAGTGATCAAGATTGAATCCTACATCTAGGGTTGAACGATTTAACAGTTATCAATCGTGAGAAAAATATTCTGTCATTAAAATGCTCTGGAAATAACAACGAAAACACAAACTGTTTAGTGTTAAACAAAAGATCAGTGTAGAAGAATTATATGAAGGATGGACGAGATCTAGAAGAAAAAAAATTGCTGTGCATTAAATCTTAAAGAAAAGGCTGGATATGACTAGCAGAGGGTAGAGCAAAGTGAAATTTATATGAAATTAACACTCAAGTCAGAATATATTACCCTGACTGATACAAATAAAGTCTTAAGTATAGATGGGTCAAGCTTAATCTAAACAACAATAACAATATGCATATCCTATGTTTTCAATTTCTCAAGCACTATGTCAAATGAAAAATTCCTTGAATGGATAATAAAGATTTATTATTATTATTATTATTATTAAAAGAAATAAAATTGTTAAACCCAAGTGAAAGTAAACATGAACCATTGATACAAATCAATAAGCTTAGTTGAAGACAAGCAGTGAGGCAAGGGGCATGTCGGAAGTTATTGTAATGACACAAGATAATATGAAAGCCCCATAGGAACAAAGACAAGACAAACACAAGGCGATGGGTGCCGACGCAGAGGTCGCGGGTTCGATCCCCATGATGGTGTGGATTTTTTTCTGTCTATTCCTTGTGTTTGTCTCGTCTTTGTTCCTATGGGGCTTTCATATTATCTTGTGTCATTACATTAAGCTTAGCTGAATAAACATGCATGGTAAAGAATACTTAATGTGTTAAGCTCTTTCATACTTATGAAACCAACGGATTTCAACTATGATTTTCTTTGCCTTAACTTTGAGAATGAAGATGGGAGTATATATATCTATCTATATATATAAAGCTGAATGTCTCTAACTTTGACCACTTATAACTCAGGAGCCACTGCACCCACAACCACCATATTTCGCATGCAGATTTCAAGTAACCTAGGTTCTTAGTGAATGAACTATTGGATCAAATCAGTATTTGAAATGATTGGAAAAAGATTGTTTGCCTGCGATCGAGGAAACTTTTTAGTGTACTGCTACTAGATATAATTTCTCGATTTCCAGTCATTGCAATAAAAATCCAGAGTAACCCCAGTATCGAGAACTGATTCAATCTATTAAGCATACTTGATATCCCCATTCCTGATACTGTGGCGTCTGAGTTTGCAGTCAAAGTTCGAGAGACCCAACTTTATTGTAAAAGAAAAATCATAATCCACCGCATGATTGTAAATATATAGTCTTGCATGTATGTGCTATGTATGTGATTTACCAATCCACTGTCTATCAGGGGTATAACATATACCCCTTGCAAATCAAGTCAAATTAAACAATACCTTTTCAAAGGAGTTTTTGCCTCCAGTTGTGCAGTTGTTACATCAACGCCCATCACTCCAAGTATGGTCTGATTAGACTACAATGGAAAAGTAGGAAGGAATTTTATTGAATAAATCCTTCAATCTTGAAAGCATCAAAACTACCATTTTGACTTCAAAAGAAGGGAAAACAATTTTTGGCTTTTTTTCTTCATTCACATCACATGATAAATGAGAAATATGACATCCATAAAAAAAAACTTTGAGGGTGTAAAAAACAAATTAAATTATAGAATTAAAGTAAATTTTTCTTAAGGGATAATTGAAATGAAAGGTAGACATTGAAAAAGTTAAGAGCCGACCATCTACTAAGTTACTATAGTGAATGTTCCTATGGAGCTGAAAATAAAATTTGCAAAATGAAGTCAGCTGAAGGGTTGATTTGGTCAATATGTCAATCTTATAAGAGTTAATGTGCACGAAATAGGAGTATGTATATACATTTTTGTTCTTCTTTTTATGGAGCAGCATCCGACCTTAGTAATAGGTGAAAGTCAATGGTAATATATGTCTCCAATGGCTAACTCCTTATTTTGTTGTTTATTTCAGTAACAAAATTCTTTGGTGTGATTTTTTTTATTGCACCAATGAATTCATGGGTCGAAGGGAATACATTGACAGAGAACTGGCTGTGGATTTACGTGATTTTCCTTCCATGACTATTCTTGGCAAAGTTTCAAGATACCTACCGAGTCCACGCTAGTGTTGTAAACAGGCAGGGTCACAGTTGTCATCATGCCTAGGCCCTGAAATCAAATAATGAAAATGAAAATGAGAAGAAAACAAAACACGTCTTCAAGCAACAAGATTAACAAAGAGTTCTTACAAATCCCTTAGGGGTGATACTGAAGTGCTAATGTTAACTGTTTAAACATCCAATTTAAATAATTCTCATCAGTCCTCATCTTGACATATGTGTCTATACACAAATGTACTCTACTTCTGTCATTCTAATTTTAGAATAAAAGAATTCAATGCAAATTCAGTAACGTTTTAAATAAAATAAAATAAATTCTATAAATCTCGAAAATGAAATACCTGATGTTTTTATATCATGATAAACCTGTACGTAAGTGGGCATCATTCAACTAGCCTTTTTATTACAATTCTTAACTCTTGTTGTCAATTACCTTTGTTAAAAAAAATTAAAATCAAAATTATTTCAAGGCCATTACGGCCCATAGAGCTGGAGCTTATCCCGGTTTAAATAGCATGAAATGGGACAGGTGATAATAATCACCTCCTAGGATCCTGGACAAGACAGTAGTCTGACACAGGTTCTTACTCCTGTACTCATTTGCACCTGGGTTGAGTTGGGATAATACATGTTAAGTATCTTTTCACAGGAAAATAGCATCGGACCTAGCTTTGCTAGAATTCGAAACTGGGACCACATGATCCCCAGTCCGGCAGCCTAACCATTTGGCTAATGCCACCACTAAATTAACTTTATGTGGAGCATAATATCTTACAATGACAGATCTTAAATAAAAAATTTATGATTGGGATTTTTCCCACACATTCAAAGACAGTTTTAAGCATTACAAACACCAAGATAGTTTCAAATGTTATAAACAGCAAGAGAGCTTTAATCATTACAAACAATTGCTTACATTATCAGATCATATGTTATATATCATGGTAGGACCATTTGATACTACATATTGTTATATTACTTTTACTTTTAAACTCATTTTGAAACATATCTTCAAATCTTTAAAATTTAAAGAGAGAAAACAAAAATTAAATTCTGCTCTTTATTCATACTTTAAAGGAATTCTGGATTTTTAAGTATGAGATTAGGTGCAAAACATTGAAATTCAGTGAACAAAAAAAATAAAATGCATGCAAAGTATTTCACATGCAATGTTAAGAAAGGTAATTGAAATGATAAATAATTGGCATGCAATTGATAGAATAAAGAAAGGCCAGAAAATCATGAAATAAAGAAGAGTAGAATTTTCCTTCATTGGTTGATAGTATCAAAAAGCTATCAAGCTGTTAAAGCGATGAATCAGTTGTTAGAGCGGAGAAATGTATTAAGCATACAAGTAAACTAGAACATCACTACTAAAGAAAAAAGAAATGCATAAGCTGTAGGAGCAAAGCATGGAATTTAGAAGGGATTGTAGACAATAGGTATTAACTGTAGGAACCAAGTTTGATTGAAGAAATGTATCAATCATCAGAGAAATTTTAAAAATGTTTCCATTGTTGAAGCGAAGCATTTTCAACAAAGTTGGTATTAAGTGATACCACAGTAGCTGTTGACATTAGAAAGAAAACTCAACAACCTGATTATAAAGCAATCTCCTGATACTTAAAGTAAAGGGTATATCAATTTTGGAGAGATGGAGAGATTATCAAAGGAAATGAGTAAGCAACTTACTGACTTCAAAGTAAAACAATGTGTAAACCGCTGTGGTAAAAGTTATTGGGACTGCCAATTCTAACAAGGGAGGAAAAATAAAATTTGAGTCGAATTGAGAGGTTAATGAAAAGGTGCCTTTGAACAGCTTCTTATCCTGGCAAGAGGAAGGCAACTGAAAAGGATTGAAGGGGAAAAAAAACATCCCTGAATATGTATATAATCTGTAAAAGAAAAATAATTGAACATGGACAATCCTTCATGCTTCTCTATGGTAAGCTAAAAGAGCAGAATGAATAATTTTAACATCATTGCAACACAAAAATGTCACTTCATATATCAAGTCCATTTAGCTATCCAAAGATAACATTTCATGAAAGTACTCAACAAATGTTTTCCGTGTAAGGTATATGAAATGCAAGAAAAATTTCTGAAACGAAACTCATATATATACTCGTACATATATGAATTGAATCATAAACATATAAGTATAAACAAACACATATCCTTATATGTTAAATCTAACTACTTTTAACTTATTAAGGTATAATGTAACATATTCTAACACAAAACTATGTGATGTCTATGAAAACATTGTAACTCAATAATATGGATATGATTCTAACTCACCTATATGTAATTACAAACAAGATAACAACATCAACTTTGGTTAATTAAACATTTTCTCTCTTGAAAATCTACAGTGACATTACTCACGATACATACATTCATATGAGACACAAAACATAAGACATAAGATGTCTGTATTTTCTCCAGAGAGATATGTTGTTTTTTTTAAAGATAAATCATAAAAATACAGATAGTCATTGAGTCTCTGTGTAAAGTTGTAAAGTCTTCTATGTTGATGTTCAATTTGAGAAGTTTTTACCATTTATTTTAACTTTGTCACACATATCCTTTTGAAAGAGCACATCATCAACAACAGAACCTTTCTTCAAAACTAATTCATTTTCTCCTTTCTTTACTTGTATGAGTTTTGACAGATAAATATCAATAATGATCAACCCCTTAATTTCACCTGAGAATACATCTTCAAAAAGATGCATAATATTCATCATTTCACACTTTGGTATTCTTTGCCGTCAAGCAAAGTAATTTGTATTCTAACAACCAAAAACACATCCAAACTCTACCTTACAACACATAGTACTAACAGTTATCTACAATAACACAAAATACAGTAGTCATTGCTTATAAGAATAGCCCGCGTTGGAGGGGAAAAAGGCTCCTACTAAAAGCAGTGTGTTCTGTGAAGAGATCAAATCAAACTGAGCTGTATGTTTCACAACTTCAATGCTAGGTAGGTCTAAATTCTGAATTCATTCTTTGCCCTCTCCGCTATTCTGAACACTACATAGTTAACTCCCAAGCCTGGAACTCTCCGTGGAGAAATGGTGAAATGACTGGATAATCCATTGGAGCTCTCCTTGGTTTACACCTAGCACTCACATATAAGAGAGAAATTACACATGGGGCTTTGGGGGATGGGGGGTGTGATTTGGCAGAAAAAATTTGATGGCTTGAGAATGGCAATGCATTATTATAACCATCATTGTCTCACAATAATAAAAGGGTAAAATAAATGTAAACAAATAAAAAAGTGATTCTGTTTTACAACCCAGTATGTCTATTTGGCAACATTCTTATAAGTGGTGACTACTGTATTGTCTCAACATATATTTCCTGCCTGTATTTATGACATGGACCATATGATTTCAAACAAAAATCGTAACTCTGATCAACTATTGCATCCTCTGCCGCACATTTTGTTCAACAACAAAAAACGAAGGCAAAAGTCATTAAAATTATAATAAAAACAAGTAACTGGCAAAAAACCATTAGAAGTACAAAAAAGATTAAATTTTTTCTCAGCTCATGCAGATAATGGTTTTGAACAGCAATTTTTGTTTTTATCCTTGTGTTTCCCCACCTTGAAAATTCAAGCAAAACTGTTGCTTTTCTTTGTTTCATATGTAGCTGTCATCTAAATACACTAGACAACAACAAGTGTGTATAAACACCAAAGACAAAAAAAATACAAAACGCAAACAGTTTAAAAGCTAAAAGTTGCCAGGGGAAACATTGACAAACTTGTAGACTATGAAAAATACACAGACGAATAATGGCATATACCAAGTGATCCTCATAAATGTTTCCCCATTCATAAGTTTTCTTGTTCTTGATAACCTGTGGTCTGCTCAACACAGGAATATATTCCTTGGAAAGAAAAAGTGATAGAAACATGCATCAAATAAAAACCTGCTGTTAAATTTTCCAAGTAGTTTTCCTGGGACAGTTCAAAATAAGCTGCAAGGAATCTTGAGTAACCTTCTCCACTCGAACGCATGATAAAGGGCTAGAGCTGGGCTTAAAGAGGCATGTCGGCAAAGCTGAGACAAGAGAAACATTCCTCAAATTCATTCACAAACCCAAGAGTGACATCAAATGACGTTAATTGTTGTAAGTCACGAATCAAACAAGCCAGGGATCAAATCAGCGAGCCAAACAATTGTCAAAAGAAGATATAACACTCATCAGATTGTCAAAATCACTCAACAGCATTGAAATACAATACAATGATTTTTCACTTCACTTTTCCTGGTGTGAAAAAGGTTCCATGGTGTAAAAAAGGAGGAAGGGATTAAAAAGGACATATTATGGTGAGCAGAGTAGAGGGAGAGGTTGTTCGTTTTTTATTTTATGTTTTTTTTTTACAAATTATTTAAGCTATTATAAAATTACAATGTTTTGATTTCAGGGCATTATCAACATAATAATATTATTAATATCTTGTGAATGTAAAAAAATTCTTGTACCATCCATTTCATTTACTTTTTTTGTTTCAAAATTAAATAGTATTTGACACAAAGAATAAAGAAAATTTTAAAGGATATGTGAGCCATAAAAGAATCCCAAATCATGATATTTTCTCATCTTATGAATTCTTCATAATATGTTGCTCATTTAAAATGTGTTTTCCCAAGTTGGATTTTTCAGATTACAAAGTTTGATTTCTCCATAGAAAGTAGAGTGAAAAATCCTTTGAAGGCTATCTGCTCCATCAAATTTTAGAGATTCAGATTTCAATTGAATTAAAGTCTTGAAATAGATAAAATAATTCATATTTTCATCAACAAATAATAAGGATCTAAAAATGGGGGAAAAATATTAATTACGTTCAGCAACCAAATCGGACTAACAATGCCTCAAAAATAGTGACAGAAAAAGACCATGTGAAGTATGAATTTCAAGAAAATATTGTAAAAAGTTTGTAGAATCTATAATCACTGTAATAATCAAAGAATATAGAAGAGATTGAAGTCTTCCCGATAAATGAACACGTTTGTGGTGATGTAAAAAAAACAAGACCCGAATTACATGAAGCAAAATAAGAAAGTGATCAAATAACTCTCCTCCAATTATAATTCAAGTTAAATTACTATGACATGAGATTTAAAGTGAAAGAAAATTGAATTTCAATCCACCCGTGTGTCAGAGAATGTCAGGTTAGATAAAAGTGAATGAATAAGGATTTGCATCGAAAGTTTTAAAAAATATCTGTCATAGAGATGTGTGGAAAAAAATGCCCATCTTTGTAAGATAAAAATTCAGAGGTTATAAGGCTATTGATAATACACCGAATGTATTTTAAACAACTTTTATATATATACTTCTTCTGGTTCTATGACATATACTATTGATACAATCTACTAAGAAGGAGTTTAATTCTTGTGCTCATGAAGCATGCACTTACAAGAAGGCTCTTGCGACAGGGTTTTAGAAAAGCCACTCAGAATGTTTGGGTCTTACTGTTATTGAAGATTAGTTTTGGCAATTAAGGTTAGCAGCCGTACATGCTAGTGCCACAACAAGATTTAACACTAAAATTATACTCTGCGTTTACATTGTTTTGTTTTGGGTTCACTCCCTCCCTCCCCCTGGCCAAATCATTAGCCTTTATATCTGCTTCAAACTTTGTCGTTTTTTTCAATGATTTTCAAAACAAACAAAAAGAAAAGAAAAAGAAAAAGTCAAACTGAATAGGATTGCTCGTATGTAATAATACCACTGGTAGTTTAAATATGAAATGTCATATTAATGGAAATCAAATGAAAAGGAGTTTTCACATGGGAAGAAAAAGAAATATACAAAAGAAAAAGATGAGTCCCATGAGGAAGGCATTCAGGTGTGCAAAGGGTCATACCCTTGGATCAAAGGTCACCTCCCAGTATATATCTTTGGCACCAGTTAATTCCTTTGATTCTTTCAAGTACGAAGTATAGCCCTGTAAAATTACACACATCATTTAAGTTTACTAAATTAGTTGGCATTTTATAAATCATCAACAAGAGTAATTTCTAAGATATCACGTTAACATGCTCTCTTGTACTCCTGCATTCTTTTCTCTGCTTTGTACTTGAGGTTTTCAAACCTACAGATTTCACTGAAGGGGAGGGGGGGGGGGGCAGTTTGAAAGGACACTGAATACCCGCAGAGAACCAGTAAGCATGGGAAAGTGAAAAAGTAACCGTGTTCAATTTCCCTTCTGCCGTCATGTCTCACACGACGATATTATAAGCGGAGTCTGTCAACAGATCTTAACATTAGGTCTAAATTAAATCAGTTAAATTGTAAACATAAATAAATGCATCAAGATCAGTTGATCCAAAAGTGTCCTGTAGTTCTGTAAATGATGTTTCCATTTGTGAAGCACACAGCTGAGAAGAAAAATGTGTTGTTTGAGGAGGAGCGGACACTAAGGAAAATAATTTAAAAAATCTACTTAAACAAAAATTATGAAAAAGCAAAAAGATGAAGAAAAGAAAAATTATCGAAAAGATAGTCCCACATGCCAGACAAACAGACAGTATTGAAAGGAATTATAAGGAGAAATGGCTAAGAAAGAAGATCAGGTAAAACAAAATATGAAAATATCACATAAAGTCAGTTTGAAATTTTAGCAAATGCTGCTGCCATTTGAGTTGTTTAAAGCTGGACTGTTCACAAATACAAGAAAGGGCAGGAAAATGAAGGAAATAAATCTCCCAGAAGACCTTACAAGAGAATAAGGAACAGATATCATCAGGGATCAATTTCTAAAGGGATGCAAATATAAAGAAAATGCATCAAGGTAAAGATTAAATGATAATAGCATAGCAAAAGAACAGCATGGCATCTTTATTTAAGAGAGCGCATTCAACTTCGGAAACTGTTCAGGTAAAAAATTAAACTTTCATTTTCATTGTTGTGAATTTAAATAAATTGATTAATACCTTTTAAAACTGAAATATTTGAGTTTTAAGAAACAAATTGAAAGATTATAGGGAAAGATAAGAATTTTTCCTTTCCTTTAATCCTGTTTTATTATTTCAATCTAGCTTGATTTCATGTGCATGGTGTCTAAATTTGACTTTATCGATACCAACATGGAATGTCTAGCCTTGCAAACACTTTTTAGTTGTTATTGTCTTAAATTGCATCAATAATTATAACAATGTCCATGCTAACAGCCCTCAATCAATTTTCTGCATGTTCCAATATTGCTCTCTACATATGACTCTATGATATTACCAAAAATAGGTGTAATATTATTCTAAACACTACAAATGAGGACGGAGTACTGAAAGTTATAATCTGCACTTTTAAAGATACTTTGTTGAATGCGGTATACTCTCTATGTAAGAACATAAAAAATAGGAAAGAAATCAGCATCCCTCTCAGAAAAATATAGCTTGAAAAATGCCATGGAGTGGCCAGAGCAAAGGTTGGCTAAAGGGAGTTGAGCAGGAAAATACCATCGGATGTTCGGAATCATAAAAGATGTTTCGGTGGCTGCTGGTCCATAGTGCATGCTCAACATGACTGAGGGCCAAAGGGCGTGCCAGAACTAGTGTATAATCCTGAATCATTTGAGCGTAAAGAGATCAATAACACTTATATATAATATATGACGTTAACTGCAAATTCACATACATAATCCAACCGTCAGCGTGTGGCACAATCAAAAGAAACGATTAAATTCCCATGTACCCACAGTAAATAACTCCTGTGTAGCTACAACTACCTCGGCCAAAGAAAACTTGTTGGATGTCTATGGTATAAAATAGAACAGCCTGTTTATACTCTAAGAGAAAACCACTGACATACTCCTTATATATGTGTATACACTCAAAATATGCCTCTTCACTATTCAAAAACAAAATAGAGGAACCAGTCACAGGTTTCCAAAAACTGGTAATGAATTCATAGTTAAATGAAATAAGTCAATTTACTTTCTCAAACTTCATGTTATTAATATGTCTATGTAAATATACAATACAAACTAAGAACATAAAAATTAAGCTGAAAAAAAACAAAACTTGAACCATGAATACAGAACTTTACCCAATAAGTAAAACCAATTCTTAAATAGTAAAGAACTTGTGAAACATCTTTCTTGATGTCAAATATCAGTTACCATTCCTGATCTTAAAATCCCTTTAAAACAAATTCAGACCTACCACAAAAGTTGTTGTTTTATTGAAGAAATAAATTGATTAATAATGATCAAATTAATAAAAGTAATAGTACAGTGGTCTCCACCTAAGAGGCCGCTTCAAAAGCCTTCAGTCCGGCTAAGAGGCCAGTTGCTCCTTTGTCGGACAGCCAAATGGTCAGCTAAACTATATGCAATAAGACGAAAATTCAAATTCAGATCGGCAATACAGCATTTCTCTCTATATGGGTCATGTTATCGTAGATTTACATCATGTTGTAAGCCTAGAAAATACTAGAATCTCTACTTACTCCTCAAGCTAGTGTCAATCTCTTTGATGTTGACGCCAAATACCAACCAGATGAATGACACAATTGAAATAATCTATGGTCTGCATCGGCATGCAACACTTGCAGAGCAGTCACCGTCATTGGAATATTTTGACTAGATCAAAGACACCGCCATAACCAGTGGAATCTAGAAGCATGTTTTCAATTATAAAGGACTGACGATAGTTTGGACTGCAAATAAATTAGGTCTTGTTGTTTGATGCACCATCTACCTAGTGTTATGATCAACAGAAACAGAGAGAGAGAATAAAATTTCCTGGAAACATAGGATGCTTCGTTCTTCCTAATCTTTCTTAAACATCTTCCTCCCCCTTGTTTTGAGTCAGAACTTTAGGCCTAAAGCTCTGACCAATAAACGTAAAGAAATAATGATCTAGACTACATCCCCCATGTATCAATCTTCTCTCAAGAGGCCGCCCGGCTAAGAGGCTACATTTTGTTGTCTCTCAAAGACTGGCCTTTTAGGTGGAGCTCACTTTAAACAAGTTGTAAAATCACAAGGGTTTTCAAGAAAAACCACATCTAAAAAAAAAAGTGAAATTATATCAAATCAACTTTATAGTTATCAATCGATCCTTATGATTTTTAAATGGTTTAGCTGGCATTCCTCATACTCATAAATATTAACATGCTTTGCAGGTTATACAAGTATATTCCTTCATATCAGTTTCTCAATACATGATACTTTTTTACTGTGTATACGCTACATATGACTCACTGAAGGGTTTGAATAAAAGTTTACCGCAATCACATTCAACCATGTATAATCTTGATTAAAAGAATAATAAGTAATATTACCATGTCTTCTGACACTTCTGTGAGAAGAATAAGAATTTTTTGTTTTGCCAAATATGTATTCTCAAAGTATTCACATGTCAATTTTGTCTTGATTTTCACACAAATTCAGGGCGACTTGGTAGTCCAGCGGCAAGGTGTCTGCCTCTCAACTGAAGGTCGTGGGTTCAAGACCCACCAACCGTTGAAAAATGTTCTCTAGTTTTTCAAGTGCAATCTACCCCCTGGTCCGGGTAGGCGGATCGACACCTAGCCCCATTAGAGACGGACGATAAAAGGAGGTCCCATGTGCAGACCACAACACTCTGTGTATATTAAAGATCCCTTGGCTGTTTACAGGCCAGTCTGGACAAAATTTAAAATCCTTTCAAAACCCTGAGATCACCATATTTGTGAATGTGGGTAAAAATCGAATCAAATCAAATCACATCACACACGTTCAGTGAAATATAAAACTTCTGTGGCTATGAAAATTAAATTTTTCATTAAAGTACGAATGATGGTCAAATTCAGCTTATCCTGGTTGGCATAATTCACAATTCTATTACAGCTTTTCCTGTCAAACCAAATAAGTTCCTTGCACAACTTATTAGCTACTCACATTTGACGTCCATGAACCATAGAACATCAAATTATTACGTATCCTCAGATAATATATCACAACAACGGAGTTGCTCAGAATTTCATATACTTTTTTTTATGTTTTGTTTGTTTGCACCATTGGAATTTACACCGTCCACAATATGCGATGATCTCAAGGTGAATTAAGATGAAACAGCAGGATGAAAGTCATAGGAAAGAGTGAAAGGACAAAATGTTGTGGTGGTTATGTTGTAAACTGTAAACCCCCAGCCCCACCCCCTGAAAAATACAGGCTGACCACAGACATGGCAACTAAATGTACACTCACAGACATAGGACATAAGTTTTAATGACATTTCTTGCATTTGTCACATCAGACCAGAAAAGCTAACTGAACGATGCTTTAATCGATTTAATCATGAACTGCACATCCTCAAACATATACACACACACACACACACACACACACACACACAGGACATGATGAAAGACATGATAAATAGTGTAAGGAAAGAAGTAGGACCTATCAGTAGTGCCCGCCAACCACCCACCAGCCACAGACTGCACTCATAGGTCAGGGCGATAATCTTATTTGATTTGGACATTCAACTCTTCTGCTGATTTATACATGCACTAGGCATTGAAAACAATGATGTGCTGTAAATGACATCCTCATGTTTACAAAATCTGTTGTCTTTATCATTTACTAGATCTAGACCTGAAGTAAATAGTAATCATGATTCTCTCTTCCATGTGTCCATGCACACCAACCAACCAACACACCAACAAAACTTTAATGCCAATCATAGGATTGAAAATGACGGGTTTCCATGCTCACATCTGAATATTTTCAACATTTACTGAGCCGTTCATATATGCTTGTGAGTTCTTGTGTGCGAATGAGCCAGCAGCACACGCAAGTGCAAAAACATTCGCTAACTTTGTAATCACTCCAAGGTAAAAAAACAAACCCAAAACAAGATCAGGGCAACAGTCAAACAGTCATGTATAATTCACAAGTTAAGTTTAAGAGTGTCGGTGTGCCACTTCAGAGCAAGCCTTAGACTAATCCATTATCATGTAGCATTCAGAGGTGCAGCTGTAATAGATTTATGCATGAATTATGATGAGGAAATCCTGCAAAACTCAAAATCCAGGAACATGACCACGTAAATTTCCTTTATGCACATTGTTTTCTGTTCCTCTGAAAATATCATTTACAACTCAAAACTGCCTTCATAAGCAAGAAATCACAGTGATGTAACTTCCCAACCAAATTTGTACAAAAATACAGAAATTTGAAAAAGGTCTGCAGTCGGATATCTCCTTGCTGGCTTTAATGACCGCAGCAAATCCCCCCCCCTCCCAGCCCATCTACTCCCATCCCTCAACTGCTGCAATAAGGGAAAACCTCACATAAATGTTTTTTTTTTATATAGACAATATAAATCATGTAAACTATCTTGCTCCTGGTGGGGTTATGATTTTTCGAAAAGTCTATTTATAACATTAAAAGCAATGTGTTTTGGTTCTTTCGTTTAAATATTGTCAACATAGCTGGGCCATTCATATGTGTTGGTGAGCTGGACCCTAAAATAATAAATAAATAAACAACGAAAACAAGGGCCTACTAGGTAGAAACTCTATTGAGAGTAAAAGAAGATTGCGCATAAAATAGACATTTCACTGTCATTGCTTTTGATTGTGAGATCTACCATCGAATCAGAAACAATGAAGTAAAATGATGTCTCTCTCTGACAAGAGGCGCAGCTTATTGCAGATTCTGTTGCCTATCCTAAATCCAACTAAGTTGAGTGGCAAAGAGATATGATAATACAAATTTTAGGCTTGCTGTAAGTTGAAAAATAAAGATATCATTGAAGTTATAACACTTGAGAAAATTGAAAATTAAATATTTTCTTCCTGTAGTCAGTAACTAAGTTGATTGCATGTATTATAACATTTAAATTGAAATAAAGTTCATAGCAAACAAAGGCAATACCTGGGTTATAAGGGTTTTTTTCATTTTATATGAAATTAAAACATTGGACAGTTAATCAAATGCATTAAGTATAGAAAAAAATTTTTAATTCAAATTTATCAAACCATATATTTCACAGAATCTTCATTTATCAACTAAAAAAATGAAAAAAGGAAAAAGTCATCCATGTAAAAACAATTAAATACTCTCTTTTACCGTCAAAATAACATAATTTAATAAAGCATTTTCAAGTCTAATTTCATCTCATAACTCCCCTTTTGACATGGGCAATTGATCTTTTCATTTCTCTGTGTCTAATTCTATAACAATTTGTTATTTTGAATGCATCAGCTTACCTGGACTCTGGCACGGATTGCCCCCATTGCAGGAATTTGAGAAAAATAACCTGAAAAGATTCCAAAGAAAGATAATGAGGAAAGAATATTAATAATTGATCTCATCTAAAATATCTAAGATCTTCCTATTTTTTTATGCAATTAAAAGAATAAATCATAAATTGGTAATTGCATAACAACATATGGATCTACATAAAATTTTGAAAACAAAAACAAGCTGAAGCCTTACTAAAAGTCTCAAATTAGGGTTTATAGCTCACCTCTGTTTGCACAAGCCATCCATCTGACTGCATGAATCGGATTTGGCGTTGGACCAACAGCATAAGTAAAAACACGAACCTGTGAATAAGTCAGCCACAGAAAATATCATGAGTAAATACAATTTGCTTGAGCTTTATGAAGAAAAAAGTATTTCAACAAAGAAGAAAACGGATGTCATAAAAAAATCTCCTCGTTTATTCAGAAAATTAAAATTTAATTATTTTATCTCTTTATCTACCCTCCCTATCATGGTTGATGATGACTGACATTAAATGTTGCAGGCGTTGTCACCCATATATTTGTAACACAAAAGTGATAAACGGCAATAAATGACAACTCCACATTGGAAGATAGAACAAACACGTGACGTTTTGGGTATAACCCTTCGTCGGACAAAGACCAAGGCTTGTATGCACACTTATGAGGGCATCAAACAGTGTAATGTCAGAATGAAAATCAGAAAGGAGGAAAACTGTATATATGAAAGTGTGAAGCTATTCCTCGTGCGTTGTGGGATGAAGGGTAATACCCGAAACATCATACATTTGTTCTGTCTCGCTTAGAGGAGTTGTCACTAACTGTCATTTATCAATCTGTTCTACCCAGTCCTGCAGAACACATCTGGTCCAAAGAACTGGGTCCAATTTGACATGTTTTCAACATATAATGCTGATGGACTGGCATTCCTTTTCCCTTATCGCACTACTTCCCAAAAACAAAATGAAGTCTCCAAATCATTTCACTTTCCACTTAACAAAAGGCTCATGATCTCAGGTTCTTCAAGGAGCAAACAAACTTAAGTTGACTTAAAAGATTTACAATTGTGAATCCTTGATATTAAATACCTGTGACCTGAAAATGAAACACTGAAATTCAACTTACTGACTTATTAGGCCAATTAAATTCCTGGAAGACTTCCTCTGCGTTGTCTGTTCCACCGTCTGTAAGCAGCATAATGACTTTATTACAGTTCGCCCCCATGTTGGTTTCATCATCAGTTTCGTTCCTCGAAAACTGAAAATAAAATGAAAATAATAATACAGGCTTCCAAAAATGAGAAAAAATACATGAGGAAGACAAAAGACAAAACATGAGGAAGACAAATCAACTTCATGAAAAATGTTACCTACCAAAAGCATTAAGTTACAACATTTTACAATAATATTTACTTGCATTTGATATTTATAGATTATAAAGTGAAGGAGGGGCAAGAGAAGGAATTGATGTAGGCTACAATTTACATTAGGTAGTCTTAACAAAGTTTAACAGTTCTTATGAGTGCAGAAAATTTGCCTCAATATCAAGATCCAAAGACATCTAAAGAAAGTGCACCATAAGTTTCTATGGTTTCTGATAAGGAAAAAGACTATAATATGTATTGTGAGGATAAAGAGACAAAATTAATTATATTTTACAGAAACACTTAAATAATGTTTGAAAGAGATATTTTAATAATACATTCTAAGATAGAATTCTGGACACAAGGCAAAGATTGTCATGTCAATTTACCTCAGCAAATTTTTCAAATGCAAATCTGATGGCAACACTAAAATCTGCTTGACCCATAGCTGTGAGACTATCAACGTCCTTTTCAAGTTGCTAAATTAATGGATGGAGAAATAAAAAAACATAACTTGAAATAAAGATGAAGCTTGGTTAAGAAACAAAAATATACGATTGAAAAAAAGACAATAAGAATATGAATGAGAATAAGGATAAGGATAAGGATAAAGGATAATGATAATGATAATGATAATGATAATGATATTGATAAGGATAAGGATAAGGATAATAAGAATATTAATTATAATAATAATATCGCTAACGTTATCTTCTTCCTTATTGTTTTCATCATCATCAACATAAAATTTGGCCATTACTCAGACAAACACATCAGCAAATGCTATCATAGATACTTTCCTTACAAGTCAATTAAAGTTAACAATTAATACACTGTATCGTTTTATAGAGACAGATATGTTAAAACTCTGTAAAAAGCTATCATTCAAAATGTTGCATCATTGATTTTCCTCTTGTTTTGGAAACAGTGCGTTGTTTATACTATGTAAATAATATCAAGTATGGCACTTCCCAGTGGCATTGGTGGCCTAGTCATTAGGGTACTGGATGGGATCATGAGGTCCTGGGTTTGAATCCTAGCAATGCCAGGCCTGATGGTATGTTCCTTGGGAAAAGATTCTTAACACGCATTTTCCCCACTCAACCCAGGTGCAAATTGTACCAGCAACAGCTTAAGAGTAAAAGCTTGTGACAAACCAACATCCTTTCCAGGAGGTGATTATCATCACCTGGTTCAATTTGCTCTATAGAAACCTGGATAAGATCCAGCTCTATGGTCTATAAGGACTTAGAAGGAACTTTACTTCACTTACTTCCTGGCTCTTCCCTATGATAAAGCACCCATTCTCACTGGAAGCACGCAAACACTCACTCACCTTCTTGTTTCTGAAATTTGCTTGAACAAAAGCTGTATGGTTGAAGCATTTCCCAACAAACTTTGCCTCTGAAGAAAACTATCAAAGAAGAACAGTAAATGTCTTTCACTAATGCAAGAAGAACTAGATTTAAATCGCGGAGAGTATTATAGATCTGTTACATATTTTGGATGATGCTTAAGTTGAATAAGACACATGTAAAAGATGAGGAAAAATTCACGCATTCTGATGCGTTTTTTGATTGATACTTGTATAAGAAACAAAACTTGATAAATAAAAGGGAGACTTATCACTGAAGTATTACTAAGTTTTTGTTATGGGGTCTTTTAATTGAACAAAGATTCTTTTAGACATTCATGTACTTCTAACAAAAGATACATGAAACATTGCTACTTTTCAAATAAAAATAACTGACATTGCTACATTTCAATCACTATAAAAATAAAATGATATTGCTACTTTTAATAACTATAAAAAATATAATCGACTCACCGCCACCACATTGACAAAATCATTTTCTCCTAAAGTATTTAGTATTGATTTCACAGCATTCTTCATGAGCTGTAGGGATTGCCCATAAGTGCTTCCACTCCTGCAATAGAAAGATATTACAATGATGAGATAACAAATGGAGCAAAACCTAAAATGTATAGATTGCTGTTTAAGGGAATAATGATACTTCTACCACAATTACGCAGGTACACTTTAAAATCTGACAAATATTCAAATCTCTTTTAACTCACGTATCAATGAGGATCATCATATCCTTTGGTGAACTGGAACCTTGTGTGTACCTACGAAAAGGACCAAAAAAGCTTATAATTAACATGGAAAATCATCACTGTTCAAAATCAAATTTAATTTGACTTGAGGTGTGAAAACCTGACATAAACATTAAGTACAGTGAAATATATGCCAAACTCAATGAGAGATCACAATCATTGTAATATTTTTCTCACACAATGAATGTGTCAAGCATGTCTGCCAAACTGTTAATAGGCATGATTTCAAAACGGGAAGCAATTTTTTCCCCGATGAGATAGGACTCCATATCAAAACAGGGAACTATTTTCCTTTCGTATGAATAGGCAACCCTTACACAAAAGGAAGCAATAGCCATGTGACCGAACATCACTTCCATATTCCAATAAAAGGAAACAATTTCGTCAAAAAGTAAGTTGATGATTGGACATTATTTCAACTACAAAGTGACTTGTGATTTTACATCATTTCAATAAAGGGCTGCAATTTTCTCACAATATAAGTGGAAAGAA
Organism: Doris montereyensis; assembly: GCA_037039925.1. NCBI lineage: Eukaryota > Metazoa > Mollusca > Gastropoda > Nudibranchia > Dorididae > Doris > Doris montereyensis. The sequence continues at coordinate 296,260 of JAXRKP010000405.1, forward strand.
TACTTCTCAGAACTGCTGCTGAATTGACCACCACCTGCACAATCCTCAAACATAGAGGAGACAATAGAATGCCTAGATATAGCTACAGATGCCCCAACACCAGCGGAGATTCGACCCACAATCGGAAAGATTAAGAATGGAAAGGCAGTAGGACCGGATGGTATACCTGGAGAAGCACTGAAAACAAACACAGAATGCTCCGTTGCCATGCTACACAGCCTTTTCACAAAGATTTGGGAAAGGGAAGAATTTCCATGGAAAGAGGGTCATGTTGTCAAATTACCTAAACAGGGAGACCTCAATGAGTGCACTAGCTACAGGCGGATAACGCTACTGTCAGTTCCTTGAAAGACTTAAAAGGGCAATCGATGCCCAAATACGAGATGAACAAGAAAGATTTAGAAAAAATAGATCATGTACTGACCAAATAGACACATTGTGCATCATTGTTCAGCAATCATTATACGTAAATTTCATTGACTTTGAGAAAGCGTTTGACAGCCTCCATAGGGATTCTCTTTGGAAACTCCTACGACATTATGGAATACCCTTAAAAATCACAAGAATAATACAGAAATCATATGAAAATATGACTGCAAAAGTAGTACATGCTGGAGAAGTCTCTGAATCTTTCAGCATCAGACGGGAGTTCGTCAAGGCTGACTTCTTTCTCCCTTTCTGTTTCTTTTAGCCATCGATTTCCTGATGAAAAATACAACAGATGGGAGCAGAAATGGCATTCAATGGACCTTGACAAAACAAGTTAACAACCTAGAGTTTGCCAATGATATCGCTTTGCTTTCACACATTCACAAGCAAATGCAGGAGAAAACGAATGCCATTGAGACCATAGCATCATCTGTGAGACTATTCAAACAAGAAAACCAAGACTCTTCGCAGCTGCAAAACCTGCAACACTCGGCCAATAACCCTAAAAGGAGAACCGCTGGAAAATATGGACAAATTTTGCTACCTGGGTAGCATGATTGATGGCAAGGGAGGTGTGGAAGAGGATGTCAAAACCAAGATACAGAAGGCACGACAAGCATTTTTAAGCCTTAACAAGGTATAGTCCAGCAAGAGTTTACCAGAAAGAATCAAACTAAGGATATTCAACTCAAATGTCAAGCCAGTGCTAACATACGGATCAGAAACATGGAGAACCAAAAAAAACTGCCCTACAAAAAATACAATCAGTCACAAATAGATGTCTGAGGAGAATTGTCAAAATATTCTGACTTGAAGTTATCTCAAACATTAATCTATGGGAAAGAATAAAATGAAAGAAATTGAGGCGGATAGGCCACACGTTTAGAAAGGTCCCAAAAGAGCCTAACATGGAACCCACAGGGTAAAAGATCGAGGGGTCAGCCAAGGGCTACGTGGAGAAGAGAACTGGAGGAAGACATGAAGAAGGCGGGGCAAACATGGAAGTCTATGGAGAGGCTGGCCCAGGAGAGAAGCATTTGGGAAATTATTTTTTGATGGCCTATGCTTGCCAGCGAGCTAAAAAGGCAGAAGAAGAAGAGGTGGTAAAATACAAGCCTTTTACTCATTTTTCTAACTTAAAAATTAAAAAATATTTCACACTTCTAAAGTGAGCTAATAATAAACATTACTCCTCTGTTAATATTCTATAGAAAAAACAATTATACAGATGAAGTGTTCGGGTCGGGGGAAAGGGAAGAGGGGTAAGGGGGGAAAATTTCATCATTAGTCAAAATAAATGAAAGTACAATTCATGAACAAAGACATACCATGACTGCCTCCGAACATCGTACAGATCAACTCCATCATTATTCCAGTAAGTGGCTAAGAAAGAAAAGAAAGTCAACCATGTGTAATGTTCATACTAAAGCATGCTATATGTTCAAATAATATACAATATAAATTTCACTAATGATAATGAATAGAGTAACGATAATACTTTAAAAAAAAAGAAAAGAATATTGTCTATTTGTCTCTAATTTTTAGAAGTACAGTGAAATCTCTCTAATTTGGAATCTCTCTCATTGTGAACCTGGGGAATCGGGATACCTGGCCAATCGGAAAAAAAATCAAATCTCAGGTCACAGAATTCTTTATATATATCTGCCTCTCTGAACAGGGAATTGTTTTTGCGGATTTGCATTGATTATCATCACCATTTCCCCCATATTTATTTATTCCAACATTCATTTGATATCCAAAATTGGTTTCTGTGTTAGTAAAATATCAATTATAACATCTGCATCAGATCTACACATGCTACACAATACATAATATGTACACGATGTTGCAAGTGCCAGTTGACAACGACCATAAGCCAGACACACCAGACATCCATTACGAGGGTGTGAAAGCAGGCGTCGTGCCAGTCCTTGCTCATCCAACTAATAATACAGTAGGGTGTTGACATGGGGTGGCATTAAGAAAGCAGACTTGTGCACTGCCATAGCCTTTTATTGCCCACCTAACCTGCCAATCACAAGGGTGGACACTCAAGGAAATGTAATAATTCACCATGCCTTCTTGATTACGTGTCTTATCTATCTACCATCCAACGAAGCTCGACTGTGAGTGTGAGTGACATCTCTGATAATTGCTATCTTTGTTTTGATCAACTGGTCCTGTGGCTACTTGTTCGTTTGTTTAATTCTGCATTTTACCACTCACTAAAGGGCTTAGGTACCCCAAACTGCTGAGGGAAAACCAAAATCCTTAGACCCTTGTGAAATCGGGAAACGCCGCAAATCGGGACAATTATACAATCCACCGAGAGTTCCCGATTAGAGAGGTTACACTGTACAGTTATAAAGGTAAAGTCCTCTGTGCATGGCCTTTGCTATAAGGATGGCTCTGCTCTGATACCAACCTGGATACGTCCTCATGAATCCAGACTGAGAGCCAAAGTATTGCCACAAAATGTCTTGATCATTCTGGTAGTTTTCTTTAAACTGTGTATCAAGACCAGCAGTCCAATTCAAGCCATTCAAAATATCTATGTCTGAAATGAAATATGAAAGAAGGGATCCAGTGAGGGATTTTAAGTTGAATTTTAAAAAGTTGATCAATACATCCAAAAATAATTAAAGCGTCCACAAAATGATGCAAGTAAAAAGAAGATTTTATGACTCAACTTAATTTGACTTCAGATACAGTCATGACATAGCACATGTATTAAAAAGAATGATGTCAATCTTTTTCGTGAGGAAAAATCTTTGATGTTAATGATGAAAATTGTGATTATGGATGCCATGATATCTTGATGGCCAAATATTCTAAATCTTAAAACATTTTAATGATGGTGATGATGATGAAGATGATGATGATAATGATGATGATGATGATGATGATGATGATATGATGTTGAAAATGATGATAACCATGACACTGATAGGTTCAAGATGTTGAAATGATGAATAATTCATGTAAGAAAATAATATGAACATAAAACACTCATTTATAAGATTAATTAACATCACATTGAAAAATTTCTCACAATTCATATTTTCTATAATAATGAAATGATAAATAATTCATACAATTTGTAAGTACATATAGACATAAAAACTCATTTGTAAGATTCCTTAACATCACTTTGAAAAATTTCTCACAATTCATATTGTCTATAATAATGATTTTTCTTTTTATTGCAGTTGTTTAATAAAGCTAAAAAATCTATCTACTCGTTTATGTTGAAAAATCATTTTTTTTGCAAAGTATTAAAATCCTACAGGCTAATAGTTTTTCTATTATCTAATAAATTGGATTCTCAAATCTTTTAAGGCGCATCAATGATAACCTGACTTGGAAAAAGCAGCAAACTACTAGTTTAAGTAAAAAAATTAAACATAAAATTGCTCAAGATAATCAATTTATTAACTCATTAAGCCCACAATTATTTTCACTATTGGAAACTCACAAGCACAAGACCACACCGATTCAAAACCTAATTTAGTGGTTATAATAACAATAAAGTCTATATATTTTATCCCTCTAGGGAAGAATGACCTTAGTGGTAATTTCTTCTTCTTCATAATAATTGACCAACTCAATTCTTGAGCATTACTGTCAGCACATTTTTTAAAAATTCAACCCCAAACCGTTAACTAAATTTTGATTTTAAAGTAATATGCTTAATTCTGTTTTTAAAGTCTTCAGTGCTACTACTGAGTTTAATTTCTGTTCACAGTTTGTTCCACAGCCTTACTATACAAGAGTATAATGAGTGCAAGTGACAATCTATGTTTGAAGATAAAAAACCATGTATGTTTGACAGCCTGATCTGATTGTACTTGTATTAAGTTTAAGCCGATCTAATGGCCTTTTATAGCTATAAAGAAAATATTTATCTATTTCTGGCTCTTTGTTCTTCTAAAGATATCCATTATAATTGATTCATGTTGGTTTGGGCATTTCCTTTCATGTTTGTATTAATTATCAGTTACAAAGCCAGCTGCATTCTTCTGCACTTTCTCAATTCCTATTATGTAGGTCTGTTGGTGCGTGTCCCAGATGCAGCTACCATAATCTATGACTGGTTTTACTTTACTAAAGACTTTTTGCATTTCTCTTTGACAAGTTTAGGACAGTTGTAAAAGTTTGTTCTAAGGAGAGGCCAAAAGGCCATTTGCTTTTCTGCACAGTACTCACTGTTGTTCTTTCCATTGCAATCTATTGTCTATAGTTACCCCTAGGTATTTTGTTCTGTCTGTTATTTTTAGTTTTTGGTTATATTGTAATAGTCTGAGTTCAATATTTTTACTGGGGGGGTATTATTAGTACCTGACACCTGAAAGTATTGGTTTGGGATTAGATTCAGCACCTTCAACGATTACCATTTGTGTTCATTCCAAAAGAAATGATTTGGTTCATTCAAGAAGAGAATTTTGAATGCCATAGCTTTTCCAATTTTATAAGTAAACCGCTGTGATCTACTTAGTCAAAAACTTTTTGATAAATTTAAGAGGAAAGCATCTGTTAAGTTTCTTTGATCTAGTGTAAGAGAATTGCTTCATAGCAAGTTACAATCAAATTTTTCAAATTCAATATTGTAATAATCTTTCAAATTGAGAATCTTCAGTTGTGTGCTGATAATGGCTGGTGGAAAAAGTGAGAACAATCTATCGGATATGGACAGGTGTAGGTGGAGCTTAATAAGTTTAGGAAAGAGAGACATTTAAACTCAAAGGGAATGCACAAAAATAATATTTCAGATCAACTTACTTCCTTCATATATTTCCACTGGAATATGAACACTCGAAAAGGTAAAGTTAACTTCTTTGCCAAATCTCATAGCATATTCCACTGGTACTCCTGATGCATTCATTGTTTTTGAATTGTAGTACGAAATATCAGAAATCTATAATGAAAGAAAAAGCAAAAGTTTTCATTAACTGCAAAGTTTACCCTGGGAAATCATTCTTTAATTGTGAACAAAGATTTAAAATATGACAGATAGAAATAAAAAGAAAATATCATTCTTTCCTTATGTTTTCAATCACATATTTCATTACAATTTCTCTTCTCGGTTGAACATTAATTAGAGAGAATGTTTCAAACAAATGCATAAGAAAGAGAACTGAGATGAAAATCTAAAACCTCAGTCAAGCATCTTATGCATGATACTTTAATAATATTGAAATAATTTAAGAGCAGATATGAAGTAAATGGCCATGCCCATCTATTCGTAAGCTTTGAATGCGAGAAAAGAAGGATAAAGAATAAAACTAAATTGATTGTAACATTGTTCAATGTTTCCATTGTACAGATTTCTTTCTCATAGATTTAACTATTTCCATCTGATTCCACTGAAGAATAAATCTCTTGATTTGAGGTGAAACTAAAAGTGTGGCCTTGAAGCGATGAAGAAACTGTAGAGAAAAAAACATCTGATTTAAGGAGCTAAATATTTAAAACGATCTTCAACACAAATTCTATACAACAAGTAAACTCCACCTCTAAATCTTTTTTCCAGGAATGTCCTCTAACAGCATCTTCAGCGGCAACTACTGATCTCTGCAAATGAAAGGGAAATTTTATGACAAATTATCTTAAAACCACCATCTTGAGAATCACATCATCAAAGTTTTGCTGTTGTTTTTTTTTTAAAGCTATTCAATTATTATAATTCAATCTATACCTTTAATTGCAATGCTTCAGTAAGATGGTTAAATGGCCTGCCATTGAAGACAAAGTATTAAAGAAATCACAAGCCAGTCTTAAATTCCTGAAGCCATCATATGATAGCCCAAAAAGGCTATAAGTTAAATAGGACTGTAACAAAACAAATCAATTCAAATAATGCATTACTGCATGACGATGGTTTGTATTTCAGTCCTTATAGGCTCTACTGAAAACAGAATCCTCTATTACTGTAAATAAAGTAGTTGCTGAGAAAATACAAAACCACTGTTCCTTCACCTTCAGGTTTACATGTCAATATTTGAATGCAATGAACATGTTTAATGTCGTTTATAACTTGAATATAGCCATAAAAAAAACTTGCTGCAAAAATCTTTTTTCAGTTAAAAAATATTAGAGACGTAACATGTCTTTTTTAAGTGTCAGAACAATAATTGAATGTAGATGTTTATAAGCTATGATGGTCTATTGACTAAATAATAGGTGCTGTCATGTATTTCCCTTCTTTCCCCATCTTGACTGCCATTTCCATTTCCATTTCCATTCTCCTCTTCTTTCTTTCTCAATGTCACTGTAACATATTGATAAATCTCCTTGCCCATACATTACAGCCCAAGTTGGACATTTTAATCCTCTTAATCAACCAATTAACCAGCAATATACAAGAGTAGTCTCAAAGACAACCATGGTCTCGTTTTTCAAAATAGGGCAAAAGATGAATGACAAATTATCAAACCTTGACACTCTATGGACAATATCGTCATCAGTTGTCCAAATGACCATTCGTTAGGTCAGGGAGAATGTAGTGTTGGCACAATTTGCAGTAACTAGTCAATAGGTAAATGCTCTAGTCTTTTTAATAGGCTTATCATGCTGCGATTTTAAAAAAAACAGTCTTTTGCTCAATCTTCCCCGTATGAACCTACTCCTAATTTGTGTTTTGCAGGGACAGTTTTGTTAGAAGAGTAACATTAGCATGGGTTTGTGTGGTCATTGTTAGCAGTTTGTATGGACTGAAGGTCTTGTAGTATTGTATGTGAGATCTATTTGTATTGGTCATAACAACCCATTTAATTTTTTAAGTTTAACTTTCACTTGGCCAGCTTCATCAATTATTCATAAATGGTATGTGATTTCAGAGATAATCATAACAGATAGCTTTATGACCGTGGTAGCTAATAAACAATTATGAGAACCCTGGGGCATAATTCCATGTCTGGGGTAAAACAATATCAAGTGTCAAGGCCAGTAATCCAATTCAAACTGTAAGGCCTTTAGGTGTGATTGCTAAATATTGATTTCATGTCTTATACCAGGGGACTCGGTAGTCCAGAGGCAAGCTGTCCGTCTCTCAACCAAAAGGTAGTGAGTTCGAGCCCCGCTCACAGTCGAACAAATTTCTCAAGTTTTATTGAGCAAAACTACCCCCCTGGTCCAGGTAGATGGATTGTCACCTAGTCCCATCGAAGACGGACGGTGAAAAGGAGGTCCTGTGCACGTTAAAGATCCCTTTGCTGTTTATAGGGCAGTCTGGGCAAAATTTAAAATCCTACCAAAAACCCTGAGATCACCTTAGTTGTGGATGTGGGTAAATCAAATCAAACAAATGTCTTATACCATTTCATCGACTATTTGTCAACATCTGATTAAATTCCACTGAAAATGAGGAAGACCAAGAGAAATGTATCCTGCATGTTGGATACACATGACCCGTATGTTGATGATAACATGCAACCTTAACAGAAATTCAACCCCATGCTTTAGATATTATCTTAGAAGATATCTTAATTTCATCATTTCCTTATGTGAAAACAAAATATTTATATTTATTCTCCAACTCATCCCTTCATTGTGTCTTAAAATTAGGTATAATGTAAACATGTAACAAACAATTGGTTTTCAACAAACTATTTATTCTGAAATTTAGCATGGGACCTTTTGCATAGGTAAACAGCCTCAAAAGACAATTGAATTAATAAACGTAACTAGAATCTCACATTAAGTGCTTCCATCTTCCTCAGGAGCATTTGGGACAATGCCTTTGACATCTCTTTGACAAGATCTGCCTCATCAATGTCTTCATATTTTATGGAAGCGCCTTGGGTGGAATCAGTTTGAAATACCTGTCATAAAAGAAGATATGAGAGAATTTCAGTTGGTTTTTTTCCTCTTTGTTTAGCTTCTTTTTCATGGTATTATTTGTAGTTTTCTTCTGTTTTATTTCCTTTTTTTTGTTTGTTTATATAAACTTGCTTCATTGAAATGAGCAATTAGTCTTTGAAAAATTTGTTTGATCTTGAGAACGAAATAACTCACTTAAGACACATCGTAAAATATGTAAGAACTTTCTAGTGAATGTGTTAAGAACTCAGATAAATATCAGACTAAGAAGCGAATGCTTACCTTGTGAGAAATTATAAACAGATTATTGAGAGCATATAGGCCTTCATCAATATTTTTAGCCCATGCCTTCACCCTGAAATGAAAATGATTAAATGCTGTTTAGATGTACATTCAATTTGCCTTAGCATGTTAAATTACGAATTTCTTTCTTTCTTTATCAGCTCCCATTCTACCTTCTGGTGTATGGGTTTAGATGCCCGAAATAATCTTTCTCCAGGCTGCCCTGTCCTGACATTTTCTGTTTCCTTCCGTGAAAGTATAATTTCTTTGCTTTAATGCCTCTTTTATATCTTCTTCCCACTTTCTCCGAGGTCTGCCTTTTAGTCTTTTACCTTGAGCTTTAGCACTGTATACTCATTTAGCTATTCTATTGTCATTTATTCTGTTTACATGCCCAAACCATCTCAATTGATTTATTTCTATCTTAGTTTTTATGCTATCTGCTTTGGTTTGATCTCTTATTGTTGTGTTTCTGATTTTCTCTCTTTTAGTTTTCCTTACTACTCTTCTTAGATATTTCATTTCAGCTGCTTGTACTCTACTGTATTCTCTACTGTCTAAGGTCCAGGTTTCACTGCTATAGAGGAGAGTAGGACAATAAACAGTGTTGTATACTGCCATTTTGGTTTTTGTTGATAAGTAATTGTAGTTTTGAACTTGTTCTAAATTCTCCCTGCCCAATTTAAGATTTTATATTTTAGCTTCCCTAGTTACTAGCATTGTTTTGGTTTTCTTTACGTTTACTCTCATTCCTCTTTTATTTAATTCATTATTCATCATGTTGATATTCGACTGAAGGTCCCTTTCTGATTTTCCAAACAGAACTAAATCATCAGCAAATGAAAGCATTGATACATTTACTGGTTTGAGCTTCCACATACCTGTATTCATTTTCTTCATTTTGAGGATGCCTTTACGACTGAATCCATAAATGTGATAAACAAAAGAGGACTTAAGATACAACCAATATCTTGATTGCAGAACTATTTTAAGATCTCTGAAAAGCTCTTCTTTGGTTTAGATTATACATAACAAATAGAACTCAGTGGGCAAAAGGAAATAATGTCTACTCTGAAAGCCTCCAGATATGTTATGGTGTCCCACAGGTTTCCGTTTTTGGTCTTATATTTTTCAGCTTGTATATGCAGCCTTTACTCAGACCATATTACACCACTTTTGGAATCCTTTCATTGACTACCTGTTAAGTCACGAGTTGAATACAAATTTGCCGTGATGATTTTTCTTATCTTTTAGAACTATTAAAACCAAATACGAAAGCTAGATGTTTTGAGATCCAGTGATGATACATCACTTTTGTCTATCCCAAGAAAAAAACACAAGTCCTATGGAAACCGCTCATTCAAACATTACCGTCCGAAAGTTTGGAACGAGCTTCCGTGGGAAATTAGAAAATTAGGTTCTGTGGAAAAAAATTTTTAAAGCTATCAAAACATTGGATTTTAGTTAAGCTACATTGGAATGTTATTGTTCTTTTCCAGATTCAAACTTTTGCTTCATTTTAAATTGAATGTAACATTGTAGTTATATATTTTATAGAGAAATTGATGTATGCCTGATTTTTACAATGTTCTGTCTTTTATCTAGTGGGATGTTGTTAGGCACTTTGAGATGTCATTGATATGGAAAGTGCAAAATAAAACTTTCTTTCTTTCTGTCTTCTTACGTCACAAACAACACAAATTGCTACACAAAACCACCATCCCATACAAACAATTACAGAAACTCTTTCTGTATCCATACCATCATTGACTGGAATAACCTCGATGAGCATACCAGCAATTCAACAGCAATTGAAATTTTCAGAGAAAGACTGTCACGTCTATTAACTGTCCGTTGTGATTACGCCATTACTGGGTCCTACAACGTATTATACAGATACAGATCTACTACAAGTGTTTTAATTGGAATGTCTTCGTATTTGAAATGTATGGGAAAAGAGACATCTGCCTTGATAAGTTTGACAAATGAGGTGTCAGCTCGAAATTGTGTTATTTGAAACAAATTTTGTTTCCTGTTGGTAGGCGAACATGTTGTAATTATTAGGCAATATGTTCTTAGAATGGGGTGTCGGTGGCCAAGCGGTTAGGCTGCCAAACTGGGGACCAGGAGGTCCCAAGTTTGAATCCTAGCAAAGTTAATTCCGACATGCTCCTTGGAAAGATACTCAACGCACATTTTCCCCACTCTGTCCACGTGCAAATGTAGTAAAAACTTGCGCCAGACTAGCGTCCTGGCCAGGAGATGATTATTGTCCCTTGTTCCATTTCATGCTATTGAAACCATGATAAGCTCTGGTTCTATGGGCCGTAACGGCCTTGAAGGAACTTTTCATGTTCTTAAGATCTTGAGACAATGACTGATAATGGTAACGATTGATTATGACCCAACAACACAAGCGTCGATGTAGTAGTGAAGTGGGCAGAGCCAATAATGTAAGGCTGTACCTAATGGTTGTTATGGACAAGTTATGATGGTGATTGCTTGGTCATATTAGGTGGTCCTGAAGTGAAAATTATCAATGTTCCTATCAATTTAACTTATGTATAGGTGTAATGGGCCTGGTGTACTGAATTGAAATATGTCGTTTTTTTTTCTGGTTGCCATGGAAATGGTGGCCATCTTGGATTTTTCCCCTTAATTTCACCATTCAATATCGATAGGCCTTTTCCTTTTTTAACAAATTTCTTTCTAACTTGGCACACACTTATTTGATACAATATCTAAATTTGATCAGATCGGATTTTTCTTTTATTAGTAAGTTTTGTTTTTATGTTTTGAAAATAGCATGAGAACAACCCAAAATATACAAAAATATTGTACAAAAAATTCAATTTTTCCAAAACATATAAAAAAACATCTAATCGTTTCTTTGTTTTCTCCCAACTCATCATTCATACAAAATTTCATGAAGATACGTTAAGATGTTAAAAAGAAGATAGGATATAATGAACAAACAACCACATTTTGAGAAAATCATATTTTTCTCTTATTTTCTGTTATTTGAATATATTTTTCTCCCTTAAACCTAAGAAAAGAGTAGCATAATACTTTAAAACATCATAATACCTTGAGAGGCTCTCAACTACTTCCTATTGACTCCTATTGTTTCAAGTGCAGCAGCACCTTTTTACTAATTTTGAGATAGTGCCTTTTGATAATAGGTGCGCGGAATATGTCCCATATTTTCCAGACGATCTAAGGTAATATTTATAATAGATCCTCAAATAAAAATTTTCTTGGATAGCATTTATTGTGATGATCAAAATCAAAATGACTACCAACTTACTGTACTTTATATAATATTTCTGGCTTTTATCGTATAATAGCAGTGTTGTATCGCTTCTAATCAATTCGTATAAATTCAACGAATCGATACTCAAATGAACATGTTTTATGATATCATTGTGACGGGAATGAACTGCTCTGTCCACTAGTATGATAGAAGTGAAGGTAATGACACAAGATAATATGAAAGCCCCATAGGAACAAAGATGAGACAAATACAAGGAATAGACAGAAAAAAATCTGTGGGTTCGATCCCCATGGTGGCCAGGATTTTTTCTATCTATTCCTTGTATTTGCTTGTCTTTGTTCTTGGAAATGGGATTTTCATATTATCTTGTGTCGTTACCTTCACTTCCGACATGCCCGTTACCTCACTGTTTGTCTCTAGTATGATAGACTAGATTTGTCCCCTTTTGGCATAAATGGCATTTTCAGACCCCCCCCTCCCAAATCGTTTGTTTTTATTTTTTTATTTTGTTATTCTAATGTTATTCTTTTTTCTTTCCTTTTATTAGATTTAATTCATGCTTTATTTTTATTAATGATCCTACGATTTCACAACTTTTTCATTCTGAGAGAGAGAGAGAGAGAGAGAGAGAGAGAGAGAGAGAGAGAGAGAGAGAGAGAGAGAGAGAGAGAGAGAGAGAGAGAGAGAGAGAGAGAGAGAGAGAGAGAGAGAGAGAGAGAGAGAGAGAAGAGAGAAGAAAGAGAGAGAGAGAGAGAGAAGAGAGAGAGAGAGAGAGAGAGAGAGAGAGAGAGAGAGAGAGAGAGAGAGAGAGAGAGAGAGAGAGAGAGAGAGAGAGAGAGAGAGACAGAGAGACAGAGAGACAGAGAGACAGAGAGACTAAAACTTGAATAGACAGAGAGTCAGAGACAGACAGACAGACAGACAGACAGACAGACAGATTGATAGACAGATGGATGAATAAAAGGTTTAATAATATATATCTAAATGACATTTAGAACTGTGGGTAGCTAGGTGGGTAGGTACGAGGGTTGATTTATCAGTGTGCTAAAAAAAATAAAACATAAATATAATATATAAGTATTGGTGCCTAGCTGGAAGTACAAGTAAAGGTGGGAAATGGGTGTGAAAAATGTATTTTATTGTAGGCATATGCTCTGTACATGCTAAAGTAGTAAGTTACCACAGATAGACTTGTAACCATTGTTCTTTGAAGTATGATTTAGAAATCAGGAATTTAGATGTGATTTACAGAGGGCTTCATGTTATAAATCCATAATTATGATATCCATAGACCTATAAATCAACTGATGTATCATTGTATGCCTATACCATAATAACATAATAGATCTACCTCTAAATGTGTATGTGTGCGCACGATTGTTTACACACAAACATGTTCTAGTAATGATAAACTGAAATGAATGAAAAGAGATCCAGTCTTTCCCTACGATCTAGATCTAGATATAGATCTAGATTTAGATCTAGATCTAAATCTATCTATTCGTATAAAATGATAAACATGATAAGTTGTGCGTGCGTGCGTGCGTGCGTGCGTGTGTGTGTGTGTGTATGCATCTCGCTCTAAACGTATAATTCTACACACAAGCAACTAAATAAAATATAGGCCTAGATCTAGATCTAGATCTAATACGGAATTGCGTTACAGTCCGTTCGTATCATAAGGATGTCATTGTTTTGACGCCCTTTGAGGACGTGAAAACACTCGACTTCATCATTATTTTTGCACTCACACTTCCTGAGACGGCATATCCTTGCCGAAGAGCATTCTGACAAGAGGAAAATTAAAAGAATCCAGATAAATTTTGATGGACTCATCCCACAGGAGCTCCATGTAGGTGCCGCCATATTAGTGCATCAAAGGCAGCCTCACTCTGAGAGGAAATAGAAAAGCAAGAGCAAGCTGCTACGATGCCACAG